>CM041550.1:15465439-15940439 GCA_023238725.1 Scortum barcoo
TGACAGTGTTTGTTTCTACTACAATTTCCTTGCTCTTCCCCACCCTAAATCCAGCAGGAAGGGTGAGAGAGAGGCTGTGACAGATGAGTGAGGCAGGGATGTGGTAAGTAACTGAGCACTGGACCAGATAGCACTGTGCAAAATATTTTGACCCTCTATCTTAGGTGCACACACACACATGCAATCTGTTTGGCTGCAGCTGCTTGTGACTGAAACATAGCAGAGCGAGATAAAGGCAGACAAAGCACTTGACAATCGCTCATTGATCCTATACTGCATCACTACAGGGCTCAGTGGCAGAAAGACAAAGGAAAGGAGCTCAAACCCGATGCTAAACGCCACCATTTCCCCTTCTACGAGGTACGAGGTAGAAGGGGAAATGAAAACTGTGGTTTACAACCTGGCTTTCATTTTTTGTAGCTCTGGCTGTCGGTTCTGTCGGTTAGGATAACACCATGTCACCACAGCTGCTGAGATCCCAGAACACCGCAACGTCTTTAAAAACAAGTCCAACGCCATAAGAATCACAAACGGCCAAACAAGCATAGATGTGAACAATTTTTGTTTTCACGGCCACCCCAAAGCACACAGTAGTTCTCTGTAGGATTTAACAGACTGAGAAAGTCCTGGGACATGAAATCTGCTGCAGAGTTGTACCTGAAACTAACCACTAGATTTCAAAGTGAACACACCAGTATCAACAAACACGCAGCAATTAGCACATGTGCAAAGGAGTACTGTGTGCGTGTGTGTTTCTCTTCCCAGGATAGTATCTCAAGACTGATGTCTCCTTCCAAAGAAAGTTACACACACTAGATTCTCTCTCTCTCTGTGATTGTGTCATGTTCACGTCGGCATGTCTGTTAGTGTATGAACGGGAGCTTGAAGGCTTTTCCCCAGTGAGGAGGAGGGATGAAAGGAGGTCGTCTGGAATGAAACAGAACCAAATGTGAAAAAAACGGATCTAGCTTTTGAAACAACTTCAGTATGTAAACTGATGATGAAGACTCCACCTCATCATCTCTTTTTTACTGCTCTCCCCTGAGTCCTCTATAGGCTGAATGTTTTGGCTTGACACAGAGCTAAACCTCAATTATACACCATTACCATCCCTCATGTATGCATCGCTCCAAACACAGAACACTTTTATTTGTTTGTGTCCATAATCACATTGTAATATGATGATATTCAGTTTGGACTGCATCCTGGAATTCAAGCAGAAAGTGATGATGTCGTCAAACAGTAACAACCTTTCTTAATCCATCTCTCCATACATAATCCATTACAGTCAGCTGCAGCGTTCTTGATTATTTTCCAGAGGATTAGGACTGCTTTATTTATGTACCTGATATCTCACATGTTTACAGCCTGACTGACGTTAGGAGTTGCTTACATTCCACTCGCAGCTCTGAGTGAAGTACAGCCGGGTCGGCCTGCAGACCGGCAACTCAGTAGCTGCAACACATTTCAGCAGCATGTCAACAATAACGGCTGTGGTCCTGTAAATCTTCATAGATAGAGCAAAGCATCGTCCAGGCTAAATATGTAAGCAGGCATGGTGCTGTAAGGCACTTGAATCATCCACTTTGTCATTTGCTGGTGAAATGTCTGCCTTTGTCCTGCCTTATAAGTGCTGGTGATTCATCCGGCCATGGGCAAAAAAAAGAAAGAAAAAAAAGCAGCATTTGAACTGTCATTCACCATTTTTTGGCCCACGTCGTATCCTCTCTTTAACCTATGATTTAGGCCTTTACATCTGGCGTGGCTGCACACCACACACTGCGTCAAAGACTGGAACACCCAGGCTGAAAGCTGTAAGGAGGACAGCCAGGGCACGAAATCCACTTGATGTAGTTCAGTAGTGAAGAGAGTAGCGAAGAGCAGGACTGAACCCAGAGGTTACAGCGTCTGCAGCCCTGGCCTTGTGATTTCTGAGCCCATTAAAAAACTCTCTGGAGAGGGGCCGAGGTTGTGTTTATGGAGTGGGAGTGTTATGTATGTTTCTCTGTGTTTGTGTTGAGACTGGAGGTCCTTAGGCCACATGTTGATGCTGAGGGGCCTGGCTGGAAACACGGTGAGATTTCTCACACAGCTGTCTGAGTCGTCTGTGCGTGCAATGTGTGTTTAAAAGGGAGAGCCCATCAATACAGTGATTTATACCGGAGAATCTGGAAAGGTAAAAACCTTCAAATCAATGAATTATTATGCTTATTCCAGTCTGCACTTAATATTTAACTGGTTAGACAATGAAGTGCTTCGAAAACATTCCACAGATACTGTTTATCCTGATGAAACCTGTACACTTATGAGATATAAACTGAAGTGCTGGGTTAAGTCAGGGGTGTAGAGGCTAAACAATTTTTGTCCCGCATTACTGCTCTATTAAACATAGCAGCTCAAGCCAAAGGCAATCAGCTCAAGGCTCTAATAGCATAATAAAACATTTATGCCCACTCACAACAGTTAAAACGCAGCATATGACCGGCTTTGGACAATGTTCAGCCAGTCGACTCCACTGTAGCGATAAAACACACTGAAAGAGGGAGCTATATATTACAGAGCCTGGTCTACAGTGCTAGACACATACCATCATTGTGGCAACTCGCCAGCTGAAAAAAAAAAAAAATCACACTACCTTGTGTTTTGGGTGCTGACATTCCTACATGGAGCAGCTCGGGACTTATTCCAGGGCGTGTTACAGTCTCACGTGTTTACAGGGCAGCTAATGCACACTAAGCGCCCAGATTCGCCCAATTTATATGAATGTATCTGGTGACGGACGGCGGTGCACCAAACACATTTTTCCTCTGATTGCTGCATAGTTTTGGTGAGATGTTAAACTGTTTACACACTATATTGGTTTCCCTCAGTGTGGAGAGAGTGTTTAGAAGTGACGCTGCAGGAAGAATTGGATTACAATGCTGTAGGTCTTGTCGGCCTCTAGTTTATACTGGAAAGTAGTTCTTTTTTTTTTCATAGGCAGCATAATCCCTCAATGCATATTGATGCTACTTCAGTTTTCCTTGTGGTTGTGTGAGCACGGTTAGAAAGAATTCTATAAGTCTGTGTGTGACTGTAATAAGACAACTTCAGTAAAAATGCTAACCCTATAATTAAATAAGGCAGTGTAAAAGCATTATATAGTTGGCTCGATAAATATTTACCCGTCATAATAACAATCTATCACTGGACTTTAGACTTCAAAAGGTAATTCAACTAAGGAGAGCCACCCATTAATTTACCAGTAAAAACCTCACATGAACTGGGGAAATGGCTTCCCTTTTTTTTGTCCGAAAAGTAGCCTCAGCACCGCCCAACTTAATCCTAAGGTTATTACAGGAACAGGATCTCTCTCAGAGGATGAATGTGAAGTCGGGAGGTCATGCCCTTTTTACTAGGCTCTTTATTTGCATAGGCTGCAGACAGTGAGAATTAGCCCATATGTGACTACTAATTAGAAAGAGCCCCTGAGAACACGTGCCAAATTGGTTTGGCATCCTCGTGTTGGGCATGAGGTTTGGTTCACCGGGCCAAGCTGTTCAAACCAAACCAAGCCCTCTCTGCCCTGACCTCATTCACACAAACATCCCACTGAGCGTGCACTTGAGGTTTCATCCCAAAGATGCATGGTTTCTGTTCCCCCCTTGAAAAGTTAGGATTTGGGTTAGATTATGGTTGGATGTAGCAGGGATAATTAGATGGGATTTGAGTATGTTTGGGTCCTGGCTAAGCATCTCAGAAGACACCTGGGGTTAGGGAGCATGTTGAGGTAAGAGGAAAAGTGATATCATTTTGTAGCAGCACCGGTGTTTTAAAACCAATTAGAAGTTGTTGTAGTTTGGCATGATGATTTGGACCATACCAAACACAGCCAGCATTTGGACCCTAAGCAAGGCCAAGGTGACAGTTTTTCTTTGATGTCTATCACAAATACACGTCCATAAATCCAGTAGCTCCTTTTGACTCCAGAACTCACCTGAGAATCTTTCAGGTTTCTCCAGTACCAAAGAAATCTAACAACATCACTTCTTGCACTACAAGATATAACTTACAGAGCAAAAGCTTCAGTTTGTTATGTATGTGGGGTTTTTGGACTAATTTGTGTGCTTGTGGTGTGTTTCCTTATGCCTCCTGTGGGAGGTTCCTTCTTTTAGAGTGAAGAGGCGTGGCCACCTGCTGACTGGAGGCTGACACACCTGCACCACATTTCTCATCATCACCTCCTTTTAAGCCGGAGCAGGGCTTCTTCGACGCTGGATTGTTCCACTATCTGTGATACTCACCTGTGTCCCGGATTTCTCTCCAGCCAGTAACCTGCCAGCCACGCCGCTCTGCCTCCACTCCTCAACTTACCGGACCGACCTTTTGACTTACCTTTTGTTTAATTCTGATTAAATCAACTTTAAACCGCCCTCCGCTTCGGGTCTGCTTCTGGGTTCTCTTTTTCAAACAGACTTAACAGAACAATCCAGCCAGCATGGACCCAGCCGACCCAGGTGCCATTACTAAAGCTCTCAGTGCCCAGGGGATCATCGTGGGGAAGCATGACTCGCAAATTCAGGGATGGTGGACACCCTTCGCGGACCCTATCTAACAGCATGGCCAGGATGCAGACTCAACTTAGTCTACTCACTCCTGGCTCAGCAGGCTCAGAAGGAACTCCACCAGGCCTTAGCTCTTCCCTGGCTGCCGGATCAACTGTTTCAACCCCACGTGAGCCTTTTGTTCCTACCCCTGAGTCTTATGCTGGTGATTTAGGTTCGTGCAGTCGTTTCCTTTTTCAGTGTTCTATTGTGTTTAGCAGCAACCCTCCTCATCTCCACTCGGCGCTGGGATTTTTTTGTTGAGAAAGAAGGACAAGACCCTTCGACGTGCATCGACTTCCGTGGGTTAAATGACATCACCATTAAAAATAAGTACCCTCTGCCTCTCATTGATCCCGCCTTCGAGCCCTTTCATCAAGCAACCATTTTTAGCAAACTGGACTTGAGAATTGCCTACCACCTTGTCCGCATCAGAGAGGGAGATGAGTGGAAGACCGCCTTCAACACCCCCTTGGACACTTTGAATACCAGGTAATGCCTTTTGGCTTAAACCAATGCCCCGGCTGTTTTTCAACCCATGATAAATGACG
Organism: Scortum barcoo; assembly: GCA_023238725.1. Classification (NCBI taxonomy): domain Eukaryota; kingdom Metazoa; phylum Chordata; class Actinopteri; order Centrarchiformes; family Terapontidae; genus Scortum; species Scortum barcoo. The sequence goes on from CM041550.1 coordinate 15,470,574, forward strand.
TCCTCGGGACATGCTCAACAGTTTCATCTTTGTATATCTCGACGACATCCTCATCTTCTCTCGTTCTCCCTGAACACACCCAACACGTCCGCCAGGTCCTTCAACGCCTACTGGAAAACCAACTCTTCGTGAAGGCAGAAAAATGTGAATTCCATGTCTCCAAGGTCAGTTTTCTTGGCTTCATTATCGCTCCTGGGCAACTTCATCCAGACCCCTCCAAAATAAAAGCAGTAGAAAACTGGCCCACTCCCTCCACTCGTAAAAAAACTGCAACAGTTCCTAGGCTTTGCCAACTTTTATCGCAGGTTCATTCGCAACTACAGTAAGGTAGCGGCACCCCTCACCTGTTTAACTTCCACTACCAAGCCCATTCCTCTGGACCCCTGAGGCTGAGAGGGCATTCACCCTGTTAAAGTCACTGTTCACCAGTGCTCCCATCCTCTCTCACCCTGATCCCTCACTCCAGTTCATTGTTGAGGTTGACGCTTCAGAGACAGGTATTGGAGCGGTTCTATCCCAACGCTGCCCTGTGGATCAAAAGGTTCATCCCTGTGCTTTTTTCTCTCGTCGCTTAACTCCTGCTGGAAAGGAATTATGATGTGGGGAACCGTGAGCTTTTGGCAGTAGTCCTGGCATTGCAAGAATGGCGGCACTGGCTGGAGGGAGCTGAGCAACCTTTCTGGTTTGGACTGATCACAAGAACTTAGCCTACCTGCAGCTCCGCAAAGCGCCTCAACCCTCGCCAAGCCCGTTGGGCCCTGTTCCTGGAGCAGGTTTGAGTTCACCCTCACCTACTGCCCCGGCTCACATAACACCAAGCCTGATGCGCCTCCCGACAGTTCTCTCTAGACACCTCACCATCTGAGCCAGCCAGTATCCTTCCTCCCTCGTGCATAGTTGGAGCTGCATCGTGGGATATTGAAACCCGGGTCCAAGAAGCCCTGAAGGATCACCCAGCACCCAACAACTGTCCCAAAGACCGACTGTTTGTCCCCAGTAACCTTCGCTCTCTTGTGCTCCAGTGGATCCACACCTCTAAATTCAGTTGTCACCCTGGCATTCGTCGGACCCTCTTCCTCCTTCAGCAACGCTTCTGGTGGCCCAGGATGGCTCAAGACACCCAGGAATACATCAATGCCTGCTCTGTCTGTGCCCGTGGCAAATCCTCTCACCGTGCTCCAGCTGGGTTCCTCAAACCCTTCCTATTCCTCACCGCCCTTGGTCTCATATTGCTGTGGACTCGTCTCTGGTCTCCCACCATCCCAAGGTAACACAGTCATTCTAACTGTAGTTGATCGTTTTTCAAAGAGTGTCCATTTCATTCCCCTCCCCAAGTTCCCTTCAGCACTGGAAACGGCAGTCTGTTGGACAGATCACGTCTTCCGCCTCCATTGTCTACCTACTGGACATTGTTTCTGACAGAGGTCCCCAGTTCACTTCTCAGGTATGGACAGCTTTTTGCAAAGCACTTGGTGCAACTCCCAGCTTGTCCTCTGGTTATCATCCACAGTCCAACGGCCAGACAGAGCGGGCCAACCAGAGCCTGGAGACCGCTCTCACAAGTTGCTGCTCAGAATCCGGCCTCCTGGAGCACGCAGCTAGCCTGGGTGGAATATGCACACAACTCTCTCTAACTCTACAGGTATGTCCCCATTTATGGCTGCTAACGCTTTCAACCTCCCCTTTTCCCAGTCAGGAGGAGGACACGGCCCTCCTCCTCTGCCCACTCCCAGATGCCATGGAGTTCTGCCGCCAGAGCCGCTTGGCTGCTCCTCCACTCGCAGCCAGAAGTCGCCAAACCACGCCGTAGCGCCGGACTATCTACCGGGTCAAGGCAGTGTGGCTCTCCTCGTGGATCTTCCCTGCAGGTTCCTTCCCGCAAGCTGGCCCCTCGATACATCGGACCATATGTTGTGGAGAAGATCATCAACCCCTCCTCCGTCCGTCCCAAGCTGCCTCCTTCTCTACGGATCCACCCTACCTTCCACGTCTCCCTCCTCAAGCCATTCACTCCTAGTGGGCTTTGCCCGCCCTCCGACTCCCCTCCTCCCCCAGCTCATCGATGGACACCCAGCATACTCGGTTAAGGAGGTACTTGGACGTTCCGGGCCGTGGCTACCAATATCTGGTTGATTGGGAGGGGTACGGTCCAGAGGAGCGCTCTTGGATCTCTCGCAAACTCATTTTGGATAATGTACTGTTGAGAGACTTTATTCTAAGCATCCTGATAAGCCATTGGCCGCCAGGGCGTCCATTAGAGGGGGGTACTGTTATGTATGTGGGGTTTTGGACTACTTTGTGTGCTTGTGGTGTTTCCTTCTGCCTCCTGTGGGAGGTTCCTTCTTTTAGAGTGAAGAGGCGTGGCTACCTGCTGACTGGAGGCTGACACACCTGCACCATATTTCTCATCATCACTCCTTTTTAAGCCGGAGCAGGGCTTCTCTTCGACGCTGGATTGTTCCACTATCTGTGATACTCACCCGTGTCCCGGATTTCTCTCCAGCCAGTAACCTGCCAGCCACGCCGCTCTGCCTCCACTCCTCAACTTACCGGACCGCCTTTTGACTTACCTTTTGTTTAATTCTGATTAAATCAACTTTAAACCGCCCTCCGCTTCGGGTCTGCTTCTGGGTTCTCTTTTTTCAAACAGACTTAACACAGTTCCTGCCTTGTTTCACCGAATGAAAGTTTTTAGACTACTGCCACTCTCGTTGCTTTCCCTTCCTTGCAGATGAGGTGATGTGTCAAGACGATCAAACAACAGATGCCACAGGCGCACCAGATCCAGCTGCAGACGCCACTGCTGGTAGGAACCTTGATAAGCATGCAATGACACCTGAGTTTAGCACTGGCAGTTTATTATACCAAGGTTCAGATTTACTTAAATGATATTGCTCTGTATCCACTTGTAACAGAGGCTATAATGTAAATGTAATGTAATCTAAAAGTGACATAACATTTTACATTTGGTGCATATAACATCACTGTCCTCGGGTTGTGTTCTTAGCGACAGATGCTCCAGGCTCCGCTGCAGATTCGGATGGCACTGCTGCACCGCCTGGACATTCCGCTCCTACCGGTTCTGTCATGACCAAGTCTAATCCTTCTGCTGCTCCCAGTGGTACCGTGATCCCAGCGACCACTGTACCCATTGTCATCAATCCTGACAGCCAGGATGAAGACAGTGTTGCGACCGCTGCTGCTCCTCCTGATGTCAGACACGACGTGACTGTGATCCAAAAAACCTTCCCCGATGTTAGCAACGTGTTGGTGAGTACCTGCCTGTGCCATGTTCAATGATTAAACTGATTTTTTTTTGTAAAAGATACACACTTTTGTTCTGGAGGAAGATGCGTTTTACAGTGAGTGATGTTGTAGCAGCAGCAATATGTGAAAAGTGTGCTGTCTTCTCTTGACCTCATTTGTCAATTGAACCTGGCTTACTATCTCCACAGGCTAATGTGAAGTGTGTTAAAGAGGAGGACATCCAAGAAGGTACTGCTGTCAAGGCTGAGGTGGGAACAGACAACTGTGTGAGTATGAGTTTATCCCTCTTATTTCTTACAATATTACTGCAAAAGTAGAATATTCTCAAGAGTTATTAATCCACCACCCACAAAAGCTGCATCCTACCACCAAATGTATGCTGTAGTCTTCTTTGAACTACCAAAGTCTGAATTTTTTACATGCAACACGTGAAACCAGACGACAAAGCTATGACACGTCTCTTCTTTGCCTTGACTACTGACACAAAGGTGGGATTTTTACAATATCTTTACTAATTTCACATTGTGTTTTTTGGTTTTGCAAGAACAAAGATTTCAAGGATGAAGATTACTTGGTCATTTTTGCAAACATACATCCGCAACATACAGCCGCTTTTATGAGCTTATCTCATATGTCTCACATGCAGTGAGTAAGACAGTCCTCAGTGGGGTGAGGGAGGGCCCAAGATTCATTGTGAGACTGAAAAATTCTGTCTAAACTGTTTGCTGCAAATACTCAAATATTACTGTGTTAAGAAGCCAGTTTAGAATCAAAATGTCTCATTTTTAAAATGTCCTTCCCTGATCTGTCTATTATTCATTTCTGTCTGGTGAAGGAAGATTTTTAAGGTTTTGCATGAAAATTCTACAGTCTTTTCAAATTATAGTCAACCCGTTACAATGATGGTTAATTTGTGTGTGTTTTTGAGAGACCTGTAGGGTCCTTCGGGATCTCCTAGTGTGCAACAGAATTTTACGTTCTCCAAAGAGCAAGGCCCTGTAACAGCGGAAGCTACCATAAGAGTGCTAAAAGGGGGATATGAAGGGGTACTGCTGTAAATCCTGCCATAAAGAGAAAGGATGGGAGACAGCTTTATCCAGCTAAGAGCCTGCACAGGAGGATTAGGGCTACAGGGAGCAAGATAGGGAGAGGAGGAGGATGTGACGAACAGGGGCAGCTATTGTGTGACGGGTAACAACCTTGATAAAAATGGAAAGAGAAATGGAAGGGACGCAAGAAGGTAAATGGGTAGAGGGTGAAACAGGGAGACGGCGGTGTGTAGTGAGTGTCGATATAGAAGTCAAACTCTGTAGGATTAGAGGGGGGGGGCGATATCTACAACACAACACATTCATGCCCTCCAGGTTAGAGCAAAGCAAACACACATGCAGTGGCTGCGTGGACACCATAAAAAGCTTAATTTTATTTAAAGCTCATCCTGACTTTCTAAATGCTCAACGAGCGCCGTCTCCGCTCTCTAGGATTCTGGGCACATTGGAATACGGTACTGGAGCACAGATGAGAAATTTGGAGTATGGGGCGTGAATTGTCACCCACCGAGCAGACAGAAATGACCCTTTGTGCTCTGAAATTAACAAAACTCACTGACTAAAAATTGTGTTTAAGCACATGTGCTTCAAAGATCAAGATGTAGTGTTTGTCATCGAGAGCCATAAGAACTTTTTTTATTTACTGTTGCGTGCCTGTGATGTTTTTTGAAATATGCTCAAAAGAGGATGTGCAGAGACAGAAAGAAACAGAAGGAAAAGAAGCCTGTCTTCAAGAGAGATGATTTTTCTTCTGCCTTTTCTGCTTCAGTATGTAACCATGATGGTGAAGGGAAAATTTCGTTGTCATACACTGTAACAAATTGCTGTAAATTGACGGTGGAACAGTATCTTACTCTATTCAATAATAACTGTAAAATACTGTAAATATTCATCACTCGTATGTAAATTAACAGTCAGTGCAGTTGGTTAACACTGACAGTAGAAAACTGTAATTTATCAGCATACAACAGTATGTGACATAATCTCTTCCAATCCAATCTACTATCATCGTAGGCTGCTGGTAATTATGGGCTAAATTTTCTGCTTTGATTATGAAACTTTTTATTAATCCAGCTACTCATACGAGTATTTCTGAGCTTGACTTTGTCCAGCACAACAACGTCATGCTTCACTCCAGTGGACCTTTGTTTTGCTGGCTAGGAACAGAAGTGCTGAAACTTCATACTGTGCTTGTATGCTTGATTTTCAACTTGGAGGAGGAAAACAGACGCTGGACTCGCTGGATGCAGTGAGAGGACATGACATGTAAATTTTACACGTTATGTTTTTGATCAATAAATAGCTGTGGATTGAATCAAATGTGTGTGTGTGTGTATCCTGATTTATTTAGTTAATCTGGCGTAAACTGTAAAATCACTGTAGAACCAGTTATCCTACTGTCGTATACTGTAATTCAAAATACAGTAATATACTGTTAAAGTAAATTACGGTAGAAGTGCTGGCGTCTCTGCTGCCAGTATATATATATATATGTATATATATATATATATATATATATATATATATACATATTATAAAGAGTACCTTATCAAAAGACATTTTTACTATAATTATCAGGTATTTGAGTTTTTCTTGCTTAGACTTTGCTTTCTTCAAAGTAACCTCCTCTGGCTTTAACAACAGCATGGCATATACATGACAAGTTTTTTAAGCTTATGTGCCAGGAACTGCATTACAAGCTTTCTTAAGTTCATCAATAAGAGACTGCTGATTTTATGGGACGTGCTTTTCTGACTGATCGATCCAATTCAATCCCACACAAGCTCAGTTGGAGAGAGGTCTGGAGACTGAGGGGGCCAAACCATCTTTTGAAGAACACCACCTTCCTCTTCTTTTTTGTCTAGGTAACATCAATGTATACCTAAAGGTAAATTGAGGAAAATGGTGCATATCAATGAAAGCAAAGTCTGATCATGCAGTAAATACATCCCAAAATACATGGGTTAGGGTTAGGGTTGGCTCATGCTGGTTTTTAAGAAAGGCATTGTGAACAGAAACTTGAAGTTGCTTCCAAATGTTTGGCCTGTATTGGCCTTGCTTTCCAAACTTTTGGCCTGTAGTGTATATATCTGCACTACTCAGGAGGTCTTAACTGCTGTTTGAACATCAGTAACATTTAAAGATGTCCTAATATTGATGCCGCCATCTAATGAACACTGTGTACACATTTTGTAGCAGTCAGTGAGAATTAAAACTGCAGATTTAACCTGAGGAGTTTCTGGTTATCAGAATTATTGCTTCTGGATTTTTAAGGTGGCAGACACGGAAACTTGAACTACATTTCTGTCACTGAAAGTCAGAAAAACTTCTCAAGGACCTGAAAATGTTCCTCTCTCTTTCTCTGTGTGTGTGTTTGTTTACTGACAAAAAAAGGAGGTACAACAGAGTGTCACAGGGGTGTGGGAGCAAGCGAGAGGAGTGTTCCAGTTCCTCCTCTGTGCTTTTGAAAAGTCAATGACAGATGAATAATTTACAGAGAATCAGTCAGGGGCTGCCAATACCACTGTAAAGCAAAACCGCAACAAAAGAGACAAAGCGGGACAGGACCACAGCACAGTCCATGTTATACAGGTAGTTTCCAAGTGCTTTAAAGATGGAGGGAAAAGAATAAAAAGAAGAATGAATCACAAGAGTGGGGAAGATGGAGTGACGGGATAAAGAGAGAGTGACACAGCTGCTGTTGACAAATGGCAGATGGGGGCTGAGGACAAATGGACAAAAAAGGGTTTTAGACAAAGAAGGAAACTTCAGCAGGTGAAAAACCCCACTAACCCCTCCACCATCAATCCCCTTCACACACACACACTCACACACGGCCAGTGAAAAAACCATTACGAAGAGGCGCCGATAAGACCCTCATCATCAGGTCAAGCTCCCCTCCATTCCTTTTCTGTCTTGCTTTGTTCCTTTTCCATGTTCTATCTGTACCCATCAATAACCCCTCCCTCTCTCTGCCCCTCCCCGCTCCGTCCACAATCAAATTACTTTGTCAGACTGGAGGAGGTGTCGGGGTGAGGATACTACTTGCTTAGCTTCGGCCCACTCGCAAAATCCTCAATCGGACCACCGAACGCACTGTAGGTCTCGCATACTTTAAGCATCACGCATCAGGAAAGGCTCCTGGTTGCTAGGTGCCACTGGAGTAATAATGTGAATAATCAGCCTCTTTGGCTTCATAATGAGGGCTGTGAGGAGGACAACACAAACTCATTTGCATCAGCTTGAATGGAGGCGTTTAGCGTAATATTGCCTGAATGCTATTTTGGAGGATTTTCCTCCGCAAGTGGAAAACACTTTTTAGGAGAAAAACGGGTGATCACACACATGCACAGAAATAATTACTAAAAAACAAAAGCTTTTGAAAAAGCCTGTATCACATCTGAATGGCTGTGTAACCCAAGTGTAACCTTCCATCATGCTGCCCTAGAAACAGCCATGAAATAATGCAATATTGTTGTCTTGTTTCTATTATTGTCTTTGGTTGTGCTTGTATTATTTAGAGTTGTGTTTTTATAATTAAAAGAAAGAGATAAAAATATCCATCATGACAGAAAACATTTGGATCACCAAAGCACACTTTGGTGCTTTGGTGATCCAGAACAAGAACAACTGCACCCACAACACCCTGAGTGCTTCTATTTCTGAATTTCACCATTGATGAACTTAATATCAGAAGGTTGCAGCTAGAGATTAAACAATGAATTATTCAATTAGTCTTCTGATGGAAAAAAGATTTGGTAATTACTTGGATAAAAAGTATATCATTTAATCTATTTTTTAAGTCAAAATGCTGAACACATTCTGATTCCAGCTTCTCAAGGGTGATCATTTCCTTCTTTTATTTTCAATAAATGAAAAGAATATATTAAAATATATTGTAAATTGAAAATCCTCTAATTTCAATTTATGGGCCAATAAAACAAGCTCAGGGTAATTGTAATGGAATTTTTAAAAATTATTTTCAGGTATTTTATAGACAAAATCATTCATTGGTTAATCAAAAAAATAATACGCACATCAGTCAAGAATGACAATAATTGTTAGTTGCAAACTATAAAATGAAATATTTCCCAAGTTTAAGTTGTCAAGTAATGGAAGAATATGTTTAAGATAACCTAAAAGTACCAATTTAGCATTATAGGATATACCATTATTTGCTCTCTTGCCGAAAGTCCCAATGGACCTATAGCCCATCTGTCTGACAGCCCACTGTGCCGAAGACAAATTCCCATTGCCCCAACGGTGTATTTATCCAAAAATACACACTCTCCCTGCAGTTAAGACACTAGGAAACTAAACAACTACCCCACTCGTTGCATACCTCCATGAAGAAAACATGAATAGCTTGTACTTTGAGCATTAAGACCTCACTACCATTGTAATATTGATGCTGCCACATAATGCTATTGTTGTTTTCGGCATAACGGGCAGTCACACAGATGGCCTTTGACTAATGGAAAATCGGAACAATGGGCAGTCCCCACGTGAGGGAAACAGCTAGGCCGGCTTTGGCCAAAAGTAACTGTGTTGTTGTTGTTATGTTCTATCTTGTTTCTTAAACCAGAACAAAAAAACTGAGCAGTAAAAATAAAACTCAAACCCCTCATAAAACTGTCTCCCCCTTGCCTTCAGTCTGATTGCTGGGCTAAGCTAACATTATCCTGGCTGTTGCTTCAATACTCAAGGGACGTGCAGGAGAGTTGTATCGAAATTCTCATCCGACAGCAAGAAAGCAAATAAGCAAATGTCCCAAAAGCTAAAAATTTTCTTTTAAGGCTATTCTCACTCTTTAAACCAAGTTCATGACAGATAACAACAGAAACGACTACAACATCCCACCATGCCGTGCACTCATGCATGCAAACATGCACCCTCACTCAACAAATACACACACGCTCATCCATTGACAGAAACACTAGACTGATTAAAATGGAAAGGATTAGGTAGGACCAGGTGCTCAGATGAATTGTTTGTGCAAAACCCAGAGAAAATACAGTATGCCAGGGGATCTGACACGAGCCCATTGTGCGGCACACACTGCTGGGTATTCCCTCTAATCTAACCATTCATTTGTCATTCTCTCTCCCTCTCCACCCCTCTTCTGTTCGCCTCTGTCGCCAGATCGCTGTCAGCCTCTCTCCCGTGTGTGCAGGGTTCTTGGTTATTCTGCAGTACGCCGCACATGTACAGTATATGTGCGAGCTTTTACACTGCACGAACATGCGTCTGTCTTCTCTCACTGTTCTGCTCAGAGCTGCCTGAATCAGGACATGCTGTGAGCGGCCGATGATGATGGTGACTCAGTAATGTGAGAATGTCACCAGAGTCTGGGAACTGTGACTGGTTTCTGTCTCCCTGCCAGTGATGCTTTGACTGTGGATTTCTCAGCATGCTTTGGTGTTGCTGCTGTCACTTTCTTTTTGTTCTTCGACATTTTTGTTCCTATTTCAAGAGTCTTTTATGCAGGTAAAATCTAGATGCTGTTCAGTAAACTTTCGTTAACATACACGCATATGCATGTCCATTCTGATGGCAAATCATGTTTTCCAAGGCTCCCATGCAAATCATATATTACTGTACATCCGATTGCTGTTTGGCTAAAAAGCACTTTAGGAAGACTACATTGTGCACTCTAACAGCATTACAACATTAGCAGCTTGGCTACCTAGCTAACATCTATCCATAACGTAGCACAAATACATGGATGACTCACTTGGACAAAGGTTTTGTCATGACAGGCTCTCACTCATACCGCTTCTTCACCGATAACAGATCAATGCTCTTTGACCCACACAGACAGTTCAGTGGTTATACTCATCAGGGATCAGATAAATGCTGCAACAGCACATCATGTCTTCTGTATGACTTTATTAGTTTTAATTGTACTGCTTTCTTAATGTTGCTTTTATGTGAAATGTGTGGCTTGGAGAGATAGATGCACTGATACCTTTTAAATCTAGAATTGTAATCTGTTTTTGATGCTTTTTGCTTTTTAGGTTACAATTCTAATCTTTTTTTTTTTTTAATATATGTTATAAGCATCTGATCCAGCATTAATGTTTCCCCACATGTCCTCAGTCAGGCTCTCTTTATTATACTGCGGTGATCAGTACTTTCTGCGAAAATCCCTAAAAGTTAAAAAAACAAAAACAAAAAAACCTTAACCTTAAACATCCCCTCAACTTATCAAATGGCTGTTTAACTTCCGGATGGTAATGATAAGGGTTAAGATTATTTAGGATAGAAGAGGACACAGGCTTTCTAAACAACATGAGGCGAATTGCTGCCTCGGGGGTCCGGCTCAGGAGAACATTGCAGCCTGCTATCCGTGCATGCAGGCAGGAAGAGGATGGAGATTTGATAAAACAGCCTCGTTTAAGATGAATCTCTTCTTGCCTGGCGGCTGCAGCCGGGGGAGGTGACAAAAAGCTACAGTGCACTTAGACGGTTCTCAGCAGCATCAACAGTATATACAGGAAGTCACATACACATTTATCAGATCCTGACTGAAAAGAAATATCCATGAATCTCAAAATATTTGAGATGATGCTGATGTCCAGGGTGACAGACCACATGGTATTAGACAAGTACTCCATTGAGTGGTGTGCACTCCAATTACAATTCAATTTTTTTTAAAGCAGCTAAATCAATGCAGCAGAACTAGAGATACTGTCTCTTATTCTACACATTCGTCTTCCTTGTCAAAACTTCTGCCTACCATACATTACCCATAATGCAACTCTAACTGCCAACATTTTATCAGATTTCTTGCAGCTCCCTCTCTCACCACAAAAGGCTTTATTCTCACATATATGCAGCAATGCTCTGCAAGGCCTTTAAATTGGTGGTGTTCCCCTTTAAAATGACCTTTTTTTGATAATTATGACCATGTTATTATTATTTTACTCCCATTCACTGAACTATTTCACAGAGACGTATCATATAAAGACCCTGTTCACCTCAAACTCATTCAAAATTCAGATGCATTTACCTCGAGGAGAGATTGTAAATAAAATATTATGCGCCGTTCCACTCCACTTCTCATCCAATATGAACAACACCGTTAAACAGCTTACAGACATTACTCTAAAAATGTCTAAATAGCACATACTCACACCCTCTGCTTTATAATTGGCTTCCACGGAGCTGCTTCAATGAAGTTCTGATTAAATGGGCTCCATTTTTTTTATGACTCATTCCATTGAAAAGCAAACTTCTCCTCCTTTCAAATAAACATTTCAGTTTAAGGATCAATGTCATGCTTACACACATGAACTGAATTAACATGTGCCACACAAAGGAGAACTTGAGACCAGAAATGTTAAACTGCTGGGCTGTCATGGTAGTGTATCTCAGACGATTTTATGTAATAAAATCACATTGCACATTATTGTTATTATCAATCCATTCGTGTTCTTCTTCTTTGTTTGCCACCAGCTTACACTGCATAAAACTCAAGTGACAGTTATCAGCCGAATACTCAACACAAGTGCAAAATCTGTTGCGCATAGGCTCTTACGCTGTGAAGATACTGACTGTTTTATACAGAAATGTGCTGTCAAACTCTTAAAACCATCATTAGCTTGAATAAATAAATGACCGATGTTTATGTGTTCAATGTTTAATGCATTTTGCATGACATCAGTTATCAATAGCAGCCATTTCCGCTCTCTCTAGCCCCTTCTCTCTCCTTACTTTGTCAGAGAAAATCAAACATAACACATCACCCACTCATCAAATCATTCGACTAAGCATACCAGTGAGACAGAGGAGAGAGGAGACAGATAGCAGAAGTGTGCAGAAGTGTGCATTTGTAAATGCCATAATTTGTTTATGACATAGGTCTGATTGAATTGGATGCATTAAAAGCATTCATTGCAACTTTTATCTCATTAGGAATGGAGCTAGTCTATGGCCTGCGCTGACTGACTGGATACATGCAGCTTGTTCTTGCACACAGTAACAAACACACACACACACGTGCATGTTGTCTGTAGCGGACCTAAACAGTACCCACGCACCAGGCAAACAGGACAGCACTCCTCCATATCTTAACTGAGTGAAGGGAGAGGACTTTTTTGGAAGAAGTGGCCTGTGGGAGAGGGGGAGGAAAAAATATGGAGAAAAAGAACTGGGTGCGGATGTGCTGATTGGAGCCGAGGCCCAAGGCAGCAAAGGAGCGAGCTGTACGGTCTCATTGTGCTGCGTAGATGGGGAATAGAGGGCGACGAGGAGGCGTTTCCATGGGAGTGGTGCTGTGTTCTTCTCGAACAGATGCATTCCCTTATCTCCTGCCTGGAGAGAAACAAACACTGGCAGCTAATATGAAGGGGAGTTTCCCTGGATCTATTTGAGCTGCGTAGAGAAGCAACACAGCCTTAATTGAATTTGAGGGAGAGAGAGAGAAAAGTGCAGGACTCACAGTAGGGCCATGCTGTGCACAGTTGACAATCTGTACATTATGTGCTGTATCAAAGCTTATATATACATATATGTATATACACACACACACACACAGTGGTGCTCAAGAGATGGCAATGTCAGTTCAGTCACTGTCCATTTATCTCCACAGATTGTGGGAAGACTGCCATGAGATTTTGTACAAACATTTATGGTCCCCAGACAATATATCCCTGTCAACTCTCCTGAACCTGTCGCATAGCATTGACTTCTACCAGAAGGTTAATCGTTTTGGTTCAGAGTGGAATATCTCCACAAATCTCTTTACGCAGTTCTTTGGTAACCTTTCTGGAGCACAATCTCTTTATCTCCTTAAGACAACATGGGTAAGGATCTTAAAGTTCTTGGAAAAATGGAAATCTAAACATCTGCAGCTTCATGACAACTGTACAATTTCCTTGTGTTGAGGAAGAAGAACATAATATGACGTAATATGACTGACAGGCCCATAACAGCTGCTAATGGACCTCGTGGTGAGATTGTCTCTGCTCACTGCTGTTTCCAAGGAATAGGAATAAATTAGGAATAAACTTTCAGTCTCAACTACTGGATGAACTGCTATGAAATACTTCATATCCTCCTCAAGATGAATTATAATCACTTGGATTATCCCTCCATTTTCCATCTAGCACCATCATCAGGTCAAAATTTTCACTGGCTGTAGGCTACTTGTATTTTGTGCTAATTAGCGAATGTTACCATACTTACACACCAAACTAAGACGGTGACCATGGTAAACATATACCCAAAGGCCCCAATGTCATTTTAGCATCTCTGGTCTTCTGAACATCTCTGGTCTGCTTCTTGCAGTGCAGAAATGCTACATTTTCATCTTGGGAGTAAAGATCAATCATAGCTTTTCTTAATTTTGCTTTGACAGACACCAAGACTCCAGCAGACGTGTTGGTAATTCTGCTTTATGTAATGGAAAACACAATAAGCCCGTCCTCACTGTAGAGTTAAAACATAAACCCAAACAGCTAAATTAAATAGAGGGCTGAATGGTCTTGCAGAAATAGAGAGTGATAGAGGAGAAAAGGTGATTGAATAAGCAGAGGGCCAGAGAGGCTAGGTGAAGGAGCACACAGTGGGATCTGTGTGGACAGGTTTGTAATTGAGGGGAAGGAGAGGGCCTTAACCTAGATCAGTATCTATCACTCCGGCAGGGAAAGAGAGCTCAACACCCACATATTTCCAGAAAGGGACAGGGAGAGAGAAACCAAGGCCTCTGATGGAGAGTGAGTCCATAAGGAGGGGCGAGGATGATGCAGAGACAGACACTGGACACAACATGTGTATGTGCGATGTTGGTTCCTCAGAGCTCTGACACAGATGGGAGGAAAGACAAAGAGAGAGGATGTGAAAGTAAGCGAGAGACAATGACAGATAGAGGGAGAGAGGAGATCAACATGTTGAGATAGAGCCCTGGAGACACAGCCACCAGAGAAGCAGAGAATTATGGGAGTGCAAATTAAATTACACCGGAAGGGACAGTCAGGTCTGGACCTGCAGGAAACACAGCACATGGGGCTCTGAGTGTGTGAGTGTGTGCGTGTGTGTTTGTGTGTAAACACATGCATGTGTCTGTGTGATAAAACAGATACATACAGAGATCAAAAGATGTAAAGAACACAAATATGAAAGAATAAAGAAAGGAAAAAAACAGGAAGCAAAGAAAGGAGGGATACAGCTTTTAATGTATAATCAGTTTCTGCTGGCGACTCTGCACTGATGTATATATATATGAATATATGTAGGGTGTACTGTGCAGGCCACACTGCGCCAAAAGTTAAATTATTTGAACCAGACAAAAATCAGCACAGACAATGGTTTTGCTTGTTCATAATAATGTCAACTGCATGCATGTGTGTACAGTTAACCTCATGTTGCCATTCTTTCACCTCAAATGAGGAGGGTCAGAGCAAATTACTGATTGAAAAGTGGTTTCAGAAAGATCCACCTCAGTCAAAGGCAGCATCTGATACTGAAACCTTGAAACCTCTACCTTGTCTGCGGCCTGTTTGTTCGCTCTGAAGATGTATGTTTTTAAAACAAAAAGTTAAGCAATTTCCTAAAACAGCTGGGCACTGAAGCTTTACCAAACATTATTCAAACAGAAGTAAATAGTGCAGTTGGTGGGTACTATTTTCAGCCGCACAACGCATTTGGAGTACTAATGAGTATTTACAGCAGCAAAACAATGTATGTGGCAGCTGGCTCACTGATGTGTTTTTAATAGGTTTGGGGCTACAGTGGAGCTCTATATAGCACAGAAGGACATGTTCTGTCCTTTATCTACACTGGTAACACTAGTAGCATCAGTTCACTGTCAGCTTCAATCTTTGAATGAGATTTTTTTTACCATATCTCCAGGTGTGTTCTTTCAATAACAGAAAGGTAGAGCTGCATTATATACTAACACATATTACTAATAAATCCTCCATATGGCCATGGCACTCAAAACCTAGGCCAACATCTCAGTGTCAGTGGGAGGTAAGGAAAACACTTCTGAGCCTCTTTGCATTTACATCACACAGTGACAGTGATGTGACCATTGAAGCAGATCCTTCACCGACCCCCCTCTGAATTGCATTATAGTAATAGTACAGTAGTAGTAATATTCATTGTAGCAGGCTTTGCATGTTTGTTTTATTGTCCGCAACATCTGATTCACTTACGCCAACCAAATTTACAAATATATATATATATATAAGCATCTTGCTTATTTTGTGATGAATTTTGATTTTCTTTAACTGGCAAACTCGAGCAACACATCACTCCCTGACAGTAATCAAGGCAGGCCCGGTGCCATACACCATCCTGATGAAAACTAGCTGGTTTGAATGATAATGACACCCACAGTTTACATCTGTCCATGAAGATTAGTTGGCTAGTTATGTCTTCTTATGTGTGTGTATGTGTGTGTGTGTGTGTGTGTGTGTGTGTGTGTAAAAGCGTATGCCTGTTTATATGTGCTGATATCATTGTCTCTCACTGACACTTTCCTATCCCCACTGCAAAGTAATTTTTTCTGTCGCCTACTTTAAATTCTCCTCTTAATCTTAGCTCACATTTCCCATAATTCCCTCCCCCTTTGCTTATCCTCTCTCCCCTTATCCTTCCTCCCACCCCCTGAACTTACACGACATTGACAACACACAAACACCACGTGACAGTCTCAGTTCATTGAGACCATTTGAAAAGGAGCCTTTAGCGGTTGTTTAAAAAGTAGATGAAGGATTTACAAGAGAGGAGAGGTCTGAGATGAGAGAAATAAAACAGATAAGAGTGAATAGCAGTAATTATTGTTTCAAGCTGTGTAATGTCTTTTTATTGGCCGGCAGAGTGGTTCTTCAAGGAGTGGTGGTTTGTGATGCAGGCCCGGGGTGCTGTGCTTTCACAAAGGTCACAAGAACACTGAAGCTGATTAGCAATTCAGATTGGGCGAAAGGGGCTAAAAGGCTGCTGTAGCCCTGCCTGAGTCTGATTACATTAGCAAAGAGTAGGAGTGCAAATGCACACAGCTGATTAGGTGGCATGAGAGGGAAGCAACTATAAGATGTTATAGGAAGCAGATTCATGCACATACATATGCGCGCACCCTCTATCAAACCGGCATAACAATAAGGTATGACTCACAATAAACAAACATATAAACAGCACATGATTCCATTGTGAAGGTTTATCCTCAGTATATCCTCCCACTAACTATCCTTCCTCACACACACACACACACAGATTATCAGCGCTCACAGCCCAGCACCCTGACCATCTGCCCCTGTACAACATCCATCTTGTAGAAATGAGTTTGGGCCGCATGATCATTATGAGGACACTTTTGAGGGAAGATTTCCTGCTTTCCAAGGGTTCACTCCCCCGAACTGTGTCATAGTGCTGCTGTAGTCATAATGCAGCTGTTCTTGCTTTAGACACATTTTTATGAGAACTTTCATCACAATTCCAGAAAACTTAAAGAAATTGGACAGTTGAAAGTTAATGAAACTCAAAACGTGTGTTACAGCATGTGAAAAGTTAATCTGCCAAGCACAAATAAAGGCAGATGCAGTAAAAGCTGTATAAGAATGAATGTTCTGTATCTGTACACACAATACAAAACAAATTGTCCATCTCCTAGATCCTCAAAAACTGCCCTATCTATGTGGAGAGAGAAGTCCATGTACAGTGTGCAAAAATATTTTGACTCTTGTCATACACTAACAAACTCTGTAATAAATGTTTCTCAGTGATTACATCTGTAAAAGTCTCACAGCCGCCCATATTATTCTCATTTAATGCCTTCATTATATTGTAATCATCAGTTAATGTTATCATATTCATATTATCATTTTCAGTGCTGCTTTGGCAATATAGATGTTTTATCTGTCAAGACAGTAAAGCTTATTTTACTTTAAACTTGACAGTGCAAGCAAAGGCTGATAAAGTACATCTCTACTGTCCTTGTCAGCCCTAACTCCCACATGCCTGGTGTCATTAACCATATTCCATCCGTTCCATACCAGCAATTCTCCATCCTGTTAATGAAAGACCCCCACACTGCATATTTTTCCATGTAGCAGCTGCGTTCAGCCAAACAGGAACTTGTGAACCCACCTGATTTAGCTAATCAGGGCAGTGTAGAGGTGGGAGAGATGGAGAACATGCAGTGAAGTGCTCCATTTTGATTAAGAAATAACACTGGTCATGGTCATTGTGCCTACAAAGTCGACTACATAACATACATTACAGCCATTAAAACAAGGGGAATAATTTCATAAGCACACATGTAAAGAAACAAGCATGTCCTCCTGAAAGGCCTTTTGCGGGGCCTACAGCACCTCTGCAACAGTCCAGCGCACAACAAATGAAACAGATTGAAGAGTAATTCATCCAATGTATCCCCACCATGTTCCTGTTTACAGGTAAGACACAGGCGAATGGCCCTTGGTGCCTAAAGTAAAACAGAGTTGGGACATGCCGTGGTGTGCTTGTCTGTGTGTGAATGGTTGCTATGATATGCTTTTCTGTTGACATGCACAGCGTGGAGTCCACCGCCTGCGATATGTGCTGTAAGGCTGCCATGTTATTGGAACAACAAGCAGACTGGGGACAATACAAAGCCTGGATTAGGTGCAAAAATCGCTCGTGTGCTATTAACATTATTGAAAATGAGCACCACTCAGCAGCCCTCTCTCCCCTCATCTGGCAAGCCTGGCCCTTACTCCAAATGTCCAACGTCACCTCCACAGTCACAGTTCACAAAGTAGTCCACAGTGGAGAGATTAGACTTAGTGGGCCAGAGAAAGCAAAACAATAAAAAAGGGAGAGGGAGTGAGAGTGATGATGGACTGCAGGTCTGGACCTGTCCTCCAGTCCCCCATGCCTCTCTGGGCCAGCTGCGTGTTTGTTCAGACCCTGACAGTCCACACGATGCTCTCAAGGCACCAGTGGCCTCCTGGCAGCCTGAGTTCACAAACATAAATACCAATGTACTGTCTGATATGCCCAACGGTTGCCATGACGACTATGAACCCACCCCCTTAAAAGCACTTGTGTGCGTGCGTGCGTGCGCGCGCGCGAGAGAGAGCCGGCCTCGTTAGTCCTACCTTGCATTCCTCCATGCACGTCCTGACCGAGTATGCATCCGTCTCGTATTTCTGAACCAGCAGCTCAAACTCCTGGTAGTGCCTCTCCGCCTCCTGGTCGAGACTCTGGTAAGCCCGGACACACTCGCTGCATCCCTCCCCCATGGCCATATCCAGGGTGCAGTTCAAATCGTCCGGACTCGTAAACCCGTAAAACAAATCCAAAAGTGAGTAGGAATTACAAAAAGAAAGGTACAAATCGCTCAGATTCACGTACGCCAACTGTGTCCCCTTTTCCCCTCCACCGGAGAGGCCCAGGCACACGGTCTCCGCGTCCGTGAAAGTAAAGCAGTCTTTGGACAGGCTGTCGGGGTGACAGGTGTCCATTCGCCACAGAGGTTTGGTAGAATTCCCTAGAAAAATAACATCTTGCTCTCTGGCGAGACGGTAGGGGTCAGGTGATGTTGGGATGTGGTGTCGGTGGAGGGAGTTTGGGTGCTCGCCCATGTCCGTGATTGCAAGCCCCTCGTCCGACCGCTTGTCTCGGGTCCGCGTCAGTTTCGCCTCGGCGCAGAACCACAAGTGATCAGAGAGCAGGACGGTGATGAAGAGCAGAGAGGCCAGCGACAGTCGCCATCTCTGGGCCCGCTCCGACTCGGTAAATGGCTTCTCGTTCTCTCGGGGTGCGAACCAGTATTTTAAGCCTTCATCATGCTGCCGACGCATCCATGCACCCCTGGTCATATTTTAGGAAAGTGCTGCCCTGGCCGACTCCACCGCAGGGGCTGCTCTGCCACAATACTCATTGACTTGGGGGGGGGGAGGCGGACTCCGGTCGGTTCTCCTCCGTAGCGGTGGGGTCCAGGGCGCTCCTCTCTCGCGCCCGCAGCAATCGGTGCTATTCCGATCCAATTAGCGCGCCCGCACAGATTAAGCTTCGCGCTGCCGCATCCCGGCTCTCCATGGCTCTCCGGGGGGAAACGGCGTCCTCTTTGACCGCATGCCCCCCTCTCTCTCTCCGCCGTCCCTCCCCGGGTTTGTTCTCTCGTCAGGGGGGGCGCGGGGAGACCAGCTGTTGCGAGCCTCTTGGTGCTGATGCTGCGCGTCCGCCGCCGTCCGCCTCGCAGATCGACTTAAAGGAGAGCAACGAGTCCTTCCGATGCACGCAGGCTGGTTTCTCTGTCCCGCACCTGGGCGTAGAGCCTGAAATCCTTCCTCCCGTTGGCCATTGTCATCTTGGACCGCGGTTAAGTTGCCGCCATGTTCGTCTTGAAACACTTTTTCGGAGAGCTGGGTCTGTTTGCGTCATCTCCATCGTTGCGATAGCTCCATCGTTGCGCAGTGGCGGATCAGCTTATTACCTATGTGCACACACACACACACACACACACACACACAAGGAACACACACGGAGAGAGAGAGAGAGAGAGAGCACAGACACACATAAAGGGGGTTAAGGGGGTTTTGGCTATCCGCTCTGCTCTCCGTGAGTGTTAGTCGCCAAACATTGTCTCGGCAGGGCACACACAACACACACTTCTGGCGACATCTTGCTTTTGGTGCAGGATACACGCGAGTCCATTCACAAGTGCAACAATGCAGTTCAGACATCATCACACTCACTGTGTTTTGTACGGTCACTCAGATGCAGTGATCCGGCACATTTCACACACTGTGCGCAAGGTGAAATGACACATTACACAGCTTTCCCTCTCTGCCAGAGGAGAATTAAGATGTAGTAGGAAATGAACGCTTTGAAAACACCGGTGAGCACCAGTCAGGCTTGAGCCTCTGAGTAAGGGGGGGGGCAGCTGAACACACAACCACATGGTCTGTGCCTTTAGGTCTGAACAATATCAAGTACCTGTTCCTTGCAATAGGTCCCATCTTATCAGTTGTGTTTGGTCAGTGGGTGGGTTTAAAACAAACACATGACTTACAGACTTACAGTATGGCCCTATGCTCTGTACCTGTGTGTGTGTGTGTGTGTGTGAGACAGAGAGGGAAAGAGTGGGAGGGAGGGAGGTAGGCTCTCAGCTCAGGTGCTAAAAGTAAATTACAGTATTTATCCACATCCTTAAAGCTACTAATCATTGTCAGCGTGCATGGCTTGGAGTGCTACCAAAGAAAGTGTTGCTTAATGTTAATGGGCTGTATATTGGGGATAAGACAAGAGATGATTACCTGATTAATTTGTGCTTAAAGCAGGATGGGAAGCAGCTTATTCTACAATTTGTTGTTGAAGAGGGTGGGGTGCTTGTCTATCGCCAATCCAATTAGTTGTAGTGCAGCCTGTGTCCCTCTGCCAAAAATAAATGATGTGACAACACATCGAACAGTGCAGGGAATTGAATGAAAATGTTATATATTGTTTAATTTTGGAGCGGTGGATAGCTCACCACGTTTGGAACGTTTGGCACTGCACCTTCCGCTGAGTGCACTTACAGCCGTCTATGCTTAAAAATCAGAAAGTATCTAATGTGGGCCGTTTCTCCTGTGCTGTGGGAGGAACAAGTCTCGGCATGACCACAGTTTGCTGATTTATCACCAAAAGTCGGTGGGTGTTCACGCAAGGAGATTCAATTTGCCTGATGTTTTTGATTGTGGTTCACCTCTTGATCATGACGGCGACTTAAAGTCCACCACGCGGGGCCTGAACTTTGGCCGGAGCACTAACTGGATTTGTGAAAACACGGATGGTGCTGTGGCAAACATCTGATCTGAGATTCCTTTATTAGTCCCGCAGCAGGGAAATTTACAGCGCAACAGCAGCAAAAACACACAGTGGAAAATAGACAGTGGTAGATAGGTAGTAATGGTAGTTGCTCAATTTCACGCTCCGTCCTTGACCCTAACTGCTGTGCGCCTGGTGCACGTGCATCCCCCTGCTCTGTGGGTAGATGTATGGATACAGGGACCTTCCCAGGAGTCTTGGAGGAGATTGGTTTGAGCTGAACGCCTGACTTATGCCGGACTCCTGAGCGGTGGCCAATCAACAACATACGGAGTGTGTGTCTGGCACAGCAGAGAGTTGTCAGCTTCACACCAGCCCCAGCACTTTCCTACCTGTGTGTGTGTGTGTGTCTGCAGGAGACAGAAGTAGTGTGAGGGAAAAAGAAAGACAGAGTAGAGAGACAGAGCCAGAGACAGGGGAAAGAGAGAGGGAATATGTCTGTGAGATGAATGCAGATTGCAGGCCCTTAAATCTGGAGCCATCACAGTAACTGTAAGGGCTGGTAGACGTGACTCATCCACTATCCATGCTGGGGAACATGTGTGTGTGTATGTGTGTGCTTTGTACATACATGTGTAGAATTGATTGTATTATCTCATTGTACCGATACAGTAGCTCTTGCTAAATCAAAGGTAATTTGCACACTTGAGGGCCTTACCTCTTTTTTCTATATAATATAAATCACATAATAACAATAGTTGCATGACTCAATATTAAAACTGCTTTTTGTATCTATTTTTACATGATTGTCCTGTCTGGCTTGTCAAAGGCACTTGAAAGTACATTTATGTCATTCAGACAGTCTATTTATAAATGCCTATTTAAAAAAACATTTTCACAACAAATTGAAAATAACTGAGTCGAGGTTTCATTGCTTTTCTAGAGCTCTGCTTGACATTTTGTATTTTTTTATTTGTGCTACAAATTTAAGGTGACAGTGTTGGTTCTCAAAAAAAAATATTTCATGAGCATTTGAAGCTTTTATCAAGACTTTTTTGCATGCTCATGTTTAATATCTCATCAAGTGCCAAGTGTTTACCCACCTCTCAGCATTCCTGATGGAGAAAAACAGGATTGAAAAAGAGGAAGAGGAGGAGGAAGAGAGACCTACCCACAACCAGAGGAGGAGCATGAGGTGAAAGGCAAGAGACGGGTGACATCATGCAACTGTGCCATTTGCCAACTTGTCTCAAATCCACAACCTTCACACCTCCTATGCAATGTTTCAGCGAGGAAATGGACGTCTTTAAGTCAATCTGTCACTAGATCTCTTCTCATCTCTTGTTTGCACTTTAGCTCTTAATTTCCTATTTCTCCTCCTCTACACTGACTTTCTTCCTATTTTTCCTCCTTTAAATGTCTCCCTCCCTCTTTCCCACTGCCACCATCTCTCTCCATCCTTCCCTCCCTTCCTCCCCCACTCGACTGACCTTATACGACTGTTCTGATATGACTCTTCCTTAAGCTCTCACTCACCATTACCCTGTCTTCCTCTCATTCATCTCGCTCTCCCTCTGTGCTCTCATCCGCCTGACGTCAGAGAGGAGAAAGAGACAGGCTCGGCCTCCGTGATTGGTCAGAGAAGACAACAACCTCCGCCCTGGCTGTCCTGAGCGGATGTTATGAACTGACAAGTGATGTATGAGTTACGGTTAGAACGTTATTACCACTCAAGAACAAGGTATATTGAATGGACCTGAAAAATGTCCATATCAGTGTGTTTGTTTTGCTGGACAAGCTTTCAACTGCATCTCATGGTCTCCATAAGATAATTGAGTTTATTCAGTTGGTAATATTAATATGAAACTTTGGTCATGTAATAGTCATTTTATGCAACATTAATAAGACAGTTTATGTGTTTTAACTCCAAATGTCAAACTACATGTAATCTGTATATAAATGCTGACAGTTTGATATATAGCTATTTTACTTTCCAGACAGCCATTGATTTCCATTTATCAATTTAATGTATGAAAATCACCTACAATATTCTTGAAATTTGCTTTTCATGTTACATTACAGTCAATTTTCTTTTGATATTTTTCACAATTATTTCACCACCTCACAACTATAATATAACCTATAACAAATTCATAGTTGTTGATCACTGTGATGGATTACACAACCAAAGAAAGTCTCAAGAGATTTTCAACCATACAGAAATGAATGGGAACCAATGGGTGCCTGGAAGGTGAAAAAGATCCATGTAAAAACCTGAAACACTTCAGACCTGGTTTGCCAGATAGTCAGCAGTGATAGATGCAGAAACCATAGATGATTTGCCATGAATTGGATTAAACATGCAGATTCACTGATATGATGCTTCCATGCATGTGAGGAGTGAGTGGTGAAACAAATGGGCACTGTTCACGCTGTTCAAACGGTCGCTGGAATCCAGGGGGATTAGACCAGTGATGGAGATACCATCATGCAGTTCAACCTCCCACACCACCCACCACCACTTCTGCTCCGCCTCAGGGTTTTACTCTCCTGATCGATTGACTCACCCCATTTCCATTCCAGGAATCCTTCAGCGGCTTATCAACACAGCTCACTTTCCCAAGGACACAGCCTATTCCCATATCCGTGATCCTGGATTCCCGGCCTATATTCCCACCATGCAACCTGGAACCCTGCGTTCACCCAGCCCTCAGCTTCAAAGGAAATGTGCCTGTCAGGGAGGGAAGACAGCTTTTACCCTGGCAAGGAAACATACAGAATACAAATACATCCTAAAGGGGACTTGGGTTAGAAAAAACCTACTGATGTCAAGGCTCTTGAATTGTTACATGTATTGTTTGCATTGTTTGACTTGTAACTTAAACAGCTCATTTGTACCCTCCTGTGGTGTACTGGTTTTAAATATTATATAAACCACAATATTTAAAACATTCTTGTCGTGAATATATTCCAGTGATATTACAACACTTCGGTTGAGTTTCAGTATGTGAAACACTGTTGAATATGCACATAACATGATTAAATGGTGTGTTTGTCTTCATCCTCTCTTACCCTGATGTTACATCACTGGTGGCCTGAGACTGTAGCCTGATGCTCTCACAGTCTCTACACAATCTCTTACAGAGGGAATGATTGCTCTCTTTGGGAAAGGAGCAGAAGGCTGTAGAAATGATAATCACACAGTGGGTTTAGCTCTTTTTACACTCATTCTGAGAGCATAACAATTTAAAAGGGACTTTGTTTCTTTAAACAGCTAGTGAGATTGTAATGTGGAATTCTTTTAAACATTAAAATGTTTTTTTATAATTATGACAGTTATAAAGATTTGATAAGAACGATGATCCCTTAACTTTTCTATCTAGTGCTATCATCAGGAGTGCATATCTAGATCTGTCCGACACTTTATGTTTATGACTAAATACCAGCAAAGCTAATGACATTTCCATCTGCCACAGCTGAACTTTATTATTTATTTATGTTAGCATGCTAACATGCTAAACAAAAATGGTGAAAATTATACCTGTTTGACATCAGCATTGTCATTTTGAGCATGTTGGCATGCAGACATCAGGTCAAAACAGCATCACAGTGCTGCTCACATTTTAATCTTAGCTGATTCTACAACAGGGGGCACCATAGGTGAACATTCTATACAAAGAGGCTTTAAGAAAATTAATTAATTAAGATTAAGAAAAATGATTTCATTTATCATTACATGAAAAAGTGTCTTGATCAGCGCCAAAATCATGGGCCCTCTTCCTTCAGATGGAAGGAGCAGGTCCCTGCAACATCAGCTTTAGCCCTCGTGTAAACAGCAGAAGGCAGGATTTACAGGAACCCCAGGGCTGAGACAGAGGCTCTACACTCCAGCAGAGAGAGCAGAGGCCCAGCCCAAAGGGGTTTTTGTCACCAAGCATCCCTGCCTATCAACACCAACCTGAGCTGAACCTACCGAACCACGTCTGTCTATTCATTGTCATCTCCTTGTCCACTGTTGTCCGTCTTGCAGTCAGCTCCAACGACTCAAAAATAGAGATGAAATGTAAAGTAGCTGTTCTTCTGCACCTGCACAGAGCTATTGGTATCACCGGAATTTAGTATTCCTTGAGTGATGTGAGCTTTGATAAAAATTTCATACGCTGAATTTAATGGGACAACAGATAGAAGGCCTTGGATGAGCCATTTATTAATGCAAAGCATGGTAAAGGCTCAGTGTGTGAGCAAGGAAAATGAGCCTGGCGTTTCTAAATGCATTTGCCTCTCACTAATCTGTGCTGTCAGAGAAAAGCACCTCCTGATGAAAGGGATATGTCTGCCCCTGGATCCAGCAGGAAAGTGGGGAGAAGAAATGCATATTGAAGCTGTTGAAGAACAGAGTGACGTCAAATATGGCTAACATGGAACCCGAGCAGCATCCAGAGCCAAGATTCAGTCACCTCTCATCCTGTAAGGAGCGGTGTTTTCACAGGAATAAACATACAGCTGCTACCCAGATTGTGCCTGGGATGGGGCTGGAGAAGGGCCAGGGTAGCTCTGCTCCAATCCCCCAGCCTTATCTCTCCTTCCGTCTCCTCCGCTCTCCTGGAGTGTTAGTATGCTGAGCCCTCAAACATCACCAAGCAGTCCCTGCCGCTGTGTTAAAACACAGCTCACAGTGCTAATCACTCTGGTCCATATCAATTTCTTCTCTTCAATCTCTATGTCACTCATGTCATCACTGTCTTACTCTGTAATTGCGAAAAAATCTGCAGTGGAAATTGCTTAGATCAGATACAATATATCAGCAAATGGGACTTTTTTTTCTCTTTTTTTTTTCAATGAATGTGCTATCGCAGCTTTTTTGGCAGCCTTATTGCTTCTCATTTGGTACTTGACCAGCTGAGTTAGCAACTCTGTACGCTGTCAGTCTGTAAGTCGGTCGGTTAGTGCAACACTTTGGTCCAGAGTGAAATATCTTTGGTAAACCAATGACTGTTCATTTAGCGCTGTCATCATGCCAAAATTTTACATCCTATCTGCCAGAGTAACTCCCATCAGCCTCAGTCATACTTGGTATTTAGTGCTAATTATTAACTACCAGCTCATGTTAGCATTGCCATTGTGAGTATGTTAGCATTTTAACATTTGTGTTTAGCTGAGAGCACCGCTGTGACCCAAGCACACCCTCACAGAGCTGCTGCTGGGCCACGGAGCTTATCATGTAGCCGAGTTCCTCATTTCACACTCCCTCTGTGTGCGGCGGTCTTGTTTGCAAATAAAGCTCAGGTTCAACCCGCTATCTAATCTCGTATGCAAGGTGGTGTGTTCTGTGTGAGAGCCTGGGCCTGTGTGGCACTGTGCTGTACTCGGCCTAAGCCCTTACTCTGCGTCATCCATCTCATCACACAGACTGGCCGACCTCAGATGACTTTGCAGACACACTCTGCAGTCTACCAGTCACGTGCGAATCTCTCCCTCTCTCCCTGTGGTGGCTTGCTCTACTTCTGATCACAGCACACATCTGTGCTTCTCCTGGCAATCTAAAACTGAGACAATCAGAGGGGGGTGCCGCCCTTTTGTGACTGCTCACGAGTTGCTCTGCCACTGTAAAGTCAGTAAACCTGGCACCATGTTAAATCTAAAGATTGTGCTGCTGTTAATTGTGTTATCCACCTATTTGCAGCTCTGCTTACAGCTCACTAAAAGCTGCTTAGATGTGAAGGAGGCAAGCAAGCAGCAGCCATTCACAGTACGTACACACACACACTCATGACCTCCTTTCTCTCTCAAACAACCATCTTCTTTTCTCTCTTGGACACTCATTCCTCTCTCTCCATCAGCCATGCTCCTCTCTGTGAGGCTCTGTAAATATCTGCCACAGACAGAGTAAAGTTCAGGCAAAGGTCAAAAGCGATAAATTCTGCACTGGCTCTGTCTACTGTGTATCAGTGTAAAACCTAAGTTTGAGAAGCTGCCCGGTGTTCCACCTCAGCATGTCACGGTTTCATCAGCTGAGATTATAAGACAGCGGCAACATCATCTGCCTTCATTTTTCCAACACCTTTGCATGTAAACCACTGCTGTAACCATTAAACAGACCCTCTCAGCAATGATCCATGGAAAAACATCAATCCTCCTCACCTTAGTCCTCGAGGCTCGCTGGAGCTATGATGCATTGCACCACCGAGATGCTCGATTTGCGGGAAGGAGACCAGGGGAGAATAAATGATATGCTGAAATTATGGCTATAGTTAAATCAATCAGCTCGAGAAGATCGGCATCATCTGATTCAGCAAGTAACCGTCATGCGGAGGGGCTAATTTATGGGGTCACAGTGGGGTCACGGCCGTAGCTGCAGTGATACACTGCAATCAAGCCGGGGTCGAGAGAGCCGAGGCCTGGGGAACATAAATCAACTGCATGAACTGCCACTATATACTGCTGGGTGGTGAACTAACACCCACATGCACACTTTCTTTTCTTCTCTCTCGCACACACACACACACACACACACACACACAGTGGGACAAATAAGATATAACTTATTTATCCAGGTATCATACACTGTCATCAGGATGCACACGTTCACACAAAGATGCAGAACACCTCGCTCTCTGCTAATTCATCCCATTAACAGTGACATTTAAAGATATCTCCCCAGTGCACAGCCACCAGTGTAAAGTACCTTTTCATTAAGCTCTTATTGTGTGGGCCTCAGGGGTGAAGAGGGGAGGTGCCTGGGAGTGTGTGTGTCTCCCTGTGTGTGGTGTGTGTGGGAGAGACCAGGGAGAACAGGAGAGAGGGGGAGAGAGCTTGAAACAGACAACAACTAAGAGCCAAGCGTGGAGATATAGAGGGGGAGATGAGGAGAGACAGTGATATATTGTCCAGATTCACAGGTTGAAACTCTTGTCTTTAAATCACAAGGCTCCCTGAGCAATGGCTGTTACGCTGACTTACTACAGGGTCATATGACTGAAAAGGGAGAGATGTAGGAAGCCGGGTACGTATATCACTACACAGAGCTGTATGTTGGCCTTTCCTCTCAATCATTTTTGCTCCCTCTCTCTCGTTCTTGTCCCTTTTCACACAGCCTCCTCTGTCTCACCGTTTCCACCTGGAACGCTGGCTGTGTATGGGTAAATATGTCACATTTTGAAAATCACATGCTGTGCTTTAATCACCGCAAGGTCATTTACTCTGATTTTATAGCAGCCACCTCGTGTTACTTTCTGTGTACCTGGCGGACGTTTGAATGGTAGCATCGGTAAGTCAGTCCAGTGTGTTCACAGCAGCATCCTAATTGGATGGATCATAGTTAAGCCGGCAGTGTTTACGAAGCGATGGTTTGGTTTTAGTAGATGTATTTGCCCCCAGCTGGGCTATTAGTCTTTATTTGATGAATAAGTACCTTTCTCTCCCACTTGCACATGAAGCATAACTTTCAAAGCAACGGTCCTGTACATTAGTAAATGTCAACATGTGCATGCAGGTATTTACGTATAAGAGCCCTCATTTTATTGTATTGCATATACAGCAGCATTTTCAAGGCACCTGTAAGATTTTATTCCACCTAATTTCATAAAGTCCATTTTGATCCATTTCAACTTGTATATTGAAAAAAATCACCATCGATCATCCTTATTTATCAGTCTATCAAAGGTCAAACCTAAATTTAGGATATGGTTCTTCCCTCTTCTCTTTTTAAACCCACCATTTTTGCTCATTCACATACCTGTACCCACACGACCACAAGCACACAAACACACACACTAAATGAGAAATGAAAGATGGCCTTTCCGTCCCCACAGGATAAAACACTAACCTTTAATCTGGACCACAACCCTGTCTGTTTCTACTGGCGACCAGAGTCTGCGTGTCCCCTGGTATCAGCTCAGTCAGGAGTGATCTCCCAAAACAACTGAAACAATCACTTATTACTGCTCTGACTGACCTTCACAAAGTAACTGAGCTTTCTCTAAATTGGGTAAATTTGCTCTTTAAGTGGATGGCGGTTACCAACATGACCCCATATGCACTCAAATTCCTACAGTTTACCCCACCTTGAAAAACCTCTTGACTTCACTCAGACAATGTGGCTGCGTTTTTCAAGGACAGTGGGTTCTACTTCTCTGCAGAGGCTGAAGTCTCCACAGGCTAAATTGAACACATTGTAATTACAGCGTGCCCTTTATATTGCACTTTTTCAAACAGGGCTCACTGCTGGCACTATTTCATGGTTGCACCTCCTTCAAAAAGAAAATACCCTTCACAGGTAAACATGTTTTGGCTTTTCCCAGTGTGCTGAGATAAGGCAGCTGTTAAAATACCTCTGTGACTTTGATTAATAATGATGGCAACGATGAGGAGAATGAGGACGATTACTGCGGTGATGGCAGATAAGGTGGTTATTGCCTCAAAGGAATAGCTGAAATATTATTGTTCACTTTGTTGCTAAGTCAGATGAGAGGATCAATACTGCTCTCATGTCTGTTTCTGCAAATAGCAAGCGATTAGCTTAGCATTAAGACATGAAATGGGGAAAGAGGTAGCCTAACACTGCCCAAAGTTAAAAAACACAGCTCTTCGGAAGCTCGCCAACAAACAATGTTTTAGTTAGTGAACTTTAGTTGTACATTGTTCATCTGTGGTTTTACTATATAACTATTAACTGCAGAACAGTGGCTAGATGACGTCTATCATTTTTTCCCAACCTGCTTTAAATTAAACTATTTAAACCCACATCCCGATGATGAATGCCTCAGAGGCTGTGTAAAGATGACTGATGATCAGTTACACAGAACTGAAGTAATTAATCTTTTAATATTAATTAATTAATTAATTGATTCATTATGGTTTTAAGTTAAATGAACATACTTTAAGTTAGATGAACATACATACATGCAAGAAATATCTAATTATCGTGTTAATTCTGTGAATTCTTGCCAGCCAGCCGGCGTCGACAGTACAAACAGTTTACTCATAGTCGATCCACTTTAACATTTCCCATTACTCTCACACAATTAGGAAATATCAAGCTAGCTAGCTAGCTTCCACAGTTTCCATAGGAAACATTTTCCTAATGATTCACAGGTCAAGAACATGAAAACCTGGCATTCAGGATTAAGAACTTGGTTTGTACTTAAAGATGCTGTAACACATCATGTGTTCATTTTTTTTATTGTTTATTGTCTACATTTTGCTAACCAAAAGCCATACCAATTTATATCATCGGTAACATGAAGTACGGATGCACCTTGCTAACTAAGCTGACTAGCTAGTGTTAGCGTTAGCTTATAACATACGGTCCTACCCAGTGGCAGTGCGGTAGTGTGTAGCCTTGCCGTGTAGCCATAATATAAGTGAAGATTAAGCAACTGGCTGGCTGACTTTTGCTTATTTCTAGCCTCAGATTTGTTCAGATTTTGGCAGACTGCTAAGATGAAATACGCAAAAGTTTACGTAGCCTACTCATACTCAAACCTCACTGTTCACAGAGCTGGCAGCTCCACGCTCTCGTCCAAATATGATAACTTCGGGCTCCACAGAATCAAGTTGGCGATGGCCAAAATGCCTCGAGGTTTCAGAACTGTAATCCACAAATCAGTCGGTGGGGTCACTGTAGCTACGCCCGCTTCTTTGTCTTCCATGAAAAGGTTGTAAAAATGACAGCCAGGCAAAATGACCTGAGTTTTGAGGCGTACTGTGAGATTACCAGGTAACCAGCAGAGACTCCAAGAAGTCACTGCGTCTAGCCACTGCTCTCCACCGAGAAATAGTTACAGCACGTCACTCCCAGTAAGACCACAACTTGTCATTTAACATTACTGTCATTTTTACATTTCTGTCTGTCATATTGCATGTTAACCTATTAGCATTAGAGGTGCTGGTGGGGATATTTTTTAACTTTGAAGACAGCCAGCCTCTCATTTTTTGCTTCTCTCAAATTAATGTGGGAGAAAAACACACCTATATGAATTGCACTAATAAACCACTTTAAGACTGCTTGATCTAGCAGCTCTTGCAAGTGATGTTACCACTGTGGAGGCTGTTTAAGTGTCTGGAGAGCCAAAGAAAGCCTTCTCTGAAAGTCATCTTTTCATCTTTATTTTTGGAAGAATGGGCAATGTGATAATTATCTATCTCTACCATCAGTGGAGGTTGGGAAAAGAGCGGGAGATTAATGATGGCTTAGATAACATCATTCACACTCTAAAAGGTGCCGCTGATATGGTGGGAGCATTTAGGGACAACTCCTCTTTAATGTCTTACTTATCATGGTTTACAAAACATGAGTATACAAAACACAATGAAGATTGTGAATGGAGGGAGCTACACATCCTGCTAAGTTTAGGTCATCGTTTCACAAATCCCAGCACCTCATTCAAATCCAACGCAATTAGGAAAACCATGCCCTGCCAATATGTAATTACCCTCTGTATTGCTGTTAGTCCTTCATTACCTCAATGAATGGCTTTGGTTGGGGATAGTTCTTTTTTTTTTTTAAAGCTTCGTCATCAACACTGGAGTGAAACAAGTCCCAAAATTCACACAGGAGAACACACACATAGAGACAAGTACCCACAAACCTATACCTGCAGGTTAATTAGAGTGATAGATATTATCATAGGTGTGACAGAAGGTTTATTTGCAAGGGAAATGTAGCTTTTATTAAATGTCTGTCTCTTCGCCACGGGAGGCCTCCTAATTGCTCAAACCCAATTTATTCCTGGCAGGCATACTGTATACAGCACTCTTTACTGCATAGCCACAATGCCAGGTAGGCCTGCCTATTTCACATAGGTGACTTCACCGTACAATGTACAATCTCATTAAACCATGTTGACTGAGTCTAGAATAGCGCAATAGGAGCTACAGGAGCTCTTATTAATTATGAATTGGAATGAAAGAAGAAGAAGAGAAAAAAAGGCAATTTAATGTTGTGCTGCACTGACAGGTAACTTCTGGCTGTATTTGCCCCCTCCTGTGTGATGTGTTTAAAATGAGGAGTTGCCATTATGTAGCTGTCCTCTCTGACTCAAAGCAACGCTCTGTCTCCAAGGTGACAACACATTTACATTGTAGCCATGGACACCACATCTATCACCATCTGCATGGCATTCAGTGACTTGCAAATCAAAGAGGCATCACTCACGATGATGTCAGACGAGCTCAACTATGTCTTTCACAAACCCGGCGGAAAACGCACTGATGGCAGCTCTTACACACAAAGAGATAAAGTCGCAGTGCCAGTCATAAGAGATGCTGACTGACAGAAAAATCTATATGTATCGATAGCTTGGCCATTGGGCGCATGGCGTGAGGTGAATGATAAGCACGTCCCCTTGGCCTGATGGTATGATATTCCCAGCCAGGTCATCGCAGTTGCGCCTCGTCCTGTTGCAGCTCTGACTTTGTATTATTGAGCTTGGGCCCTCCAGCTGTTTGGAGTGCTATATTTCAGGTAATTGAGTCGTGGGAATACGGGAGTGGAGCCACAGAGTGTGCGTGTGTGTATGGGAGTTTGAGTGTGTGTATATAATAGATGTTTTGACTGACATGTCAAAGGTAATTGAGTCGTAGGTAGAGAGAGTGAACTTGCCAGCTGTCAGTCTCTTATAGGCTGAATCCATCAGAATGGAGCACTCCCTATAACCTAAAGAGACAAGCGTGTGCGTGTGTCTGTGTGTGTGCGTGCACTTGCGGGTGCATGCATGCTATGCGTTCCATAGGCACCCAGCAGGCAGGGCTGCAGCTATTAAAAAGGCCAGTGCACAGTGATTCTGTGTTATTAGCTTTTATGTTTTTTCACAACAGTCTGAATAATGAATGGAGTTTGAACACGGACATAATCTTAAAGTCAATCTGTTCAAGTTGAAAAAATACAGTCCCTCATCCTCATTCCTCAGCCTGGATGATCTAGTTCAAAGAAACCATTTTCCCTTTAAAAGGTCTTTTTTCCGAGTGAATTCTTACATGAAATGGAGTTTTTTTTTTTTTGAGGGTCTTACCAAACCAAAAATGAAAAAGACTGAACATCTCCACTCCTTGCTCTCCTTGCTCTGATACAAGCAACAGTGCAACAATGCCCCCGGGCTGATGCAGGTTATCAGCTTTACTTCTGAAAAGGTAAGGGCTCCGGAGGTTTACGCCAATATCACAGCACACACGAACGCATATGTCTGAATACCAAATCCTGCCGTTTTTCCGTGTAGATTGTCTGAAGGCCAGCCACAATATAAATTATCTGCACCTTTCAGTTTCGAAAAAAAAAATTGTCAACCTACTTTTAGTGTAGGGGCAGTTATCATTTCACAGCAGTTACGTCATCATGTATGTGTGGTCACGTCATAACCAACTCTTACAAAGCCTTACGTGACAAACCTCCCCTCAACTGCATCTATGCTGCAGCTTACATTGTCAATATTTCTGCTTCAACAATAATTAATACCCATCAACCATATGCTTTCATGCACAGACTATATCACAAGGTGTATGCTGACTTCATTCTGGTAGCCGAAGTTTTTATCTAGCAGAATCAAAGCATACTCAGTATAGGGTTTTGATGCTGACTTCGACACCACAGAATCAAATCAGCGGACCTCAAGGACAGAGTTGAACGGCCAACAGCTGTGCTAGTCTGCACATAATCTGTCTGTCTCCTCCAAGGTCAAACTGAGTGTGAGCAAGATGTTAAATACAGCAATACCAATAGGCAACCTAGGAAGAGGGGGAAAAACATCAAAATATGATAATCAAATGTGTGTTTTAAAAGCCTGTTGTTTCATTTTCCTGCATCAGTCATGTTTTTTTTTTGTTCCTGACTAGTCTGATAGATCATCATATGATTGCATGTAAAGTCATTGTGAGTGCAAGTACAGTCACAATCAGTCAGCTCAAATCCTGAGTAATCCTGCCTTTGTTCATTTTGTTGACCTCACCTCACAGAAGCAATTGTCAGAGCCAAGGTAAGTCATTCTCTGAGGTAAACAGGGACTGAGATGAACACTGTGTGTGGGTTGATGTGCTTTGTGCCCTTGCTGCTCTTTCGTGGAGGGACATTTCTCTCAGCAGCCCTACTTGTACCACATCTACAAGTTGACCCACTTCTGTAGGCTGTGAGATGTGTCAATTCTGACTCCACCAACAAAACACAAAACATTTTTTATAGTCTGCTTAGGAGATCACAGCGTCAAGCTAACATAGGCTGTTAGGTTATACTTTATGTTAGCATCAGCATTTAGGAAGTCAATGAATTACAACAGTCTTTACCTTTTAGACACTATTATCTAGCCCTATAGTGGCTGCTTCTTGCAGGCCTGCATCAACATAAAAAAACACAATGGAAAAAAAGACAACTTCCTGTCTTAGTTTCACATCATGCATGGATGATAGCTACAGTTTCCTGTTTATTTGTGCACACAGCATAGCAGATTATTCATGAAGCATCTCCTAGTTCAGGGAGTTTATACTTTTAACCTGTAAGATTAACCTTCATGTTGTAAATTCTCTGGATTATATTCTTTCTAAGAGCAGCACCTGGTGGGCAAAAATTGAATAGCAATGTTAGCTCAACATCACCGGGCATCGGACCACTGCATGTTGCATCCTTGAAACATACACACAGCTCTGATTAATTTAAGGTAAAGTATTGGAGTTTAGTTTATGGACAAACTGTAAAACCTGTATTTGGAAAATTAGATGCTCACCGTGCTGTTTACTTATAGGACCACTAAGAGCAACCACATTTGGGAAACCTGGGAGACAAGGACTTTTGTTGTGATACAGCTTATGATCCATGCACGGTTACCAGAAACCTATAAATTGCAGGTAAAGGAATGTAAATAAAGACAATAATGGCACATTTAATTTTCTCTATAATGAATAACAATAAAACGAAACAGTGGCTATATTCATTTGGGTTCCTGTTCATATGTAGAGTGGACAAACTAAAGAAACACCATTCTTGGAAACAAAAGAAAACATGGACATAAACATACATATTTGCATTGGTTAGACATGGCATATGGTATTGTTCCAATGTCTTATTTTGAGAAATTAGGGAGGAAAATTGAAAAAAGGGGGTAGTAATTACTAGATTAAGAATAGGAGAGTAAACTGAATGGCACCTTTCCAGGCTGTCTAAATAGTGTCATGTTCCAGAAACTTTGTTCCAGAAACATGTGCTTGTTAGCTGCAGGAAATAACAGAGAGAAATTGTATGATGGAAGAAAATAAGGGATTATGGCTACCAAGAGCAGGATTAAAGAGCATACTGGAGTATTGTGATAGTAAACCTGGCAGAAAATGTTTGTAAAGACAACAGGACTTTTGGGTAAAATCAACCAGACATTGTAGGAGTTAAGTCCAGAAGAAGGCAGTGATGCAACACAAAGGACACCAGCTGCCATGTCAGCTGTATCGGGCATTGCCCTGGGATCAGCCAGAAGTCACAAAGTCCTTGTGTACAAAATACTTCTTACTAATTCAAGGTTAGCCAGATATGGAAAAGATACTGTGTTCATGTGCCAGCACACTCAGGGATCTCAGGAAATGAACAGGTTAGCAAAGGAGGATGTCAAGAGAGAAAATTTGTAGGGGGAAAGCACAGTAAGGAGGGAAATAATCAAACAGTGGCAACAGCAAGACCCGTCTAAAAAAGTATAAAGTAAAGTAGAAGGAATACGACATAATGGATCCAACAGAAAAGAGGAAATAATCACGAGTAGAATAAGAATTGGTCACAGCAACCTGAATAACACTCTTTATCACTGGCAAACATCCACCTTGCCATTGTAATTGGTGTGGAGAAAAGGACACAGTCCTCATTACATGCAGAAAGTAAAGAAAGGAAATGATCACAAGGCTTAGATGTCAGGAAGACTGGATGTCAAGATTAAAGACGTGATTAGGTGTTGGGGAACGGTGGAAGGGAGCAAAGACATATTTGGATTTCTAAAAGCAACCAGATTATTTACAGGTCTGTAGCACAAAAAGATAGCAATAGATGAGCAAAAAGAATAGTATGAAACCTTTTTTTTTTTTTTTTACAAAAGAACATAATAAATATTCAGCATACATGGCACAGTATACAGAATGAACAATAAAGCTGGGGGTATCTTACATTAGATGAAAACAGTATAAAAACACAGAAGTTGAGTGTTTTGATAGCCTTTTTGTTAGTCGAATTAGGAAGTAGTTTTACATATCGCTCTACATCCTTCAGGAAAACAACAAAATACATTTTTTAATGCTAAATTTACATTTATGTATGACAAATTTTGCCAATATCATTATCAAATCTATTATAAAATAAAAAACGTATTATCTTGGGTTTTTCAGTAAACGAAACTGTTGTAAAAACCCAAGAGAAGAAGAAGAAGGAACCTTGTTTCTTGCGAGGAGCTAAACACGGACCTCATGAAAGGTGACACCACTAATGCTAACCAGCTGTGCAGCTAGCCTCGCCGGGTCCTGCTGACAGCTGCTCACCAGATAATAACTCTCAATGTAATTTGGTGCTGAATGACAGTGACTGTGCTGCCTTTGCGTTGCTGTTTTGTCCAAGAAACCCATGCAGCCGAGGCTCTGAAAATGAGAGAAGGGTGAGTCTGTGGCTGCCTTGCTAACCACTGAGCAGAGGAGGTGGCTAAGTTAAAATGCTACTCGCAGCTAAATGATAGCAGTTAGCATGCTAGTAACAGAGCTAACACGCAGCTACCTGGCGTTAATTTTCAGAGGGTTTATTTCGGTTTTATTTCCAATAACTTCAAAGCTTTGTGTGTGGTCGTCTCTGGTATTGACAGCTTGGTTTTGACAATCCATAAATCGACCGCGTGGTGAAAGCTTAGTTAGCTGGCTAAGGCTGTCCAAATGCTACTCGTAGCGTTATGTGTGTTTTTTCTTCACCAGGTTGGAGGCAGCTGTCACCGTCTCTGTCTTCGTGGGTGGGGTCACGACATTTTTTTTTCAGTCGTGTCATACCTGTGGACGTATCCTCAATTTGTTCACAGCTACATTCATTTAACACATTTTCCCTCCGTCGTAGTGGTGAGCCCCACCATATGTCCTCATACACTTCACAAAGACTTAAAGACAAAGACATAAGGACTTTATATTCAGTCTGTGGTCTGCACTCACTTCCACACCTGATGAGGTTAGACTGAGGCTGAACACACCTCATTCACATGATCAGGTAGTGAAATAGAGGAGGTAGGCTGTGATGATCGGGCTTTCCTTTCATATGCTTCTGGCAGGCTGACAGACAAGTGATGGGTAGAGACTGTATGTATATCTGAATCTCGCTTTTGTGACTGGTTGCAGTACAGGTCATAGGCGCCCCCCCCCCGCCCCTTTCCATGTTAGCAGGTGTAACATGGACCAGTTAAAAAAAGAAAGAAAAAGTATATCTCAAATACATTTTTCCCAAAGATGGTTTCTGTCATTTTCTGTAGTTCTTATCATGCTGATGTTTGTTTAGGTGTTCTTTTTTTCTGACAAGTTTGATTTTATTAGTTAACAGACACTATAAAATGCTGTCAGTTGAAAAGTCATGATTGACAGATGTCAATCACAGTTAAGTATTTAAGGAGGCAACTGCAGACGTCTTTTTAGGAACTGAATGTAGATTAGAAATGTCGAGAGGAGAATAAACTTTAACTTAAGTAGGTGATTGTTAGCGAACAGTGAGTAATTATTGATTGACTGATCGAGTTAGACTGGTGTATGGGCGGGACCTTGATACTATGGCTCCTTCCTCACTATCACTACTGTGTAAACGTGTGTGTGTGTGTGTGGGGCTCCAAATGGCGTCACCAGAGCAAGATGGTGGCACCTGCATCTGAAATATTTTTGGAGGAAGTGGAGACGTATTGTCCATCTTTCTATACAGTCAATGGTTGTAATGTAGCGCTTTCCCCTGAACACAGGATGGAGACAGACAGTGCATCTCGGAGCAGCTGAATGGGTTGAGTCAGTAGTTACAAAGCCTGTTTTGGTCTTAGTTCAAGGCTGGTAGGATTTAAATCCTCTCTGGTTTTTAATGGGCATTGTGTTGGCCCTCTGCTTTGAAAGGTGCATATTACCTCCAGTATAATGTTTTACCAGAGTGAGAAATACCGTATCTTAAAATGCTCCTATATACTATATTGATTTCATTTTCAAAACAAGCCACCCTTGCGACTGATCAGATATAACTGATTTCTGAAGCCAACAGCAAACATAAGTGTACATCCAGATATATAAGATATGCTTTAAGTAATTCAAATGAGATAAAAGTATATACTTTTTAGCATTTCCCTGTCCATATACACTTACAACTGTTTGTAATTTAATTAAATTTATGTGACTTCAGGTTTAGATAGGATTTATATAATCTCTATAAATGGGACATACCATTATAGGGCTAACCTGCCGCTAGCTAGTTGGCAATGTAAAATATCGGGCCGAATTCCACAAACATTAGTGAATGTATCCACTGACTGGATAAGGATTTATGAGGGAAAGTTTGATAATCGGCCCCTTTGTGCATAAAGTACCAGATGCTTAATAGGATACAGAATCTTAAATGTGACAACTTGTTTATCTTTCCTCTTACTGATGTCAGTGTAGACTGGATTTTTAGTAAATTTGATTTCATAATTTTGAGTTCTTGATTGACTAAATCTTAACTAAAACTGTTTGTCTAGATACTTTCCTGGATAATGTATATTTATATTCAATCACTTACCATTCTCTCACCTGTGCACTTTCTTTGGCTTTCTGTATTTGCAGAGTTTTTGTCGTGTGATTCAGCTGTCGTGAAGCCATGGAGAAGCCCTGGAGGCTGTGGGCGGCAATGGAGCGTTGTACCCTGACTCTGGCGTCCTGGTCCTGGGGTGCATGCAGAGTCTCCCTTTTGGCCCTCATCCTTACCTTCCACCTGTATGGAGGATTCTTTCTCCTAGCTCTTATCCTGGCCTCTGTGGCCGGCATCCTCTACAAATTTCAGGATGTGCTCCTCTACTTCCCTGACCAGCCCTCCTCCTCTCGCCTTTATGTTCCCATGCCAACAGGAATCTCACATGAGAATGTATATATTCGTACCAAGGATGGTGTGAAGCTTAACCTCATCTTGCTTCGCTACACGGGAGGGGACACGCCTCCTGGAGTCACCCCTGGTAGTCAAAACAACCCCACTTCCTCTGCTCCACCTACTATCCTTTATTTCCATGGTAACGCAGGTAATATAGGTCACAGGGTGCCAAATGCCCTGCTGATGCTGGTAAATCTGAAAGCCAATGTGGTGCTGGTGGACTACCGTGGCTATGGAAAGAGTGAGGGTGAGCCCAGCGAGGATGGGCTGTACTTGGATGCCGAGGCCACACTGGACTATGTAATGACCCGTCCAGATCTGGACAAGACAAAGGTGGTACTATTTGGACGCTCACTGGGGGGTGCTGTGGCTGTGCGCTTGGCGTCAGCCAACCCACACCGTGTAGCCGCCATTATTGTTGAAAACACCTTCCTCAGCATCCCCCACATGGCAGCGACACTCTTCTCTTTCTTGCCCATGCGCCTGCTGCCTTTGTGGTGCTATAGGAATCAGTTCCTGTCCTATCGGCAGGTGGCGCTGTGCCGCATGCCCTCGCTGTTTGTGTCTGGTCTGTCGGACCAGCTTATCCCACCAGTTATGATGAAACAACTGTATGAGCTGTCTCCTGCACGGACTAAACGCCTGGCTATCTTTCCCGAGGGCACGCACAATGACACGTGGCAGTGTCAGGGCTACTTTGCTGCTCTGGAGCAGTTCATGAAAGACCTGCTCAAGAGCCACGCCCATGAGGAGAGTGCTCAGCCCTCAGCTAGTGTCACCATTATCTGAGAAAAAACAGCCAGCGACTGACTGTCGACTACAGGTTATGGGCTGGAGGAAGTTAAGGCTGTCATGGAAATCAATTGGATGGACTTTGATTGATTTTTTTTTTTTTTTTTTTTTTTTTTTTGGGAAGAATGTAAATTTTTTAATGCTTTTGTCTGGATTTCTAGTTTATTTCACTCTTTTTACCTTTCTGTAAATGTAACATATTTGTTAAAATGATTTAACTATTTCAAGATTTTAAGAGAGGGTAACGCCCTCATCGGTTCTTTTGTGTCGCAGCTATGAATGCATGTATTTATGACCTTAAATGAATGAAACCAGAGCATACATGGCCGCACTGCAAGACATGTCACAACCAGAGAGGAATTTGCTGTAATGGGTCACCTGAAATGAATTAAAATCACTGAAACAATTGCTCATATTTTAATGACCCCATGAGGGAACTGATTACTACTGGTTTTTACAATTACACTTCGGATATAAAAAATGAGACACTGATACTATGTAGGCCTAAACTGTATATATATCTTTGTTAATACATTGCACTTTTGTTCAGATTTACCCAAGTGTTGAGTTATGTAGGCGAACGTGTTCTGAGCAATATTTTGATGAGCATACCAACATTTTTTTTGTTTTGTTTTTTTTCTCCCATTTGGTGAGGAACATTAATATCTTGAGTACTTGCAGCAGCTTGGCATGACATGACATTGCAGTGATCAATATTTATATATACCCTGAAAATGTTTTGTTTTCTTTGTTTTTCTGGGACAATGGTATAACAGCATGTGCTGTTGAGCAGTAATATTCAGCCATAGAAAGTCCTGGCTGAGATGAAGCAGCCAGTGAGATAACATTGACATGTTTGTATTTCCGTTCGTTAGCTCTTGAGATATTATTTCCTGTCAAACTATTTCTGTTTCAGTGCAATTACGATAAGATACAAGATGTTCTCTCTGTTACTGTGTCCTGTGTTAAGACACAAACTAGCACACAGGATAATCTTTCCT
This sequence comes from Scortum barcoo, assembly GCA_023238725.1. Classification (NCBI taxonomy): domain Eukaryota; kingdom Metazoa; phylum Chordata; class Actinopteri; order Centrarchiformes; family Terapontidae; genus Scortum; species Scortum barcoo. The sequence goes on from CM041550.1 coordinate 15,511,493, forward strand.
TTTAAATGAATTCAAGTTGCTGTCAAGTGAGTTTGGCTTCTGTTGTTTGGTAAGGAGCATTTGTTCTGTGCGTATTTTCTTTTTAAAGGACGGGTTCTGTCTTAGTACAACAACTGAGTACAAACATGCTCACATGTACACAGTGGTTGCTGTAATCCATACTGACTGTGAAGAGTTTCTGATATAAATCCATTGAAAGAACTGGGGGACAGAGTACTTCCAAACTTGAGCAGACACTAATATGAGGCTTCCACAGGCCGAGTAAGACGAATCAAATGGGTATTTTGAAAGGTGAAATCTATTTCCTCTTTGTGTTGCAAATCCTCCACTCAGACAAACATGGAAACGCAGACTGTGAAATTTCTAAGAGATGTTTTGTGTAAGAAACGTACTGAACGTTAAACTGAAAGAGGACTGTGGATTTCGTCCCTCGTCCCTGATTGCACAAGGAAGGTATTTCTTACAGACAGTTACAGGCGGGGAATAAATACAGCGACCAGTTCCTCTTGGTACATGCATGTAGGCATGTAAGTGTTGTATTAAGATAGGCTTGGAGAAAAAAAAGCGTGAGTATTTTTAATCAAACGTTGCAATTATTTGTTAGCTATTATGATCATCGTTGTTAATTGGAGGATTCTGGGTCCTCGTCTCACCCCATGCTTATGTGGCAAAATGGCTTTACTCACTTGGGGGGCTTTTAATGAGCTGATTAACCTTTCCTGCATGTCTTCCAGGGGGTGGAGCAGAGCCTGACGATTAAAACACTGTTATCTGCTCTTGCTTTCCAAAATGCAGCATGCTGCACTGCAGTGGTATCAAAGCCATTTGAATACAGATCTCCTTAGCCATATTTGATACTGTCTGTGAACAGTATGCTAAACAAAATTTAACAAACATCAAAAGACCAAATTTGTTTGTGTCAGTGTGAAAACAACTTGAAACTTGGTCTAAAGGCTACTTTGAATGTAAATTGTGGTCTTAAATGAACAAGTGTGCTTTATAAGAGATGTATAGATTGTTTTTTTTCTCCTTTTTTGTGTGATGTTTTGCCACCAGTGGCACAGAGCATCTTCAGATGTTTTTGTATTATATCAAATCCATAAGCTGAGTTAGGTACCCTGAATTTAATGATTTTTATTCCATTGTACATTGGTAGAGCATATTGTGCAACCTGAATTCAACCATGTGATTATCCACTAATTTTACTTACACACGCTTTATTTTACTCACTTCTGCTGTTGGTTTTGTATTGCGCCATCTCTTCATTCAAGAAAAGATGTAGGAACTTGTCATCATTCACCTAATTTATTGTTTTTTGGTGGCTGGCCTAAAGCGAAATTCATAATAACTATAATATTGGGGTTTTATTCTAGCCAAATGTACTGTCTTGGTCAGACACCCTGTTTATGAAAAGAAATGGAATCAAACTGAATGTCTCATTTTTTTTTCTCTCTCTCTGTTTTTTCTATCATGCAAATGTGCATACGCATTATGGGACATGTGGTTTTATGTTCACATGATTGTGATTAGGGTGGAGTGAATGCTTTCGAAAGTGTCGGCGTAATTTGGAATTTGCATTTGCAAGCTGGCATGTGATCACTTTAAGTCTTGGCAAGTCTTCTGGAAAGAACCTGCACAGTGTTGGCATTATTTGCGTACGTCCACCATGATTTACAGTGACTCCACATCGATGAAACATTGTTGGGATATCTGAACAGTCAGACATCTGAATGATTTATCTTCATCTTCAGTATGAAGCAGTCATTTCAAGGGATTTTCCATTTTCAAGTAGTGTTTCTTTTCTATTTTGAAACAATGTTGACAACTTCTTTTGTAAGCACACATTTTCACTTTCTATTTTCTGTACTGTAACATGCAATAAATTGATACATTACAATAGCTTGTCTTGTTTGATTTCCTTTTGTTGTAAACAAGCTTTTGTTTAACATACCAGTCCCTAACTCATTTACATAACTTGTCACCACTTCACTTTTTATATTCTGGAAATCACCATTTGTTTGTTTTACTGTTATGTTACCGTTCAAAATAATTATAGCACTTCCTTCTTTTAGCGTTGGCTCGTCTAGCTGTCAAATTCAAATGTAATGCTGTGATTGATAAAGTCTATTTCTTCCCCTAAGTCTGAAGTTTCTCCCCGTTTCCCTACCAGACTGTCACTCATCTAACTGCCAAGACTGTCTTTCCTATTTCCAATCTGTAACAATTGCATGGGTTATTTTTCAGAATGCGCAGAAGCTGAGGGAAGCTAAATGTTTTATCATTTCGGATTTGTCAAGGCCGCTGGTCAGGCAGGAAGCTGTGAGTGTGGTTAGCTGAGCGGAACAATAGAGGGGAAGCTGCCCTTTTTTGTACAGTATTCGTTCTGCGTAGTCCCTCAGACTGAACTGGAGCCAGCTATTAAAGGACCAAATCGCAAGTTAAGGAAGTCAGTGAGGCTTTTCGAGAGAAAACATTGATGACAGAGGCAACCAATCACCATTCCTAGCCAGAGCCTGTCAGAAGTGTTCAGTTCAGGCGTGAGGCCGGTCATGCTGCCAGTGTGAGGTCTTTGGAGACTTTATGGGCCCCGCGATGGCAGTTTTGGCAGATGTCGAACCTGGGACCGGACATAAGACAGGTGAAGGGAGGCTGTCCTGGCCAGTTTTCCTGCTGACGCTGGCCGCTGTCACTTCCTCCTCTCTTTCAGCTTTGTCTCTGTACCAGCTGGTGGTTCTCAGAGCTGAGGTAGAGGGACTCAAATCGGAGGTCTACCGCAGGAGAGAGGAGGGACAAGAGACCACGCATGGACGCCAGGTGAGACACGAGTAGTCCTCGAGGGCGTGACAACAGACACTCCATCTGTGCATGGTTGTGCAGACAAGCATTTTACCAGCATGTTTTATTCTTCAAAGGACTTCATTGTGTCTTTTCAGACTGAGAATATCAGTGGCAGGCGAGGCAGCCAGGAGCCCCTGAGCCAACCTGAGCCTCAGAAGCCTTTCACCCTGATGAGGACCAGAAGATGGGTGTCTGGGACAGAGACGTTAAGTAAGTCACGGTAGTCTGCACTTTAGTCTGAAGCTTTACTGTTCATGTATGAGATGCAAATATTAGTTTGCCTGGAGTGCAAGATTGGTGGTGTTTTACAAATCCACTGGTGCCCTTCCAAACAGACTGAGAAATATGTAGAGTGTGTGTTTACATTTCTAGTGTTTAAGGTGGCAATTAAGGTCGTCACTTCATTTCTTATTGTTCTCATTTCTTCTATGCCATTTTCAAGTCAGGTGTTTTTAGAAAGGATTTACAATATGTACATCTCTCCTGTCTTCAGACTGTTGATGCCAAAGAGAAAATGCTTAACACTTTAAAACAGAAGAAAACAGAAAAATTGAAGTGTGAATGAGTCATCAGCTGTGGTGATAACCACACGGAAAAGACGAAGTCAGATGCGGTCAGATAATGCTGCCATCTTTGAGTGCTTACTATTAACTGGGGGTGTGAATGTGTGCACCAACAGCTCAAGCTATTTAACTGCCCCCAGAGTGCAGTATTTACACTATACTGCTGCAGAGTGCTGACACTGTTGATGGAAGTTTGCCCAAAAAGGAAAAAGGGAAGGAGAAGAGACCGGAAATAGACAGAGCAATGGGGGAAGCAATCTTCAGCTTGTACTGAAACTGTTTAGCACTTTTAATATGTCTAAATTTCTCTTTTTTTTGTCGCAGTTTCTCAGCCTTGCCTGCAGTTGTTGGCAAACAGTAGCAGGAAGACCTTCAGGAAAGGTACAGTATGCCAGGCCTAGGCTATGATAGTTTGATGATGCATAAAACATACATACATAAAACAAACAACACACAGCACATTTTAAGATCACATTCATTTTTTTGTTTGGCTTTACGTTTAATATACCCAAACATATTTCAGATCACAATGCAAATAAACATAAATGCAGAAACTGATTCAAAACACACTGTTGGGGACAGATTTTTAGCTTTGGTTACTTTCACGTGATTTTTGATATATTCTTATCTCTTGAATCAGAATATTCCTCGAGTCTGTACACAGGTATCCCCTGGCAGGCTGGGCTGAAGAGAGGCACGGCCCTAGAGGAAGACCATGACAGCATGATCGTCAGAGAGGAGGGCTACTACTTTGTGTACAGTCAGGTAGATCTGGTTGTTGCCATTTTGTTGTTTTTCCACAGGGGGGCACTGCTGGCCTGTTTGCCAATCCCTCAATCTTACTTTATTCTGCTCCGTGCACAGCAGAATAAAGGGTGTGCTCCAGTAAAGCATGCACTTGATTAACAGACCTTGAAAAAAGGTCAGATAGAGAGAACACACAAATGATGCATGCATAATAGATAGAGCGGCAAACGCTATACCACCCACATGACTGTTTATACATGTTAAAACCCCTACCTCACAGAATGAGCTCAGTATTTCTGATGTGTTCAGGTCTACTACATTGACAGCACCTTCGCGATGGGTCATGTGGTGATTCGGAGGAAGAGGAATGTGGTTGGAGACGAGCCTCAGTATGTGATCCTGTTCCGCTGCATCCAGAATATGAACCCTGTCCACCCTTACAACACCTGCTACACAGGAGGTGGGCCCTTGTTATTGTTTATGTCCAGCTATGCTCACCCTTCTTACAGCAGCTGTTACGGAAGGTCAACCAGCGTGCTTTGTTTTTAGTCAAGCTCTCGAGCATGCGTGTGTGTCAGCGGTTGGGTATGGGTGATAGCTGTTAGTAGCAGAAAGAAAAAAAAACAAAAACAATGAAATAGAAGTTTGAGGTCTGAAGTGTACATTTGTGTCCTTCAGGTATTGTGAAGCTGGAGAGCGGGGACCAGCTGGAGCTGCTGATCCCTCGTACCACAGCCAACGTGTCCCTGGATGGAGACTCCACCTTCATGGGTGCTGTCAAACTGGCTTAGAGCGTGTCACCTAATTTTGAACCACGAGACGCCATCATGGAGCGAGCGGTGCAGCGGAGACAGTTCTGGTGACCTCGTCTGACTTTGGGTGTTGTGAGAAGAATACAGGAAGCAAAAGCAATTTCTGGCAAACTGATGAAACTATGTGACTCATGGTTTGCACGGCCTGAAGGGACATGGGGGGAGTGGTGAGGGGGTGGGGTGCTACGACTTGATGGCACTGTCTTTACTCTTAATAATACATGCACCCGATAGCTACAGCTGTTCATTTCTGCCACACATCAAAAACCGTCCAATCAAGTTTTTTCTTCCAATAATCACAAACACACAGCAAGGTCTGACATGTAAGACAAGTGTCACGTGTATGTAATCATTCTTATATTGTTTTGATTGTTTTTCCTGTAGCAGCAAGCAGCAGCTTCACTGCGCCACTGAAATAGTTCTTCTCATTATGCTTTATTGTTTTAGATATTTGAACACAAAAAAGAGTGGTGTGATTTATCATCTGAATGCCATCGTTTGATTTAACTTTACCTACGTGTGACCAATAAATTTAATAAATTTTGATTCAATAAAGTGACAGTCTTCTTGCTCAAGAGATGACATCATCTGGAATCTGGGTGGAGGTTGTTGTTCCTCTGTTGGCCACAAGACGGAACGAGCGTAGCAGAACATCCTGCCAGGCAGCAGAGAGAAAAAATAGAGCCAAGGTTGAGCAGGAACACTGGAAATATGGTAAAAGTGCCTGTTTTTAGATTGAGGCAAAACTGTATAGGCACATTCACAGAAGCTCAGTGAATCTGTAATACCTGAGAACTATTTATATTCTGTAGGCAGAGGGAGACTTAGACCTGGTTCAGACATAGTGTGGCCAATGGATTATCATGATTTTACGATGGATGGATGGATAGATGGATAGAAATTCATTGTGATATATCATGTTATTTTATAAACATCTGCACAAATGAATGAATAAAAGAAAATTCAGGAAAGTCAGAGAATCTGATTATTTGAAATGATTTAGCATCAATTAAGAATATTGTGATAGACACATATATAGATAGAAATATAAATACTGTGGTATCGACCTCAATGAATGACAATGAATTCATTTGCATTAAAGTAGCTTAACTTGACCTTGTTTGATATTTTAAAGCCAGACATTTTTTAACTTGTTCATTTTGAAAGAGATTTATATTTAAGTATTTTTGGTTTGGGGTTCTCCCCTACCTGACACACTCTGCCCCATCTGTTTCACCCCCTCTGTGTAACACACACTCACACACACACACTCACACACAGACACAGGCCTTCTGTCCGCTGGGGCAAAGAGTTAGACAAAGCCCAGTGGGTGGTCACTTCTTCTCTAGGCATTTTGCCCTTGGAGTCATGGCTCCATTTGACAAGAAGAGAGACCCAAAGAGGGGGAGGGAGGACAGAAAGTCTAAAATAGAGGGCTGAAAAAGAGAGATTTCAAACAGAATTAATGGGTAGCAGTAGCCATTCGCGGCGGAGCAAGTGGAAGAGAAGAGAGAGGCTGCGAGGATACAACAGATCAGGAGAGCGGGCCAGGCCCAGGGTACTACAGCCATGCAAGTCTGAGAAGCCCTTTGATGATCTGGTAAACAGAGCAGGCGGCTGTACAAACACCAATCGAGAAAAAAAGAAGAAGGAGGAGGAGGTGTGTGTGTGTGTGTGTGGGTTGGGTATAAGAGAAGAGGGGAGCACAGACCTCTCCTATAAATGTGTCAAGCATGATGCTCCCCCTCCCTCTGGGCCAGAAATGTCTTTGTGCGGTGCCATGGCGACGGCTGGTGTGTTGGCGGAAGCTGATGTCATTGTGGGCTCGGCTCTCAAAAGGCAGACCAGCGTCCGACCGGAGAATCAGGAAATGAGACCTGCTGTGTACACATGCTGGCACTGTCTATAGTTCACACACTCACACACATGTTGCGGGTGCACAGAGTTGTATTATTAAACCCACAGGAAAACCAGACAGATATACACCACATATGCATTGCGAGAAGAGAGAAGGAAAGTCAGAATCTTTATAGCGGTTAAGTTTTTTTTAGATCACGTTATAAGATAAGTAAGAGTTTGCATTAGCATACTAAATATATTATTTGAATCTATTTTTCAGTTGGAGCAGACCAGAAACAAGTCTTAAAAGTCGAATGATTGTCACGTCCAGTTTCCAGCACATCTGTGTGAGTGTAAAGGCTTATTATAATTTAAATCTTGAAAAACTAGGCAGGACAAGAACACTGAAAAGAAAATCCAACAAAAAAACAATCTAATTCTATCCTGATGGGTTTGGTCTCAATAATGATGACCCCATCCAAGGTGTTCATGCCTCCTGCAGAGTTCAGAAACGATTCGAGGAAATGAGAATCAATACCAAGGAGCATAGAAGCACGTTGTTGAAGCATTACACATTATGAGACACGTTATGTTGTATGCTTTTATTTTAATTGTGCATCCACAGATGGTAAATGTGACAATTCAAAATTCTGATTTTTTTTTTTTACTTAAAATAAATGTATATATAATAAATGTATTTTGCCTGCTCACTGAGAAGGCTTAATGCAGCGCAATCACCAGGCCCAGTCCCTTCTTTCTCCCATTTTTCAGGCTGCAGCATTCGCGTTAAACGTGAAAGTCTCTGGGTTCCCATCTGTCCTTTCGTTTCCTTCCTCCTCCCTCTCTCCGTGTTTGTGAGCTGTGGGACAGGTCTGACTGATGACAGGGGCTAAAGGTGATCCCTGAATCCTGATTATAAAACCCAGCGTGCTATCTTTCGGCAGCAAGCCCGCCACAAACACTTGCACACACACTGCAGCTTTTGCAAAGTAGACATAGACTAACACACACACACACACATCCATATGCACACGTGCCCTTCACCTTCACTGCCTCTCCCTAAACACTGAAAAGATGTACAGCACACACAGTGTCACACTGTGCTTCAGTGTACTACACGGTTGTTCCGTGTATGTACTTCTCTAGTATTTAGGGATTACTTTGATCTGCTGCAGTCAGCCCAAAGTAATCAGGCTGATCCAGAGCCCTGCAGCTGAACTGGCAGCAGCACTGCGCGAATTTCTCATTTAAGTGAGGATTTGGTTTCTCAACAAACTGGATTGTGCCATCCGTTACTCTAAAGTCTAAACACCATGTTCTGTGCCTGCCATGCTGTAGGTTTTTAATTGATTCAGCTTGACAAGACATTCATTGTTTTTGATCTGGAAAACATAACTGACCTGGGAGGATGAGAGGTCCATTTGTTTTTGACGGCATTAACGTTACAATTGGATTAGTTTTTTTTTTTACGCCCCTGACTTCATAGGATCTGCGGTAATATAAACTGATCTATAATCTGCGAGAGAAGTAAGAGCGGATTTTAAAAGTTGTCTGAGCTCAAGCTCGCGGTGAAAAATGTTGCTAGTTTCTCTGGCCTTTTTCTCAAGGACACCAGGCTATTAGAGGAGAAGGGAAAAATATCAAATGGATGAGAGGAGGGAAGGATTTTGGTTTGCCACAACTTTGCCCCCCTTCCTCTCTCCATCTCCTGACTCCCACTCTCTGCTTTATGGCTCCAAGACGGAGCTTTGGCAGACACGCACACATGGAGCCAGCAACATTTATCTAGGGCTGTGTTTGTGTCCTGCTAAAATGCAACCCCCTTCTCATGCAGGGTTCATGCTGCAGGACTGAGTGTGCAGTTTGTCGACATGTACATATGAACTGTGTGCTCTCTCATGCAATCCTTTTGCCAGCTGTACCCTAATCTCCCCACCACCCCATTGTTTCAAATGATTTTTTTATTTATGTGTATGTTCAGTTCCAATTTGCACAAAATGTGGGAATACTGGTTTTGGAAACTGACTTTATGTTACTTAGACACAACAATGTGTTGAGATAAGAAGACATATGAATGCATGTTCAGAACGACAACACTTACATGCTGATGCTAAGCAGCAATAATGTTCAGTAATGGTTATCAAGTTCACTGCCTTAGTTTAGCATGCTGACATTTGCAAATTTGCAAACGTTTTGCAAGTATTTGGTTACGAATGGGGGATTATCAATAATCTTGACTGTTATAGTAGCTGTTGACAGATTTCATTAAAAACCACAAATGTCAGCCTCATAGTGGCGCTGGAGGGGAAAGCAGGATATCAATAATATGAGGACCACAGGGACCACGAATGTCTGTACAACGTTTCTTTCTAATCAACCTGATAGTTGCTGAGACATTTCCTACCAACCTACATATCAACACATCCGCCATCCCTTGAACTTTCATGGCTAAAATGTCTTGCTGGTGAGGAACGTCAGAGAAGAGCTCCAACGGAGGAGAATAAGCAGAGAGAGAAGGGGTGAAGGAAGGAGGTAAGGGGATGAGAGTGAAAAGTGGGGCGGTTGGGGAGTGGGGAGGGGTAGAAGGCCTGTAGCAGTCCTCTTGGTGGGCACATCTGCCCCGTGCTGCCTTTTTGTCCTCCTGTCTTCACTATATGGTTTCACTTTCGGTCCATTGTTTGAGTATTTAGGTCCCTCTCCCCCTAACACTAAAACACAGCACGCTCACACACACACACACACACACACACCCAATACAGGCGCAACAGAGTGCAGTGTGCATGAAGTCCTGTGTCACTCATTCCCACCAGCTGCTTATGGGCTTGTGTAAAGCAGCTGTAATTAGAGATTTAAACTCCCGTCTCACTCTCTTGCTGTTTTTCTCTTTTGCAAACGCACTCGCTCACCGACAAACTCCTAAATCTCGCTCTCTCTCTCTCTCTCTCGCTCCTCCTCTTTTCTTTATCACTGACTCATGCTCTCTCTCCCTTTCAACTACTCCCCTTTATTCACCCAAACTGGCACACTCCCCTCTCTCTCCCTCTCTCTGCCTTTCTCTCTCTCTCTCTATCTCTCTGATGAGATGTCAGTGGAGGATTGTAGCCTATGGGTGTAGATGTAGAGAGAGCGTGGAGTTGGTCTCTCTCTCTCTCTCTCTCTCTCTCTCTCTCCCTCTTTCAGATCTTTGCAGCTGAGACCAGATTGTCTCTGGATGTTATTTCCTGGCTGGAAAGAAAGCAACCAAGAACTACGTGGAAATGTTACGTTGAGGTACGATGCCACTTGTCTCCTGTTTGTCTGTGAGTGTTGTTAAGCTCTGTGTGTGAGTTTCTCCGCGTTGACCAGCCACACAAGGCCCAACGCCACAGTGTTTGGCCATTGGCAATGTGTTCTCACGGTTTTACTCTTTGCATGCATGTTTCCATGGCTGCCTCTGTCTGCATCCATTCTGTTTTATATATTTTCCAAGGCAAAGACCAATTTTTCTTAAATGGCCATTGTCTTTTGTTCACTGTCTGTAGACCGGCCTTTGTTTTTCTCTCTTTTTTCCCCCCCATCCCGCATTCTGTTGTTTACCCTGAGATGTTGCATGTGTTGGCTCGTTGGCTGCGCACACAAACACATGCTCCTCCAAAAAAGCCTTTGGGGCACTGGATGTCAGTTGGGAATCGTTCCAGTTTAAGAGGACCCTGGGCAGCTTTCACCCAAACGCCGTGAAGTTGGTGGTGTGTCAGTGTTTAGATAGTGAGCGAGGAAAAGGCAAGAAAGGTAGAGGCAGAAAAAGGGTGAGAGGGGTAAATAAACTCTAGTTAGTTTGTTCGTGGACAGACAGAAAAGAGCAGTGAGGAGGCAGAGAGGAGAGCAGATTTTACAGTCTGTTAAGCTTTTCCTGCTTTATGTGACAGAACGTAGCCGAGAAACAGACAAGAACATAACTCTGTGTCTGTGTCACCCCACCAAACTCTGCTTTTGTTTCACTGTAGCTCACAGATGGGCTCATTGAAAAGGCTGAGGGCTCTGTGTGTGTGTGTGTGAGTGTTGTTGGTGTTGAACCCATGGGACGGTACAATCTAGACTTGTAACAGTGTAAAAATATTGATCACGGTAAACTGATGTACAAGAAGGGCCGGCCATTCCAGTCACAGCCCCCATTTCAACAAGACGTTTGTGTGTGCATTTGTGTGTGTGCTACACCCATCTGTCCTCCTGCCCAGCCAGACTGTGGGCCCCTGTGTCTGCCAGCGCTGCATGGAGGTACCGCTCTCTGTTCAAACTGAAAAGATTATCTCAACGACGCAGCTCCACAATACCATTTTTCCTGCAGTTGCCTTCTGGCTCGTCTTTCCTCTTCTTTGGAACATGGCAAAGCGTGCTGCGTTGGTCTGTGGGTGTAGCCGGCGAGAGGCTAATGTCTGTAAGCTGTAGTCTGTCGGTCTGTGTCAGGACGCGGCCCAGTCCCCTGTGCTGTGGTCAGCTGCTGAGCCACATGCTCTCAAGACTTAGTCACCACCCTCCCTAATAATTATGGGTTGATTTATGAGCTGGAGAGGAGGATGACGGAGAGCAAGAGGAGAAGGAGGAGGAGGAGGATGGGGGAGAAAATAGGGTTGCTGTGCAAAGACTTTTCCCTGCAACAAAGCTTTCTGATGGATCTGCTGCTGTCATAGCTCCAGAGGTGCTCGAGGAATATACAGCCCCCTCCCACTGTTTCACTCATGTAAAGCAGCCCACCAGCTGTGTTGAAACGCTGAAGCCCAGTGGCTCTGGCAGGATTTAAATGACACCTTTTATGCATGATTAAAGAGGGGAATACTTGTTCGCAGAGGTCTGTGAGGAAGCGCAGCCGTGTGGTATAAAATGCAAAAAAATTCTGAGAGGTTAGGGTTAGGGTAAGAATCAGAGAAGAAAGCCACCACCTCTTACTTACCTGGAATACCTCTGTCTGCTGTTTGATCAATCAAAGTCAAACTCGTGAGGAATTCCTGTTTGCTAACATCTCTAACTGTGGGCCTCCTGTCAGTAAAAAGCATTGGCCACATTTTTTTATGTCTATCCCTTGGTCTTTCCACCAGCTGATCTATTCTTAGATGGGACTGGTCGGTTACCACGCTTACTGGATTTCCTTTGCAGCTCTTCCGATCGACAGCCCCCTCCTTAATGCCTTCAGAAAAAGGCCACAGACACTGATGCATTTCATGTGCCTGACGTCAGGAGGCAGACAGCTGACTGCGCAGACAGAAGTGGGGGTAGGATGGGATTAAAGGGGTTACTGTTCATCTGGGGAAGCCATAGATTAGTTTCACCCTCAAATCTGATTAGTGCAAACTGTAATCCACACCAATATGTGCTATTTATAATTGCTGAACTTGAGACTGATGTCTGCTGTTGATGACTGCAATTGCGATGGCATGCATTTGAATATAACGAAAGGGTATTGTGCTAAAGACCGCATTTTTGAATGTTGATTTTATTCACATAACCACACTGCAAGATTTTTTTAAATTCTCAGACTTGTTGTCATCAGAGCCAACTGTTCACATCACTTAGGCAATTTATCAGATTTTGTGCAGCTCTCTCTTTGGAGCCACAAAAGGCTTTAGTACTACTCTTCACACATGCAGTAGTGGACTACCCAGAAACTGTCACAAAAATACTTAGTTTGTATTTTATTCCTTCAATAATTAAATAAATGCTAAATTGCATTAATCTTCTGTTAATAGATTCAATATACTATTGGTTTCAGAGTCTTTTGCCAGTTACAGTCAGTTGATCTTGTCCAGGTGTGGAAGGCAAAGCTTATTAAAATGCTGACAAATTATTGAAAATGTTATAAATAGAACTAAAAATAAACAGAAGGTGTAATCCATAACATCAGCATTTTTCTTATTCTTATATAGGTATCTGCATGAGCTGAAAAATGAGCTATGGATGAAGATGAAATCCCAGACTATTCTTATAAGTGAGGCCCATGGGACCGGGCAGTTGGCCGACTCAAACAGCAGCTAAAGCTAATGACAGGTGGTGGGAAGCGCTGCTGGCAGCAGCAGCAGCAACATGTTATTTGGGAGTGGAACACTTCCAACGAGCTAACATTTTCCCCCATCTGATGAAACAATATCATCAAAGCAGAGTGGACTGTGTGGCTTCAATACTTAACAGGTGAAGCGGCTGATACAAAGGCTGACCAAGCCCTGTATGATAGTAGTCTTTGTCAGAGGAGGGAGAGGCTGTTCCCCATGTGACCTCATCTTTCTATAGAAGACTTCCTCATATTAATGCAGGCCTGCTGCCGCTGGCATGCGACTGGCGGCCTTGCAGACTTTGTTGCCTGTCCAGGACTATTATTGGACCCCGTGTTAGTCAGTGACATCAATGTCAGGGTCAGTGCCTGGGCTTGCCAGGACTTGCTCCTGCTTCATTTGTGTGTGTGTGTGTGTGTGTGTGTGTGTATGCGTATATGCTTGTGTGTATGTGTATGTGTGAACATGTATGGCCCCTCACCTGTTTGTAGCCCACACGTGAATGGGAGAGCTGAATTTTGCGGAGAGTAAAAGGAGCACTCCATAGAGATAGAAGCACTTGAGTGTTACGATGGTAATTCAGTGCGTAGGCGTGGAGGCTGAAATGACTAGATTATGTGACATGGCAAGGATGGTGACAGGGGAAGACAGTAAAGGTTTCTCTCAGAAAGAAGAAAGAGGTGGGAGGGAAGGCGCGACAAGAAAGATGGACACAGAGAGTAGCTCGTGAAGCAGCTGGTTCACTCTTTTCTCTGGAATGCGTGCGAGGGCAGGTGCATGAAATGTAACCGCTTTACCGCTCCCATCACTATCAAGCCTCTAGCACACACACACACACGAACCCTCCCCCTTGCACACAAACACTTGTCCACCTACCAGGTTCTCTCGCCTGCAGCTAGACAGTGTATTGGAGTGCCGAGTGCGAGCCCAGCTGCAGAGCCATGCTAATGATTCGAACAGGATCGGTTAAGCATTCCCTTTTAAAAACACTGCTTTGATCTATCAGAGGAGCCGCGGGGGGAGTTTATGCTGAGATGAAAGATAACGTCTGGCTGTGATGTTTGCGTCCTTGATTTCAAAATATGTTGCCGCTCACATTCAACCCTAATCAAATTAGGTCAATACTTAATGGGGCACGATGCCACCCTCTGACAGAGCTATGATACACACTCCCACCTACTATCATGCTAATCTGCACGACTGTTGTCTACAACAGAGGGGATGAAAGAGATGGAGGACGTATGGATGGGAGAGAGAGGCAAGGAGCAGCGTGAGAGAAACAGTCTGATGTGCGGCACGGCTGTATTTGATCGTGGAATATAGTGATGGATGAGGGAGAGGGCTCAAGTTGAAGGTGTGGAGGACTGTCTGTCAGTTGCAGCGTATTCTCTGCTCATTTCTGTAAGTGCAGATAAGAGTTCTGAAGGGGGGGGATAATGTCTAGGTAAAGCAAAATCCCCTGGACATACGGTGAAGGTAATTGCCTCTGGGTTACAGGTTCCCTCCCTGGGTGTGTGCGCGGAGTCTACGCATGTGTGCGCCCATTTCATCCGAACCAATAGTCTTGTAATTTCATGCCCCCGATGGACCTCAATTCTAAGATTTAATACACACTTACCCCTAACCCTCTCTCTCCCTCTGCCTTAGGTGTTCTAACTCTGTCTCCATCTTCCACCTCCATTCATCCTTCCTGTATTTGCCAATTGACCCTTTTGCAGAGCAGACCGAGCTGAGCACAACTATAGCTGCTACCACACACATGCTCGCTGCGTGAGGGGGCTGATAAGTAGATAAGTGTACAAAAATGTTGTTAAGTCAAAGTTAAGAGAGATAAATCAAGCATATGAGGGTCGCTTGCGCATGTGAACTCAAAATCTTGGCGCGCGATAGGCTGCTGTTCATTGCAAATGGTACCTGGGGGTGCAGAAAAGCTATCCAAGAAACTATCAAGAAACTAACATAACTAAAATAAATTAATGTTTTACCCATGTGTATGTTGGTTATGTCAAACAACACACAAATAGAGCTACGGCATAAGTCTGACTCTTGGCATTGTTGCAAAGTCAGGGTCAGGGTGCCAGGGCAGTGTTTATAGATTATTACAGATTATAGGCACATTACATTATGGCAGACTGCTACATGTTAAGCATTAGCAGTCACAGACAGTCATAAACAGACTGAAGAGAGAAACATTTGTGACTGATTGTGTGGGTGTCAAGTCTGGTTGGTTTTGTGTTATCATTAGTAAATTAGTTCTGTTAATCACGTAAATTAATTAAATTATGTTGAGGATGTTGAAAATCGTCTAACGGCGCACTGAGTGAGGACAGAAAAATGCGAGATCAAATTCCTGCGAGGACAACGGGGTCTAACACAACAGAAGATACAAGCAATCAAACGTCTTCAGTGTGACAAATCAGTGGGGAAAAAAGTTGAGTCACAAAAAGAAAGGTCAAAGCAATCATCGTGACTTTAAGAACCCCTGATGAAATCAAACTGAGCAACTGTGTGTTCATTAAATCTCACACAAAACACGTGGATTAAAAGTATATAACAAAAATCTTACACTCCACATACATTAATACGCAGCGCCTGAGAATTCTCAAATTCAGGTGTGCAGGTGTGTTTTTGGACTTCACCTCAGTTTCAGCTTCAAGTTTCACCGTCTGTAGTCATCACTCTTTTCTATGCTTGTAAGACCATAGGAACTACGCAGAGACCAGAAAACACAGTACACCGCTTTACACCCAGGTGAATTTCAGCGTGAGTCTATTAAAATAAAAGCTTTGTTGTAAGGGGAACTGTGCTTGTGATTTTTCTGGGAAAGTTGACACGGACACACAGGTTGTAATACTGCAAATCCTGCAAACTTTCATCAGCAGACCATAAACTCAGTCACTATTATGTTGCCTCATTCATTGATAGTGACTTAACCTGACCTTTCAGTGTTTCCTCTAACATCTTTTTCCAGCAGTGGGGAAAGGGTTTTGTTGTACCTGGGTGGTGAATAAGTTTCAGTAGCAAAGTTTGCTGCCTGGCTGAGACCACTTAATTTAGTTGATTTTTGAAAGAAAAGCCCAAAAAGATTGTCATAGGGAAACTTTTATGACATTTATTGATGTTATCAGTATTATGAGTCACTGAGTTTGCCTTTCCCAGAACATTATTTCACATACACCATTAATATTGATTGTAATGAGTTGGTCATGAACATCCATATAGAATACAATGTGAATGCTTATTTAAACTCTAAAATCCCTCTAATTAATCTATCTAACTTGAGCTTATTAAATCTACCTTTTCTCTGAGTGATTTTCTCTTCTTCTTCAGTGTTACTGTGCCAAAAAGGGACTTGTAGCCTTTTTAAGCTGCATCAGACCAGAGACTGTATGTATCAGACACACCTTTACTAATACCACAAAAAAAAAAAATTGTGTATATTTGCACCTTACGACTGTTTGATCAAAATGAAAGCAGCTGTACTCGTATATTAACAGCTTTCACAGGCAGCACCCACTCACGCAGACAGCCATCAATTTGGCGGTCTATCACATTTTGGCGTGACACCTGTCATGTAATCTTATCCTCTGCCCTGTTTGTAACTCTGCCTGAGGAGAAAATGCTGCACTTGTGTTGTTGTTTATTTGGTTGTCATGACTTAGCAAGTGTTTGCTGTCCTGTCACTGTTACAGTTACTCATCCTCAAATTGGAGAGAGAGCGGAGGACCGTTCATTTGAGTTCAGTGGAGCAGAAAGTCTCCTTCATGACATTTCATGAAATTCTGAAGCAGCGATATTTTTGCAGCAGTGGCCCTCTGAAAATGAAATGAAAATCTTCCAGATTATATCTTTAAGGTGTTCTGACTAACAACAATGTCATGACAAGGAAGGGTTAACAGTATGTCTCCATAATGGATCCCTAATAGTCCCTATTAAGAAATAACAAGTAAATATAGTTTCATGCTGTCCTGTTGAAACACATTTTACCAAATTGAGATATATATATATATATATATATATATATATATATATATATAAAACCCTAACCCTAGATACCAACTGGGAAAACATAGCGTAGGTTAATAAATGTAAATAGCACAATTTATATTTATTAGCCTACACTATGTTAGGTCTTGTCTGTCCTGTACATTAGCCAAATGTTTCCATCTAGCCCTGTGACTTGAAACAACAGTACTTTAATTGGACAGGCACCAGCGAGCAGGCTAGCAATGAGCAGCGAGAGAGTAAAGTAGCTAAAGCTGGGACTGGGCATAGTAACATTTATAACTTTACAGAGGCGTTAAGTCAGAATTTAAGGGTAGTTATGCTTGCAACAAGAAAAAACACTGGAGAGCATTTTTATTGTGGTATGACAACCTTGATGTTGCTAAGTGTGCTAATGCTAATGCTAACGCGGAGTGCAGTTAGCTAAATTCCTTCTTCAAAGGGCTATCTCGCAAGGTCAGTCACAAAATTATAATGCTTTCTTGTGTAAAAAGTAATTGCATTGGCTCGTGTTGTGGTGAGGAGACTTTCCCTGATTGATGTGGGTGTGCAAGACGTTTATTGCTCTGCTGAAAATATGTTCAAATCGTTGCCAACCACTGCTGCTCCGCAAAGGTCAGTGGAAATAAGTGTTGATGTTAAGAGGTGGGTTTGTAAAAATATCACAAAAATACACATAATTGGCTGCTGGATATCTGGTTAAAATTTTTTTTTGATTACATTTAGGTCATAATTGGGCTTGACTCTTGAGCCTCTGCCAGCAGTGACTCACTCACCAGCTCTGACAGCATGTAAGTACTCCATGGTGTCCAATGTGTTACAGTATAAGTTGTTTAATGTGTTTAATGTGTTTTTCAGTTTTTATTATATGTCTGATAGAGGTTTTAAAGCAAACTTTGATTTGACAACTTCTAATTCAGGATGTCAGAATACATCAATTTGAGTCAGACTTTAGAAGGCGACCATCATTAATTATGTGAGAAGCGAGAGAGAGAGAGATTAAGACTGACGAGCGAGGGATTGACAGATGGAGAGATTTTCCAGAAGGAAAGCACAGGGATGCTAATTAAAAACCAGATGATGTCTGAAGAGATGTGGCTCAGAGGAAATCCCTGTGTTTTCTAGATGTACCTCTCTCCCGCTCTCTCGTTCTCAAGGCCTCTAGATTTATTAGGTCATTTCTTAATTGCTTGCGCATCCTTTGTCCCACTCCAGGCCAGAGTCCCCTCGGTGACTGCCTGATGAGTAGATGTTTCGATTTTTTTCCATGTGGTTCCTGTTCCCATCTTTGATCCTCCTCCTCTTCGTCTGTGTGGTTGAGTACATTTCAGTGGTCCTGCAGGTGAAGATGAAAGTAGGTAGGAGGGGAGACTGAATATATGAAAGCGGTGGGGTGGTAAGTGGTCGGAGTGCAGGGTGAAATGGTTTAAGTAAGGCAGTAATGAACATCTTAAGTGAAAGAGAAGAAATGTGGACATGTTGGAAGGGTGGTGGGGCGAGCGGCTCGTAATTGAATAAAGGTGGAGGCTTCAGACAGGGTGGTGGTGTGTGTAAAGTGAGTGTCTTTGTTTGATTTGTCTTCTCAGTGACCAGATTTTCCTCCCCCCTTTTCCAAGGTCAACATGGGGTCTATTAGCAGAGAGGCACTGTAGTAATGATGGTGATGTCCATTAAGTATTCATCACCTCGTGCTACACTGCGAGCGTCTGCGCTGGTGAGAGTGTATTACGGAGTCACAGCAACACACATCTGTGCATCAGTGTTTAGGCGCCATCACATGTGGTGTTTTTTCCTGTGTGCAAATGAGACAGCTGGCCCACATCTAAACAAGATATCTCCACTTTGGGCTTTTGTGTCGGCTGGTCCTCTTTGTCTGCCACTTCTGTCTTCACGGGCAGGCCTTGACAAAAGTATGCCTGTTTGACCACAAACTCTTCAGGGCGTGTGTACGGTACATGAGGTGAATCCAGGCGCCTCCCCCTTTTTTGTGTGTGTGTGTGTTTTGTACCCTCCCACTCGTTTTTTTTTTCACACCAGCCGTTCGATGTGATATGAGAGGAGAGGGGGGTGGATGCTTCCGAGGCTGGGGGTGTAACTGTACCCCCTCAAATGGAGTAAGTGGGCTGGGTTCACGGGGGTCTGGAGAGGGGGGGAGGGAACCTAAGAAGGGAGAGACAGATGTAAAAGAATGAGCAGCTCCAAGCGGCTGAGTTGCCATGGGTACGGGGAAAACGGATGAATGAATGACATCACAGTGGCGGGGAGGTGAGAGAGTGTGAAATTGATTTGGTGGCGGAGTACGGGGGAGGCAGCTCTCGTCGGGTTTTTCGTCCAGGCAGACACATTTCTCTCTCCTCCGTACCCTGGTGTCTCCCCTCGGACGGGCTCTTGCCGGTAAGGCTCTTGCTTTTTTTTCTCCATTCCTCCCTTCTCATTAGAGGATGATGGTGAGTGTAAGTGTGATTTTTTTCGCTCTCATAAGTGTCTTCAGGTCTTGACAACATGTGAGACACGGACATAGAAATTGAGAGGACGTGCTTGTGCGTTAATGTGCATGGGATGTCATGTGGTGCTCCCGGCATGCCGCTGGGATTGAAAGGAAAGGCAGATGTGCCGTGCAGTTGTCGCGAGTCTAAAATTACTGTGAGGTGCGTAGTGTGGAAGAATGTGTATGTTTTCTGACCGGGAATGAACAGCTGATTGTGCAAGAATTATTTCGGCATGCTGTGAGATATCATCGCTGTAACAAGAATTGATATCAGTGTATTGGTTGTCACGCTTGAGAGCTGTTCTTGAACATGAATTTGTTGTGATTATGTTGATGTGTTTAGAGAGAGAGCAGTGTTTCTGTCAAGCAACTTGGTGCACTGATGCTTTTAGTTATTATGTGATATAACAGGGACGTTTCCTTGTGACTTTCCTCTTTCCATGCAGAGATTAAAGCACAGGGTCAGCCACTGAACGGCACCACTGGAGCTGGCATCTCTAACCTGACTCATTTGATTAAAGGGTGGTCTTCCTTCGCAGTGCACTACCCTGCTGAGAATTCATCTGCAAAGCCCTGTGCCATTCATCTGGCCACATGATTATTGTGAAGTTGACCTGCAATGACCCCTGGGGGGACAAACAGCCAGAGTTGAGTAGGGGCTACAGGTCGCCGCCACGCCAATCAGAATGCTCAGCTCAGTGTCTCTTCTCATTGGCCAGCATCCCGATTGGGGAAACAGATTACATTAGGGATCAGAGGATCAACATTAGGCTAGATTTGGAAATCATAATCCATCACCAGGACTATCCACCGGTCCACAGATCTGCTGGAATGCACCCTGTCTGGCAGTGTGGCGGTGAATTTGCGATGGTGGCTGCTTTCATATCTTTCCAGCAGCTGCCAACAAAGTCATGCTGTTGCTGAACAGAGCATTCAAGCTCCAAGGACACTGTACTGAAGGCAGTCTAGTATTTTGACCTCGTATGTGCTGCCTGTTTGGTTTCAGGGTAAATATTCAAAGAGATGTATTTACATTGGAATTTAAATTTCTCATTCAGCACTTGTTTTGTTCAGAAAAGCAGGCAAATACAGAGTATAAGAATGGAGGCCATGACTGTACATGCACTACATATTCATGTGTGGTTATGACTGAAAATGTTGGAGTAGACAGTTTAGTTTTAAATTGTCCTTACTGGCATGTGAAAGGGGAAGTCAGTTCAGCTTGCTTCAAGCTTTAGTTGTTATTGCTAGGTAGAGTTTAGTGTCTTTGAAAACGAGTTAGATGCCAGAAGTAAAACTGTCCAGTCTCAGCACTGTTGGTAGACTCAGAGCATCAATTATGAATGGAGGGGGGATTAATATACATGAGACTGTAAATGAGACTGATAATTTAATTTGAAACTGAGAAAAACAGTCCCTGGCAGGTGTAGGAAACTGTACTGATTGTGTGGGTCACTGTGTTTGTGCTTGCAGACTAGTTGTATGTATTGAGAGGAGAAATCTGGTATAGACGATATAAAACAATGCTGGCATGTTGTGTAAGTCAGTTTAAAAGCTCAGCTGAGTGAATGACAGTGAGCCTGCCAGCTTTTTGGATGGCGTGGTTGGGGGCACAAGTGGGTCAGCAGTGTACGCCCGTGCCAGCTCTGATAGCTCCGTCTCTCCAATCTGAGAACAGAACTGCCCTGTAGCAAAATGCAACTCAACATAATGTTTTTTTCCCAGTGTTGTAAGTAAATAACCTTAGGTTTCACTCTGGATCTCCAATAGTGCATCTTTTCTAATGTCATTCCTTTAAACAGTGAGTTTAGTTTTATATCTCTCAGGTCAATTAGAACCTCTCTCCTTTGCTGCTGATGACTGCTGGAAGGGAGGAGGCGTTTCGTGGAGGTTGCTCAGCAACGAAATGACTTGTGTTTACACCATGTCGGTCAGCTGCCATGTATGTTTTTGTGAGTTTGTATCTGTGTGTGCAGTCAGTCCATCATCCTTGTCGGTGTCAGCTGACAAGGATGACTGTTTAGATCTGATGACTGGACCTGGACACAGACGCTCACATTTGAACATGTTGAACATGCCCACAGAAACAGACTGTGTGGAGGGTTTGTCGTTCTGGTCGGCTTTATGAACTGTACAGGGACTTATTTTATGTTTAAAAAATCAGCAACATTTGCTTTATGTTCTTGTTTGTGTGCAGATGGGTAAAGTACAAAGTTTTTCAGGGGCATCGTGATGGCTGTAGCATGAGTGTGTCCACACATACTTTCACATATAAGCTCAGTATCATGAACGGTTCTCTTACATTCTTTCTCTTTGACTTGTTATCTCTCTTGCATATCTTTGTCTGTTTCTCTTATGCTTCCTTTTACAGGAACCCCCTGGCCCGATTATCTTAAGGTTCACTTGTATTTTCACCACCAGGTCATACATTCCAATAGATTTTAATGTTTCATTAGGGGATTCACCAAAATTTACTCCTGGGATATTTCTTGTATTTCTATTTGAAATTTCATTCATGGCAACAAACAGATTTTTTCGTATTAAACAAGTGATGAAGTCACTGTTAGTAGTCACTTTAAAATGACTGTAAAACCATTAGCTAGAGTGTGAATGCAGAATATGTACAGTGGATATTTGGTGCACCGGGACTAAGCTTGCCAGGCTGCACTAATCTCGACGCAGCAGAGACTGCGGACTGACCATAACTTGTCCTCGGTGACCTTAGACAGGTGGACGCTGGGATTGAGGTGGGGCTTGTGAAATTAAATATGAAGTCCTGCAGTAGCTGAATGTTACAGGAGTAACAATAGTGCAGCAGCATGCTTGTCTGCGGAAAAGAGCAATGAGAAACGTACAAATGGTTTGGCTCGTGTATGTGCACAGTTCATTCTTCTCCAGCACGTTTTTATACTTTCTTGGACTTCGCCTCAAGAAACGTTGCTGATTGGTCAAACACAAGCTTTTTTGCCATTAGACTGAAGTGTTTGTTAATAGTATCCATATGAGAACTTGGGATGAGAAATGTGATTGTTAATGTGACCTTACTGTTGCTGTTGAGTTATGGGAGACTGAGTGAGACAAAACGTACCTCCCTTTGTTTCAATGCTGTTCTGCCCTTAAGCAGAAAAATAATAACTGAAAAACACTCTGCAGATTCCCAGTACTTCAGAGACAGATGTCGAGCCTTTCTGTCTTTTCAAGCCTCCTTTTTCATGTCTGCACATCTGCTCTCTAAAATCAGTTTAGACGCCATGTGCCCATACAACATTGAATTACGAAGAGTGATGAATGACTGCGCTGTTGTCAAGCCTTTTAGAAAAATTGTGCCTCAAACAGATCTGTCGCTTTTTAATCTTTTATCTCAGTTGTTCAGATCACAAAAATGCAAACAGCACTGCACAAAAGTTAGTTTGCAAAAGTTAGCTCCTGGAACTTTGCTTTGTTTGTGTCTCATTGACACTTTTCTCCATCCCCACTCTTTCTGCATACTTTCCTGTTTTTTGTTTTGCAGCGGTTTATCAAGACTTTCTCTCTTCCAGTATGCTGCAGAATGGCTAAATAAAACTGAGCTTGCATGAAACTGTTGACAGTGCTGTGACCAAATGTTTGTTCAGTTGCTTTGTTTTCCTTGAGATCTGGTTGTTTAATGACACTTGGAGGCAGAAGGGAAAACAAAAATGTTGGGGATTACTGTGAGCATAGGAAACTGTTTTGCACGTTGGATTTTGTGACAACATTTTGCTTGAGGGAACATGGCGGTCTAATCGATGGGCAATGGAAAATATTTGCATCTCAACATCTCAGTGTTTCATTTCATGTAGAATCACTTCAAAATAGTCATAATTTGCATATGATACAGTCAGTCCTAGAAAGTTGTTATACTGCGATACTTACACTCAAACTTAATTATTATTACTCACTTTCTTATCTCCATCCACTGTTGCATCACTCTGTATTGTTTATAAGAACAAACAGCTGGCTGGAGTGTGATTGTCCATGTCCAGGCGTCTGTGGGCAGTACAGCAGGCGTGTGTGTTTGCGAACACATGCCCACGTACACAACAGGTATCTTTGGGAACATTGGCACTGGAATTTTGAGCAGCTGTGGGCATAGCTTGACAACATAAAGCAGAATGGCGATGTGGGTTAGGAGTTAGACCCAACTGTGCACTGGTCTGTTGGCTCATCGTGAGTCACCAGTACAGTGTGTGCGTCAGGCGGCGGACACGGTTTTCACTCTTAGTCAGCCGAGAACAGAACGAGGTAACAGGAGGACGCCGTCTCCTGTGCCGAGTGCTGCTTTTAGTTGAGAGCTTCTCCTGTGCGGGACTGCGCTGCTCTTTTGTTCGTCTGGTTATTGATTGTGTCTCGCTGAAGCTCGCGGCCATCCTTTATGGTCCCATGTTGTCCATTGTGCCAGCTGCTTGGAGCCGGGAGCAAAGGGAGAGGGTAGTAAAGGTTAGACAAAGGCCGAAAGAGAGAGAAAGAGAGACAGAGATGCCCTCTTTTTTTGGAGCTGACAAGTGGAGGGGAGGTGATAGAGAAGCAGGAGCATAATTAGCTGCAGAAAGTGAAGGATTCAGTGGGAGAGAAAGCGGCTCATAAGTTATTAATTGTCATAGAGCTCCTCTGTCTCTCATTTATTGGTCATGTACTGATTTATGTCATTCGTTTTACTCCCCCTTGCACACGATTCTGTCGTGTTCTTTTCTTTCTCCCCATAGTCAGCGCTGCTAAAGAGTTAAATCAGTCCACCCTTGCTCCCATTTGCAGCAGCACCCCCTTCTTCCTTCCAGCTGTTGACTCTTGAACTGTGAAATGACAGAAATTCAAGTTTACCTGGGGGCTGCACACTCCAGCTAATTTACGCCCTTGTAGGAATGAATAATACAGTTATACATTACTGGCACTCTGTTATCAGCCCCCCCCCAAAGTGAGCAGAATTGATTATGATAAACTTCTTCTCTGTTCTATCAGTGTCTTGCTGTAGATCATCTTAAACAATGGGAGCTTGTCCTGTTTTGTCTTGATTTGTCAGCTTCTGTGATAATCTTCCAAGGTGAGTCAGTAGAGACTGTGTAGCTCTCCAGCATGTCTGAGTGTGTACTGAGCTGACTGATCTGCCTAACAGCCAGCGTTTCTTGTTGCGATAAGAACACACGTGTATGACACATCAGCAGCTGAACGACAGACTGATGGGCCTGGCACGCGTGATGGGCAGGCAGTAGGAAGGCAGACTGCCTCTCTCATCACACCTGATGGATGACTGTTTCCCTGGAAACATACATGTCTTGATCAGAAGGGAGGAAGATTATAATGATTTTATTTACAGTGGTCAATCACAAGCAGGAAAACGTGAGGGTCTGTTAGAATTTCAGTTTATATGTCTTAAAGCTTTTGACAATATTTTAGATGAGTTTTTCTACCAATACTAAAATATTACTTTTCAATGTTTTTTTTCTTTTATTTCAAGAAAAGAAGACTATTTTTTATTGAATATTGTTGTACACAAGGAGCTGTACAAAAACATTACCTAAATAAAATACAGTCTAAAATAGGAGAACATAATGTAACTGTCTGATCAAAGAATAAGTAAACAAGAGTATAAAGGTATTTGATGCCAATCTTTGGTAATTGGCAGCTTTCATACTGTGTGCTTTCAACACATATTTGTCAGTACCAAAAAAAGTAGTGACATTTAATCCCTAGCCACTAGAGACTGTTGGACATTGTGCATCAGCACAAAATGTCTCAAGATCGAGCATGGTGTCACTTAACTGGAATAGAGATTTCCATTAGAAATGAACGGAGCAGAGGTGTCATCGCCTGCCGTGTGTCAGGAAAGGAAGTGTGTCACTCTGCAACCGTGCTTGTTAGATTGGTGCCTGTGAGCAGTTGAGAGCAACACTTGTTTACTTGTTTAATTGTCATATCTCCTTTGAACAGATGGACAGTGTGGCTGGTTTTTACATGGACTGCATTCTTACCTTCATCTGTTCACCTTTTGTCCATCATGTGTTTCCACTGATGCCTCTGAATGGTCATAAATTACATAATGCAGCTTTAATCACCATCCAGGTAGACATAAACCTCTGTTGGATTCAGTGGGGTTTCTCCGTGATCTGCAGCACCAAACAGAGAAGCATTTAAAATCCTCCCCTTGCAGGCAATGATCCACCTTGGAATTCAACAATATCGCTGCAAGGCTATTAACTAGTATTAGGAATATTAAATCATAATCGCTGCTGTTCATTTTAAACCTGGATTGAGCTGCCGTTTTGGAGGAAAAAACAGTTTTATTACAATATAATCCATCCTAAAGGGTGAAACCCAGATTATAAATAGATTTCACACATGCACACAAAGGTTAGTGCACTAGATTAAAAGTGTATTTTAGTTATTTACTGAAATAATTTGTCACATTTTGATTAATGATCAAAAATAAGCCAAGTGAGTTGCAGCATGGAAAATCCCTCTCTGTTGTTTACAATCTTGACATGGAAAAAGTGTAGAATATTTTAGCAAGGTGAGAGAAATGCAATTTCCTTTTAGGGGACAACTCTCAAGTTCTGCTTTAGTCTGTCTTTGTATTGCACTTAAATGCTAATTTCTAGCATGTTCCATCTTTCCACTATTGAAGTCCATGTTTGTGTTTGTGTATGCTAGATGACAATCCTTCCTTGATCAATGAAGTTGTCAGTTTTTGCTCCATCAGATAGATACTACTAACCCTAACCCTATACTATTGTTTTTTATGTTGTTTTTTAACTTCTAAGGAGCACTGGTTACTTGTATCAGACACCTCACTCTTCATCACAACACAGGAGGAAATTTAAGTTCATTAAATCATCTGTCATCATCATAACTGATGTAAAGAAAAAACATACAAAGAATAAACAAAACAGTATTTCAATACTTTTCAAACATACACACAATTTGAAAGCACACATACACACTTCTAACTTGGGCTTGTAACGCTGCCTAAGAACAGGAAACGAAGCGGCACTAAATGAACTTTCTAATTTGGTGCAACAACCAGGTGGGACAACAGCTGTTGCAAAACTACTTCAGCATGTCATTCCTGAAAACAGCATGTCAAGAAAACCAGCATGACATCAGTACCACACAGCAGTCAGAGGGCCAATCTGTCACACTCACACACACACACACACACACACACACACACTAGATGACATACAAAACACACTTCAGCACTTACACAGGACATACCTTTAAACATCTAAATGTTGCTGCTGTTTGCTTTGCCAAAGGATATTTGTTCCATTTTTTTTTTTTAGACTACCACTTCAGTTGCGTTTGGTCATAAATATTTCATTCTTACATTTAGTTCTTGCACATTTTCGTCTCTGCCTGCCTTGGTAGCAAGCAAATATCCACCAGGGTGTAACTCATCGTGCAGACCGTCTGTCAACACCTTTGTTAACGCATGGCTGCTCACTATAAAACCTAGTTATTACATATTCTAACATATGTTTAACTAATCCTCCAAAACAACAATCACTTGACTACAAAAATGTGTCAAACCAAATGCTGACACTGTGTTTGTGCATAATAAAGCATGCTTACACAAGGAAGGCCATATAATTATATTTTTTTCTGAACATACTCAGCTAAGGTGTCAAAGATAATTGTTTCTGAATTGACTGATGTATGTTATGTTGCTGTAATGATTATGCACACTGATTAAGTCCCCTTGTCCAACTGGTTAAAAGCTAATATAGAAATTCTCACAGGAAGAAATACTTTAAAAACAAACAATTGGCCATTTCAGAGTGTTTCATCAGCAGCATAATTAACAAAAACAACAACAGTGTGCTTGGCAATGTAACAATAAAACCCAATGTAGTGACAAAAACACAAGCTGTCACCGCAGCCTAACAACCACAGCCCTGTGTACTGCAGCAGATTTTAAACAATACACAGTAAATTATAAATTTCTGTTGGATGTAGAGGAGAACCCTGTGGGTGAATAATATCACACAAAGGACTGGAGTGTTGTGCCCCGAAAATCATCAAACTAAACATAACTGCTGCTTGAAAATAGCCGCAGGAGAATCAAATTACTTTGACCTTTGACCTTGAAAAGGAGGCAATGGCGATAACATAATCTAGTAAATAGAAAGGCAGTGATTAACCTGTGTGGTGGTGGTGTGTGTCTTTGTGTGTGTGTTTGAAAGAGAGAGGGAGCATTTCTCGTTAACAAGATATTGTAATCACATAGTCTAGTGGTCCACTGAGACTTGGGGATTCTTGTTTCTTTTAAATGCACTATGTTTGCTCACCCTCAAAGCTTTGTTGCATGTACAGATGCAGGTGCACTTGTGCCAGGCAGTACACAGGGTCTGTATGACATAATTCATGCAAATAGTATTCCCAATTTTAAATTTGGCCCGCAAAATGAATAAATATTTATTTGTGTAAATATATCACACACAATGAATAATTAATCCAAAGAGATCTCTTTTCATATATAATGCATCACCCCCAAACCTTCGCGCTGCCTTTGGCTTCGCCGTAATTGGGAACATTTCCTGCGTCAGACATCCCACATTATTAGCGTCAGTTAAATAGATCACATCCAAGCATATGCGCTCACTCTAGAAATCACTGCGATAACACCGATGTGGTATTGATTGACACCTGGGGGCGATGATGGCTGAATGACAGCTGTGTCAAAGGGAACGGAGGTTGTCATCTCCTGTGGGATGAAAGCTGCTGTAACGAGAGTTTGTTTGTGGCTCCACACAGCCAAATACCGCATTGCTTAAGTACAAGCTACAATTCATGCTGCTACCATATAAACATGCACAGGTGTTTATTGTTGCACACAGCTAGACAATGGAATAAACACACTGAGAAGAGGGTGTGTGAATTGCAGAATGTGCGTTATTTCCTACAATCGTTTAGCTCTACCTGTATTTTAAAGTTACTGAAGTTACTGCACTTTTTCACCTCACAGAGGGATTTAAATATCTGTCATGTCATATTTCCTTCACTGTATCTCTACTCTCTGTGTACTTCACTGCTAAGGTGCTTGACCTAATTGTAGAGGCAGAAATTATTAGAACGCCTCTACAACCCATTATCCTGTCGCTGTTAGACCGCAGATGAGATGAATTGCCTCCCAGCAGGATGTCTCACATTGAGACTTTGTGTTACCTTCTGTCCCAACATTCCAGCATGTTGCCGTTCCCTGATAGAGCATGTTACATGTAGCCGTGGGCAAATATAGCGAGATTTCGCACGAGCCATTAATGCGTCACGACGTTGGGATGGCAAAGCATGACATTTTCTTGTCAGACCTACTGCTGTGAGGTCTGGATGTCGCGGGTAAAGTGTTAATGGGGCAGTCATTGTGTTGTCCTTGAGCGAAAACACCACACTACACCGGCTAGCGAGGGCAGCAGAGGCGTGAATGTGTGTGTGTGTTCATGTGCACGCACGCCATCACTGATGTTTAGCAGTGACTTATTTAGTTGTCATTATTTTGCAGTATGGGGCAGTAGACTGCAGCATACAAGCATGCACACACACACACACTCACACCCGAACAAATCTGGCTTATTCTTTTTTTTTTTTTCTCAGGTAGATGTTGGAGTAGTTGTTTGTGGCAGCGTTATGCAGAGGATGCAGCAAGTTGCCTCTGTGACCTGATTTCCTATGACAGGAGTTACTCTAAGAGCATTCAGCCTGACACACACACACACACACACACACACACACACACACACACACACACACGTACATCTCCAGGTCTCTGTCTTCCCCTCGCTCTCTTTCAAGCCTGCTCTGACGCTCCTCTACGTTCGATGCTCTCGGAAAATGAACCTCACCTACTTCTCACTTTCTTTTATCCCATCTCCACACGCCCATGTTTGACAGCAGTGGGAGATAACAGCTCAAAACATCCAGCGGAAAATGCAGCATGCTAAAGAATCTGCAGATGTGTGAGCACCGTGGCACAGATTTCTAAAATGTGTGTCACTATCCTGATTTAGTCACACACTGCATGCCCTGTTAAGCTGTTTTATGCTCATCTATATATTGCATATGGGTGTGCGTCTGCAGTCTTTTGCTCTATCTCCCTTTATCTTTTCCTCTTTCTCTTTAGGCGGCTGTTTTTCCCTCCCTCTCCCATCTCTTTCTCTTTCTCTCTCTCTCTCTTCCCTCATTTGCCCTCACATGCTCACCCTCCTCGAGCAAATCCTCTTTTCGATGCAAAGCCCATTTGTGTATGCAAATCAGCCTTAAAGCACAAAGTCATATAGGCTGCCCTACAGACACACTGACACCGCAAGTGCACCGTGCATGTTGCGTCACTTAGCACAATTTTGTGTGTGTTGTAGCATGATAAACACAAGATAGAGTGTGTGTTAATGCGCCGGTCTCATGCCCTGCCATTTTAGTAAAGTATACTTATTTGCAGTTAATTTGTGGCCAATTTAAGACCGTTGATGAGCACTTAACCTGTCACCGCACCAAACGCTGCACTGCAGCAGCTTCTCTCTCTCTCTCTCTCTCTCTCTCTCTCTCTCTTTTTAGCTGTCCCTGTATCCAATTTAACGCTCCCCCTCTCCCCCTGTCTCCTGCCATCTCTTGCTTATTTTTCTTTCTCTTGCTCCCCCTGCTGTATCCTCATTTTCTCCATTTTCCATTCCTATCTACACCCCTCTGTTTTCTCCAATGACTTGCTCTCTCTCTTTAACTCTCTTTCTCTCTCTCTCTCTGTTATATCTACAGTATAGGGTGGTATAATTAATCCCCCCCCCAACCCTCTTTTTCTTCGTTTGGCTGCAAAGGTAGAGGATAGTCCAAAGAGGTGTGCATCCTTATGAGTCACTGCGTCTGTGTGTGTGTGTGTGTGTGTGATAGAAGGAGAAAGAGAGGGGGGTGTGTAAGGAGGTGAAGAGCATTGCGTCATCGGGGGTGTGTTGAGCTGGAGGTGGGCTGAGCCGGCTGTCACTCAGTGACGCGAGTGGAGCACGTGCGTCGGCCATGGCTGGGAAGACGTTGTGCGGCGGTTATCTGGCTGTAGGCAAGGAGAGCTAGAAGCAGCCGCAGCTCCCCTTGCCGACGGGTTGATCAAGGGAGTGAATGTCTGCGTGAGCGTGCGTCTGAGTGTGTGTGTGTGTGTGAGTGTGTGTGTGTGTGTGTGTGTGAGTGAGTGTGAGTCTGGGTGTGTAGATGCTGCATGGGCTGCAACCGGAGCTGCTGCTGCTGGTGGTGAATAATGCAGACAGGGGAACGGAGTTTGGATAGCATGCAGGGAGCCAGATTAATAATGCATCCTGTCGGGTTACGAGCTCTGCATTAGTTAGTTCTGCTGGAACCTGTAGCTGCCTACTGCCTGCCTGCCTGACTTACTGACTCCCCGCCTACCTTTCTGCCTGCCTGCCAGCCTTTCTACCCAACGGGCGGACTTACTCAGAAAATGTCTCACTACCATTTCATCAAATGCTGTAAGTAAGCCCTTCACCATCTCTTCATCTGTGCATGCAAGTTGTGTGTGCAAGTGTACGCCTCGGCCATGGGTGTGTGCCTGTGTTTTATTAGCACTTACTATATATGCAGGGTGTCATATACTGCATGAGTTTACACGCTTAAGAATTCTGGTCAGCAGCTGCCGACACAGCAGCACAGTCGTAAACTTGACATGGACATTTGTGTCCCCTCTGTGTGTGTGTGTGCGTGCAGGTAGTGGGTGTGTGAGCGTGCTGCAGAGAGCTGCTGCAGATGTGTGAAGTTGACCGGTGAATGCGGCTGGTAGTGGCAGAGGGAGAAAAAGATGGAAAACGGAGCCACAAAGATGCAGATCCCACAAGCGTCTGGCGTATTCATAACACGGTGGTGACAGACTGACAGAGGGAGAAAGTGGTTTCAGAGGGAGAAGGACAGATGGGGAGAAACCGAGGGTGATTCAGAGGAGCGAGAAGGAGGGAATGGCAGAAGAGGGGGGGGGATGGAAAGGAGGTGAGGACGGGATACCTGACTCACCCCTAAATCTCTCCCCACTACATACATTTATCTATACCCTGCACACATACACGCACAGGCATTTTGCAGGCAATTTTGCTAATTTACAAGCTCCTGCAGTGCTGTCAGTGTTATTAGCTGGAGCCGGCATGGGATGTTCCACATTCAGTCAATATATGATAGCCTGGAGACGGGATGGCAGGAGAAGAATGCTCCTGCTTTTTATCCCTGTTTCTCTCTTCCTGTCTCCCCTCTCACTCTATCTCTCACATTCATTCAGCCCGTCTCCCATCAGGCTCAGTCTTGCTGTCCTTTCCCACTCTCATTCACATTTCATCTCTCTGTTCTGAGCCATTCATCGCACGGTAGCAAATGCCAGCGTTATTTTTGCATGACTGTTAGCAGACATGTCACGGTTTTCCCATCCAACAATTGAGTGAATGTTGTGGAAAGTATGTAAAATATTTAGCAAAATCACATAGGAATGATGTGTGTTTTCATCTGCTAGGTTGATACACATTTACATACTGTTTTCATGTGAAAAATTGAAGCATTTATTGATTTCCTATGTTAGCGCTGGCCATGTGTGATGTTTTCATCTAAAAAGAGAAAACAAAGAAATTCTCCTGGGAATGATCTAATGCGCCAACCAATAATCTTATATTAACAGCGCATTCAGCCAGGTTACATATAGTGACTTGTTATGGTTGGCGAGTTATTAGAGACAGATTTTATAGTCACAACATTTAGAGCCATGTGTGAACTGCTTTGCAGTTAAAATCAACCTTTTAAGCACACTGAGCATATATCATAAGTTATTTATGCAAGTGCATTTGGATTGCTTTATGTAAATATTTTGACTTACAAAATGTTACCTCAGCTAATGGATATCCATCTACTAAATACAATATATATCTTACTGTGTGGGTCAGATATGTATCAATATGCCATGTTATGTGATGGCTGCCATGTACTGGGGGTTTATGGGTTGATGTCACCGTAACCTTGAATGCATGTTTAATAGATGATGTATGAGGTCAACAGAGTGTGAAGGATATAAGTGGCAGTGTCAGTCACAGAGCCTAGGCAGAGATGGGGACGGACAGAGATCACCAGTGGTAAAGTCTAGAGTGCAACTGACTAAGTGTTAAAAAGACGAAGAAAGAAAAACTACTAAAAATCTGTGGTCTCTGTGAT
Organism: Scortum barcoo; assembly: GCA_023238725.1. Lineage (NCBI taxonomy): Eukaryota > Metazoa > Chordata > Actinopteri > Centrarchiformes > Terapontidae > Scortum > Scortum barcoo. The sequence goes on from CM041550.1 coordinate 15,543,996, forward strand.
TTTTCTGCTTTGGTGCCAGTTTGTTTCCTTTTTATGAAGGTCTATTGAGAGCTGAAATAATAGTAAATAAATAATGAGCAACTATTTTTATAATCAATTAGTCATATGTGTTATGATATTGCTATAATTTGGGGTTCAAGATGATGGATGAGGGTTGAAGACATTTTGATGAGGACTATCCGCAATTTATGGTATTTTATAGGTCATACATATTTGCCATTAAAATTTTCTGATTAATTGAAAATGAAAATAATCACTAGTTGCAGGCTCTGCACTTTCCCTTTTACCCTCTTCCACGCACCTGCCAAGCCTTTTACTCATAATGTGTGTGTGTATGTACATATATCCTAATGCTCCAGGAATGGTGACAAGTACTGCTCTTGAAGCTCCATATTTTCTTTAGCCCCACAGTGAACATTGTGTCAGCATACGATAGATCAGGGCAACTTATCGGTGCTCCCTCTCTCAGAGGTGTCTTTTGTAGACAGAGACTGAACACACCACAAATACTGCTGCAAGTCACATATCAAAGTTGGCTGAGCAGGTGAAGGAGAAGGTGAGGGGGAGAAATGTGAGAGAGCAGAAGAAGAAAGGAGGCAATAACAGGGGACTGAGGAGACTGGAGTGTGGAGAGATGGAGTGGTATGATATTGGAAAAGGCAGGGGGTTTATTGTGCTTTTGTGTTTTTATATGTGTGTGTCGGCTAAATGTGCAGCCAAGTTCTTAAAACAGTTGAAGCAGACACCTGGCATAAACACTGTATTAATGACCCCCCTTGTCTGGAACCTAACATAAAAGAACCTTTTCACATGTCTAACCATAGCAGATGGCACTGGTGTATTGTGCAGAAGGTGTGTGTGTGTGTGTGTGTGTGTTTGTGTGTGGCAAACTAGGGTGGAGGGGGCAGGTGTTCTGAATGGACGTGTAGATGTATATCAAACAGGAAAAAAAGCACATAGAGACGCAGCAGCTCCATTTGTCTGTCTGGACGAGTGGACGGCTTTGTCTCTGCCTGATAAAGATTAAATCCAAACACACCTACAGAGGAGAAACAGCAGATTACTGTATAAAGTACACACAAAGTAGAAACAGCCACCTCATTTCTGTTGGAGGCTGCTGAGGCCATCTTTTATTGCTGTGTTGCTTTTCACTCCTGGATATCAGCACTGTTCAAAGACAATCACGTTACTCTGCAGATTTGCAAAAAGATGAAGAGGGAGGATAGAGTAGTCAGAAAGTGACAGAAGGGAATGTGGGAAACATGGGGGCAACATGTAACATGTCAAAGGTGGTCCTGCTGACATATAGACTGATGTGTTCTCCGTCACCCTAATAGACACTAATAGAGACAGAGAGAGATGAAACAAAGACAGAAAGAACCGCTGGCGATCAATGGAGGGACAAAGAAAGCTCCAAGGAGGGGACGCTTAAAAAAAACAAAATGGACACAAAAGCATGGGCGCAACAAAGGGACAGCAACGTTGAGTCTGATAAGAAGGAATGAGATATAGAGACAGCAGACAGCAGGGGCCAAAGAGGGATTAGTTGGTGAGTCAGAAAGAACACAACACGCACTGTGTCTGCAAAGACATCCTCCTCTGGGTCGGCTGTGACCTCAATTTGTCAGATATTAAATGTACATACTTGTACTTGATACCTACGTTATGCAATACATTTGGGGTTTTTTTGCAGAGTGCATGACTCCTTTGATTTTTACCTGAGCACACTCAGTGAATCCCATTCCGAGCGCGCCTACTTGCTCAAGCACTGTACATCCCAATCAGCCGAGCAGACCATAATGGGTTTAGCAGCTGCCTCGCAATGAGATCTGTTTAGCTAAGTTCCACTGAGAGGCGGAGAGATTATGCGGAGTCAGGAGAATCACTGCACAATGTTGGGACAGGAGAGACAGCGCACAAAATGCTCTGATGCTTCTCTCAATTCACCCCGCGGCTATTGCTAAAAGAGACAGAGCAAGTACCCTTTACAGTAAATATGCTAAACGATTGCCCACAAGCAAAACTGGGCGAGACAGACATGTAAACGCACATACATGCACACAGAACAATAACACGTTTAAACATTTCTGCCTGGAGATGTTGTACCATCTGAGTCTTGTCTTATTAGCTCATCATCAAATGGTATTAGAGGAAATACTATGGACTGTAAGCATCCACCAGATTGCATTCCTCACTTGTAGCATTGATGGCTCTCCATCAGAGCCTGAATGAAAACAAATAATGCATGGATGAATCACATTTGCATTTAATTTTATGCAGCTATGTAATTATCTCATCAGCATCATCTCTGGCATTTTGCTCTTTGTCACCAGGTTGTTTCCAGCTATGTAATGTCTTTCGTCAGAACATGGAGATAGACCAGTGTCTGCTGGAGTCTCTCCCCATCGGCCAGCGCCAGCGGCTGGTCAGGAGGATGCGCTGTGACCAAATAAGGGCGTACTACGAGAGGGAAAAGGCCCTTCAGCGGCAGCAAGGTGGAGTCAAGGTCCGTGCCCCACCCACCCACCGCAAGAAGCACCGCGTCCGCTTCTGTCCCGCCAACATCATACAGGATGCCATCATTCGTCATGACGACAAAGAAGGTGTGTATGTGTGCACACGTATGAAGGTGTGTGTGTGTGTTTATGGTGGAGTGAAAAATTAGTAGAGTGTATGTTTATAGTGGAGGAAAAAAAGTAGTAGTAATGTGTGTGTGTGTATGTATTTGTGATGGAGTGCAAAAGAAGTAATGAGTGTATATGTGAACACAGTAAACATTTAAGAGTGAGGACTGGCGCCTGGATTTGCAGCACTGGCTCACTTATATTGACTGATCACACAGTCTTTTTCAAACATACACACACACATACATTCACGTGGGCCAAAACAGTGCTGCTGACTGCAGGTCACACGATTTGTTCTGCTGGAAGCTGTCCACTTGACTGAGGAGAAGAGAGTGGAGCTTTTATCCTGATACAAACAGCTCTCAAGGATAAAAATATCTAAGCAGAGCTGATCATGTCTGCTGTTGAGAGCAAACAGTAATCCCACAGTCACTTTTTGTTGTGCTCTAGGTAGGTAAAAGAAGCACATTTGCTTTTGTTTTTTAACAACAGGACTGTTCAGTGGCAGTGACAAAGGGGTGTGAAATATTATTAGGCTATTGGATAAACAATTGTAACAACCAAAAGTAACACAAGAACATAGAACACGGCTTCTCGCTCAGTTGCTGGACACAGCAGTGAATTCGTAAGATTGATGTTGCCTTTTTTACGGTTTTATGTGTGTTTTCCCATTTATAACACAAATACAAAGCAATGCATCAAAACAAACATTAACATGTTAAATATTAGCCTCGGAATAAATACCGAATACTGGGAATTGTTTCAATCATTCAGCCTTTCGGTCAAACAAACAGGAGTTTGCTGAAACTGAGTGAGCTTGAATGATTTGATTTCTATAAATATAGATGACTCTGAAGATAATGATAGTCAAAATAGATGCACTGGAGTATTTAAGAAGTCATTTTAAAAAGATTTGCTGAACCTTCATTATGACTTTTGAATGGTTGTTATGTCATTTCAACTGCTTTGAGGAAACATCAAGAAAAAATGTCATTGTTTGCCTCTGTATGCCTGTCAATGTGTGTGGGTGTGCAGTTATCCGATATAAATATGGCAAAAGGACTGTGAAAACCTTTTTTCAGGCACGTGGTAAATCTGCAGCCTCATAATATTCAAGAGGTCCTCGCACTTTACTCTAAAGGACATTGATTTTTTGGTCCAACCTCACCGGCTTTCTTTTTGTCGATGCCAGTCATTTGCCAGTCACTTCCCCAGCTGTCCGGGTGTATCTGTGTCAGTCCTGCAAGCAGTCTTTGCAGGTCACTGTGTTAATCTCTGCTCCCTGGCTGCCAATGAGGTTCAGCTGGGGTCCGTGGGAGCAGCTGGTGTGCCAGTGCAACAGCCAGACTGAAACCAGGGTTCCTTGGCTTGGCATGAATCAGATCTGCTCTACCCCCTCCGCCTAATGCCTACACCTACCACCCAGGCACCAGCCATTGGCACAGAGCTGGGGGCAGGCTACTGTTTGTTTTGCTAGGGGGGAAGGCCTTCCTAACCTTTTGGTGTAGTTCAAGGCAAGAACTGGACGCAGATTAAACAAACTTGTAGACTCGTGTGCGGCGGTGCCCATACAAAGGGACTGCTTCACTTCTAACAGCCTCCTTGAGTCAAGAGACCGACTGAAGGGTTTATCATCCGTTTGAGTTACTCTGTGTTGGCCTGTCTGTATTACAGTGTCTGTCTCTGTGAGGTGACGCTTGGTTGGGCAGATCAGCACTTGCTACATCTTGACAATGGTTCTCAATGATACCGGTGAGCTGAGTGATAAGAGTTTTTCTTGTCGCTGCTGCTCGAGTTAACTCTCTTCTCCTTTTGTACAGCGATAGGATTTGCCTCAGGCTCGGTCTTTCCCTAAAGTAACGTGAGAACATTTCTGGATCTTTTCTCCTTAGTACAGAAGTATTTTAAGAGAAGAGGCACTCGTTGCAGTGAGGGCCTCGGGGTCCAACTGGAGGGTTAGGTTAAAGAATAAGAAAATTCACTCATTGTCTACTGCCTGGAAAGCAGATGTCAACATAAATATTAAACAGAATACATGAGTGCTTATTTCCTCTTTCTGATGGAAGTAGTTCCTTAGTATCTGTATCAGATATGACTTCCAGAAAAAAATGCTGATTTCTTTACAGTTTTATTTTTAAAGGGCTCCACAAGAGGAAGGTTTAAGAAGTGTGGGAATTAGACTCATGGATATCATAAGAGGCCAACAGAAATGAATGCCTGTTAGCTGACAGGCAGTTAGGTCTTTAACATTGCTGTTATCTTGAATTAACTGTGCATGTCTCAACTTGATTAGTTTTCCATTTTCAGCAGTGTGTCGCCCAGATGGTGATGACTGATGAAAACATTGATTGAAAGCCATTTTGGTGACTTGTCATTGTTTGGTAGTGTGCAAATAAGACTCAAAAATTAACAAAGAGGCTGAGAATGAGAGAGACAGACAAAGAGACTGGGTGAACCCTTATTATGTCTCAATTAAAGCCCGTTTTTAGTGAGCTGGTCTGAGAATTAGATTCGTAGAGCAAAAACTCTGCTGACAACAAGGCAGCCAGGTAATTGGAGATATCACACACACACACACACACACACACTGCTACACATACACAGTCTCGCAAGGATTTTTATTCTTATCGGTTGTCTTACAGGAAATAAGATAAAGGAGAATGAGATAAAGAGAAGCAGGGTGAAGAAAATGAGGAAAGGGCCAACACGATGGGAAAATGGAAAATTGGAAAATTGGAAAGCAAAAGAAATTGATAGGCAGCGGGAAAGATGCAGCAGGTGTGGAGGGAAATTGTGGGGTTAAGGTGAAAGAAATACCGATAGCACACGACTCTGTGGTTAGATAGGAGCATGCTATACCGCCATTCTCCATTCCTATCTGTCGTATGCAAACATTTTTGCTCACTTGCGTTATGACATTTGGTGAAATTGCTTCTCCCAAACAGATCTCTGAACTTCATCAAACCGCAACACGAAGAAGTGGAGAGGTGGCAGCTGTTGCCCCCCATAGCCACAGAGCCTACAGCCACTATTATGTCTTCCCCCTTCAACAAAATAATTATATTAAAGATGGCATTTGTGTGTCTTTGTTTCTTACTGAGATTATGATTCCTGGCAAAACACAATGTGGGAAATGTTGATGTAAATTATATATGAAGTATCAGGAGAGGTGACAAGTAAATTTGAGATTACTTTTCTTTTAAGGAGAAGAGATTATCTAAGGCATCTCTCAGTAAACGTCTAAAGTAGACATTTATATCATCTGAGAATTACTTGTGACGATGCCTGTATGGTTTAGAAACAATGTATGTATCCATGTCACAGGTTAGACACCAACAGCAGGTGTCCTTGAGAAAAACCTCCATCTGCTCTGGTATTTCATGCTGATTCCTCTGATGCATTTATCACATTTGAAATGGATAACTTTATCTGTTAAATCTCCAGACATCGCTACACTTTTTTACTCTCAATGTTACAATGGTTTTATTGTTGTGTAGTCATGTTCATGTGTGTGTGCTTTTTAAGCCACACTTGTAATTTGGCTATCAAGTGTCTGTCACCCGCTCTGTCAGTCCAGCGCTTGTTCCAGGGTGAAAAGTATCTCGACAGCCTGGATGGATAGCTGTGAAAGACATTCATGATCCCCAAAAGGCTTAAATGTCTTTGTAGATGTTTTTTTTTTTTCTATCCAGCGCAGTCCTCCACAGTCTAGAGAGAGTGAGCGTGTTTATGCGTCAAGAGGTTAAGATATTCTGTCCCTTTATGGAAGTTTAATTACTGTACATGTTGTGTACTTTTAATTTGTGTGTGTGTGCAGACACGTACACAAAGAATCAACTAAACAGCCGCTCATTGATCAGTGTGTATAGATGAGTCCTGCAGGCACAGCACAGGGTTCAATCAGTTCTTAGCTAGGAAATGAAGAAAACTGAGGTAACAGTAATAGCTTTCAGGCTCTCGTGGTGCGTCGGGGCACTGCTTTAGACACAGTTAATAAAACTGAATCACACCACATCTAAAATAAGAACATGGTGCTGCCTGTGCACCGTGTCCAATGTTATACAACATTCACTGTTTGTGTTGATGCAGTCCCCGCCTCCAGAGCAGTGCAGCAAAGCTTTTTAACAAACAGAGCAGGCAGTATTGTGGAAGTTTAAACAGGCCTTTGTCTTGTTGAATGTGACCCTTAAATACCTCAGAGGAATTCTCCAACAAGGTGGCACTGGCCCTCACAGTCCGGCTTAGTCATCAGGATGAGCCTATATCCATACTTAAATGATCCATGCAGATTAAGGTATCTGCTAAACGACATCTTTCCCTGTATTCTGTCAGGTGTTTTTTCACAGGAAGGACATGATATTCTCTAGATACCTGTTATAGCTGTAATGGATGTGGTGGATGGCACCGCAGCTGAAGTTGAAAATCAATGTAGCACTCAGAGTAGGAGTGTGCTGTAGTGGGAACCTCCAGACATTTAGCTGTGTTTTATTTATCAGTCAGCTCACCATCACCACCTCACATCGATCCAACACTGGGGTGTCCTTCTTAGTGGAGAGAACATGTCACCGTGACTGCCAGCCACACACACACACACAAGCTGAAATACTCAAACATGAAAGGAGATGTTAAAATTGAATTTCATCTTCAAACTGAGCAGTGTAGACCTTTGTGAGAAAATTGAAACATATATGTGTGTGTGTGTGTGTGTGTGTGTGTGTGTGTGTGTTTGTGTGTGTGTAAAAGTGTATACATATATACATATATACATATATAATAAATATAATCTTCCCAGATGGTAAACGAAAGAAAAGAAAACTAAGAGAGGGAGGAGGAATGATGGGAAGTAGGTGAATATGGATGTTAAAGGAATTCATTGATATTTCACTGCAGTATAGCATTAAAGGCATGTCAAACACCTGTCATGTTACCACAGAGGTGGTAGAGAAAGATGTCATAATATCTTTTACTGGAATCCAATTTAAAACCTTACGAATCTCACTCTGATAGAGCAGGGAGCTTTTTAATGTCAACTGCATCATTGGGCAGCATATTGAAACTTTTCTCCGACTGAGGTGTTTGTCTGAGCTTTTGATATTAAAGCTTTGGTTCACTTGATGACTCACCGGTGTTCCTTTGGAGGTTCTGAAGTACCGGTTATTGTTAATGGAAGCAAAGGATGTAAGAGAGCATGAAGTATAAAAGTATTTTATAAACCCATTTTCTCACAAAGGTCTACACTGCTCAGTTTGAAGATGAAATTCAATTTTTAACATTTCCTTTCATGTTTGAGTATTTCAGTTAACATTAAAAATCTTAAGTGAAGGGAAATGTGTGATGACACTTGTTTCCCAAAAATGGCTGGCACAGAAAATGCATTAAAACACATTCACCCTTTATTAACTGCAGTCTGTCTGCTAAATTCTCTGAGGAGACCTCAGATGCAGTACAGCACAGTACACATTCAGCAGTATCCTACAAGATGGCACTAATTTCATGATTCATTCATCAAATATTGTGGTAATTTGGTAATAATCACATTACTACTGCATGAGAATACTATATATACAGTAAATGTACTGTTTTGTTTTATGGCTATTTACACAGTAGTTTTGTTAGCTAACATTTCCAGAGAGGTTTGCAGTTTAGTCATTTAAATACTTTGTCAAATGTAAGCTTGTGAAAATGCATCAACACCCTGGTATGTTTACTGTAAGTGTATGGCGTTGTTTCAGAGACTTCAGATCCCTAAAATCATTTCTGAACAAGTGTGCAGGAGATCCCTGTTTCACCTTACAGAACTCATCATATAATAATCTGCATTTAGAGTTAAGCATTATTGGAAAACTCGATTGTACCTTTTTCCATCAGGATTGAAACAAAGGAAAAATGTCAAAGCTCATTTCAGAAACATGGGGCAGTGAGGTGAGACGGCTCCTCTTGTGACTATGACTGCGTGATAAGGGCCAAAGAGACAGAGGCATTTATAACGGTGAGGGATTTGAGTAGAATCTCATATGGGGCTGCCAAAGAATGATACTGTACCCAGGGGAGAATATGTCTTGTCGCTAGATGAAGAAAATTGGCAATACCGCTGTAAGTGGAATATTATGGAGGATGCATTATGGGGATTTTATCAAATTCATGGAATATCACGGTCCAGTAAGATAAGGAAGAGCCAAAGAATTGAAAGGAGACGCTGGAGAAAAGTACATTTGATCTTGTACTGTATCTATAGAACATGCTCTTTCAGCATGTGCATCATATCTGCCTCAAGAAGTTCAAGTTCAACAATGAATAATGTTTTTATCACTCACATGACTTGTTATGTCTGTGATATCATTTCTCACTACAGGCAAAAGAGCAAAGTAAATTGAAATGCCCTCTTCAGGAGCAGAGAAATGCTAATATTTGTGTTGTAATGTGTTTTTTTTTCTTTTAACTTTCAAGTGTACTTACTTTTCTGTGTAGGCATGGATCCCGGAAAGCCTTATTCAGGCCTTACACAAAGACAAAGACAGGTTAAAGACACAGTCACTTTCAATGTGAATGACAGCCTAGTTTTTGAGGTGAGGAGGCAAGTCGTCAGGAACCACTAAAGTACTAATTAACTATCTTTTTTTTTTCGCGTGGATTTAGAGGACGTTTGCTGCAGTTCCTGACACATGTCGCTCTGTCAGTCTACACCTTCTTTAGGTTTCTCTGTCGCTCTCTCGACTTCTCCTCCTCTCACTCTCTCTCTTTTTTACACTCTGATACCAGTTCCTATCTGGTTGCTATGGAAACTCCACATATGTCTCGAACAGCTGTTTTGCAATTTTCCACAAAATGACAGCCGACTCTGCCTCACGACCACTCTCCATTTCCCTATCAGACACACACACACACACACACACACAGACAGGCACTCTCTCCCAGGAGGCTGAGATAAGCATATATTCAAACATCCACTACAGTTTTCCTCAGCACCATTAATTTATCTTCTTGGGTAATTTTTTTTTTTTTAGTTTATCACTGAATAAAACGAAAGTGTTTGATATTATCTAACATTAACTATAGAAATGCCATAATGGCCCATGCTTGCTTTATAGTACTGTGCAGCTGGAATTCACTATAGGCAACTCAGATTGGTATCCATTTCCAGCAGGTTTATTGCTTTGAAAATATAATCTTTAAGATTTTAATTTAAGTAAATGTCATTGCCCAATGGGCCAGTGAGCTTCACACACAGACTACAGTAGTCTTGACAAATCTACCAGTGGCGCAACAGTACAATTGATCCCTAAAGGCCATATTGCCAGACAAACGCTTTGCTCTTTCTTTTAACTACCTAAGGGTCAATATGCTCTTGACCTTCGACCTCTCTTTAGACACATTCGATAATGTGCCATAAAACGCTAGTAGGTAGTTCTGTTCTGTCAAAGACTACCACTAACTGGCTCTAACAGATGGGATGTTTTACAGACTGCACTGATAAATCACACTCAACAGACTTCATAGTTTATTTTTTATTAAAAAGCAAATCATGTCATACCTCTCTTAAAAATCACTGCTCCTCATTCACTAACGATCTGCTCTGTGATATCCTGTTTGATGGACAGGAAAGTATGAGCATCATCCCTAGTAACAACTTTAGCGCTAGATGAGCCTTAATTGGTGGTTTACAGTCATGAGCCCCTACAGTATGTTGAGGAGATGAGAGATAATTGTGCTGATTGACTCCACGGTTGCCCATCAACCATTTAAAGGCCATTTAGAAGCACTGAAGGTCATTAGAAGAGTGGGAAAATGTCTAAATATAAAGTATGCAGTTGTTCTGTTTGGTATGTGCAGATGTGCTTCTGAAATGATCAGTCAGTTAACTGATTAGTCAAGTGACAGAAAACTTATCGATGACTATATGATAATATTGATAAGTGATAAATATTGAAGTCATTTCTCAAATAAAAATACCAAACATTTGCAGGATACAGCTTTTTGAATGTTGAGATGTATTCTCTCATTCATATCTTTGTAGTTGTGGTCATACAAAATTAGCTGTTATGTTTAGTTTTAGTTTATTAAATGTCAGAAAATAGTGACGGTTCCCAGAGCTCAAGATGATGCTGCTTGTTTTGTCAACCAACAGTTCAGTTCAAACCCATTAAACTGACTATCACTGAAAAAGAAAAAGCATGTCCTCACATTTGAAAGATATATAGATATATAGCTAGATATATAGCGACATAGAAGAATCAATAATTCACTTCTACTTCTTGTATATATAGTACATATACTATACTGTACAATGTACTGTTGAATTTTATGACCGTAATATTTACAACACCTTTCGATGACAGTTCAAATAAAACCTAAAGAAAGATTTATCACAGTGCTGTTGCGTAAAAAGACTTCATTAGTTTTCCCCAGGTGTACCTACCTTGCAGCAGTGATTAAACATTTCTGGGACCAGGCAGAAGCAGAGAGTTCGGCATTTGATCTGTGGGGAGAAGTTGGTGTAACAGCTGCAGCTTGTTAATCAGGATTAACGGGTCATAAATAGAAAGGTACATGTTCACTTATTATTGAGACGATGTCAAAGGGCTGCTGATAGGATTCTTTCGTGGCCATGTTGTATTTTCGTTGTATTGCATTGCATACTAATGTAATGTGTTTTTATAGTATGGTCTTTCAATATACATATTTATTTTAGAAGTAGCAACAGCTTCTCTTTTAAAACGTGCTTTCTGTATGTGTGTGTGGCTGTGTGTGGGTTGGACGAGGGAATTTAAGCATGTCTGTTTAGATAATGACCCTTTAAGTGAAATGACCTCATGGGGGTCATCAACAGGGTTCATTACTGGGAATTATCACCACCGTAATTACCATGGTTACTGTCTTCAGAGCCATTGGCTTTGCTTAAAGACTCCAGTATTTGGGTGTGTATTGCGAGTGTGTGCGGCAGGATTGCGTGACAGTGGTGGCTGTTTTGCTGGTTGAAGGTCTTCCAGGGTTTCGTCAGGATCCATCTTGTGCAGTCAGTGTCAGTAAACTCGCATATGTCCAAACCACAGCACTCCACCGCCCTCTCTTGTAGTCCATCCTGCTCTATTTATCTGTCACACACTCCATTACACTCTCTCTCTCTGTCTCTCTCTCTCTCTCTCTCTCTTTGCCTCCTGCTGCTCGTTCTTATTCGTTTTCATACATGTCGATTAAAGATTTATCAGCGGTATAGTAAAATCACTGTGACCTTGTTTTGCCTACTCCTGTCGGCTGATTTGTTTATGGCTGACTGCGTGAACTTGTTAGTAGTGGTTTGTGTTTTCTTCAGCAGATCTGTGTCAGTGTGTGAGTGGGTTGTGCGGCTCACTGGAGCTTACAGTATGCGACGTGAATGCGTGCAACCCAGTGGCTTTCTGACCAGCTACACTCACAAACACATACACCGCCTTACCACAGATGGATACATCCATCCATGTGTCAAGGACAGTCAGAGGACACGCGACACGCATTGGTTGTGATACTTGAGTGGCACTGATCCATGTGTGTGTGTGTGTGTGTGTGTGTGTGTGTGTGTGTGACTGCCCCACATGCCCTGAGCACCCTGTCTGTCCTCACACACAGCAGGTGATAACATGGGATGTTTGTTGTGTTGCAGTGTTGCGTCTCCTGAAGGAGGGGGCAGACCCCAACACTCCCATTTCTTCTGGGGGATCATTGCTACACCTGGTAAGATACTACACACAGATACAGACACACACACACACACAAAACACACACGTAGGTTTTTGACATTTATAAAAGACATACTGACTTAAATTAATTCTCTGCAGAAGATGAAAGATAGATATACCTTCATTTGTACCTTCTACCTAAATCTAAGCCAAGATTTTTTATTGAATCAAGGGTTATACAATCTATACTGTATCATTAGCATTTTACACATTCTTGCTCATAATTTACCCGTTCGGCAATACAAGAATATGATTATTACAATTGCTGTACATTTCTTTTTCACGCACATTAATCATTATGCAGTAAACAATCGTTTATAGTTTATAGTAGCAGTGCTTCAGGAAGTATACATTGCCGCAACTATTAATAAGAAAATCTACTGTCCTCGTATTCTGCAGTGCGCTCGCCATGACAATGTGTTTGCAGCGGAGCTTCTGATCGAGCGAGGCCTGAATGTCAACCTGCAGGACGAAGACCAGTGGACAGCCCTGCATGTGGCGTGCGTGTGTGATCATGCGGATGTGGTTTTGCTTCTGCTGCTGGTAAAAAACACATGCAACCATGAACAATGCAATACATACATTTGGAGGGGGGGGTAGTATTTGACAGCACGCCACAAATATACACACATACAGATATGGACACATATTTTGGCCTTGGTTTTAGCCATGCTCATGTTGATGCTCACAACTCCAAGCATGTCAGCTACAAATTAGATTAGTGTTTTGGAATCAGTCGGCATGCTGGCTCCATGTTTCGAATTAGCTTTGAACCAATGGCTGTACTCAATACAATCATCCAGAGCGTTCTCACCAAGTGGCACGTCTTTCATTGATGAGGGGCTTTGGATTACCGAGGGTCTGAAACACAACTTTCCATTCTCTCACACGCCCAACTGAATCACTGAAAACGAGAATTTTTAGAAATCAGGCATTAGCATGATATCAAAGAGAGAGCCTGTTCTGTGGGGGATGCTCCCAGCTCTTAATGGGTCTGTCTTGACAAGAGCTGTGGTTGTACTGATTAGGTCCATAACGACAGCAGGGCCAGCTGCAGGGGAGGGCATGCACACCCAGCCCAGTCACACAGTAGGCTGAGTCTCTTCTGCTGGTGTTGATTAGACCCGGGGAGGGTTGATTGCAGTCTGGAGCTCGGCAGAATCCAGTACAGCCTGGTTCCGCTGATTGGGTCCTGAGTGATTGCTGACTTTCTGTCTGTGGGGCAGGAAAGATATGTTCCTGAGAGGAATGCATATGTCTGAAATGCTGCCAGGTTTGCAAAAGGTGTGCAGAGTGGGTCTGTCAGCCTGTAGTGACTGTATGACTGACGCTTCATGCATATGTTGTGTGTATGTTGCGCACATTTGCATGCGTTTAATTTCCCTCAAAGAGAACATTCATGCAGGCTGCCTCGTATGAAGGGCAGGGTGTGATATACATACCCCAAATGCAATTTATGCAGTGAGTTATGCTTTCATGATTGGCAATAACACGAGAGAGAGAGGGATTTAATGCTGCTCCCTGGGAGGCAGTAACTAAATGTCTCCCGTTTGCTACCAAGGCAGAACAAGTGTCTGGTAAATGAGGTCATATGTACACAGAATTCAGTTTTCCTTGCAGGGGGGAGAAAGAGGAAGAACATTTCTAAGAAAAAAATCAGAGTCAACACTGTGAAAAGTTCAAACATTTTTACAGATTACTGCAGCAACACCAAAACATTTTTATCTGGCTTCACAGCTTAAATTTCCTTTGATTCTAATTCCTTATATGTTTGCCTGCATATGCTTCTGCTCATGTAGGCTCTCGTGCCTGCTTGTGTGACTGTGACAGTGTGTGATTGTCAGGAGACTAGCCTAGTAAGAGGAGAGACTTAAAACGTTTCTCAAAGATGCACGTTTGCATGGAGTTTTTTTTTTCTTTAGGGTAAGATAAACACTTGAGTTTCTTTTCCTGTCATAATCATTAATGGAAGAGGGCTTCTGAAAATGGAGGCTCTTCCTGTCTGCCAGAGTAAAAATAGCTTCAGTCGAGCCATATTTCCAGTAGCGATGCAATATCCCTTTTCATTCATTTTGACACACATCTTCTCTGCCGCAGACCCTGCCAGTGCCCAGTCATTCTGCTCTTTTCTTAAGCTGCTGTTTTATCAGAGCTGTAAGTGGGAGATCTTCCCACTGAATATAACGGGTTTACATTTTATTGAGAAGTGGAACAGTGGTCTCACAAGAGGAGTTTGACTGGCAGCTTTATCTTTGATTGTCACAGGAAGGTGTAGTGCTGCTAATATGTACTAATCTATTATGTCCTACTCCTCCATCGCTTCCTCTGTTTCCCCTCCTCTCGTCCTCCACTTCGCTGTCCTTGATTTCCTGTCTCCACTTCCTACACAGAGAAGCTGAGGATTTTGCTGACAGAGATGTTACCCAGCTTGTCTTGTGGGGAAAGCAGGAAGGGAGGGGGGGGGTTGATGAAAAGTCTGGGTGCATTGTCGCTCTGTGTCCAGATTGGCAGTAATGTTAATTCTCTTATCTCCTGCGTCCAAACAGCAGGGGAGGGAGTAAGCCGTTTCTAAACTATCTCATTCCCAACCCATTTCCAAATTCATCCTCAAACCTATTCCTAGCTCCAACGTTCGTCATTGAGACCCTGGCAGGATTACGTGGCGGTTCACGGTCACGGTGGTTTGTCTCTTAGCATGTGACAACATGACAGCATCTTCATGAATGAATCCACAAAAAAATCAGGGTAATATTTAACAAACAAAACCACACCAAACTCGCTACCTTATTGATTTCAGCCCAGTGCTCACTCCGTGTGTTACATCTTAGCTGGCCCTCTATCCAAAGCCACAGCCCACAAGATGTCAAATCTTACTTCCTGAAGTGGCTCAATTATGTCCTCCTAATCTTTTTTCAGCTTATAAAACTCTGAACTGAAAAGTGACTGCGCTCTGATCAAAAAGATGGGGTAAGTGATTAGAGCTAATTGCAGACTTGTCCTCATTTGGCTTCTCCCAGAGAGAAAGCTTCTACCTTTTGAAAATATGGACTCGAAGAACCCAAATATGAGTTTGGCTGTCTTAAACTGGTGCTCCAGTGCACTTCGACTGAATGAAAGGGGAAAAAAGGAGTCTTATTTCCTTTTCTTTCTGTGAGATACTAGCTTTCAGTCTCTAAGCATATACAGGGGAAGATGTAGCAATGCAATCATGTAATCCATGATAGACAGGTTCTGTTATTTCTCATCTTTTAGCTCCAAACCCAGCGGGGTACAGTTGCATGATTGACCCACTTTCCGTGCTCGTAAATGATGAATTTCAAACTTGTGAACTCTTATGGCCTTTGAAGTCACACGATTAACAGCAAGTCCCTCTGGCTGTACTGAACTTCACACTTCACACCAGTTGACTGTTTAGAAGGGGAACGGTCACTCCTCTAAACAGGCAGGACAGTGGTTTATGGTCTATGATGATAAAGTTGCAAAATATGCAACTCCTGATCCACACACATGTAAATAAATATAATATATGTTGTGATTAAGAATTGTTCTCAGTTTTAGTGTGGTTAACAATACAGTACGTCGTCTTGTGTAATAACAGATAGTACAGACAAAAATCCTTGATGGTAATTTAGAAAAAGTGTAATCACGGTGTGATCACGGTGTTTACGGCACACTTCTGCAGCATGGCGGATCACAGCTGAGCAGATGTTTGTGTGCAATCAGTTGAGAATAATATTGTGTGTTGCGAAATTGTTAAAGATGCTGCTTCTGGTAAATTTCTTTGTCACAACTCTTTGATAATGAAGTTTGATGGTTCCTTGATACCACATTACAATTTATCAGGAAAAAACAAAACAAAAATCAAAAATCAAAAATCTAAACCTATGTTAGTATTTTCTTAGAGAAAGGTTTGGGATTATTTGAACCTTCATACATATCTGATTTTAGAAAGGAGTGTTCAATAATCTGTCTCTGAACACAAAGACTAAAAGTGTATGAGGGCTCTTTTGGATGGTTTCCACTCAACAATGGGAGCCCCGGGGACAGCTTTCAGCACACATCCACTGTTTGTTATTGATTCTGAGGCAGTCACTGCATGTAACAAGTGCCATTATGAACCGGCAGCGTGGTATTAACAGACGTCTGAGGCGGACTCATCATAATGTGGCGGGGAGCGTTGCGGGGTCAGAGGTCAACTTGTTAACCCCTCGCAGCCCGCGTGGCCGCCAGCCACGGCGCCTCGTTTATATCTGTCAGCACTTATCATGTGGGCTCAGACACATGATTAATGTCTCTGGATCAATGGCCCACACATCACGCTTCCTTCACCATACTGTGTGTCTGGAGCTCTGTGTGCCATAACAGGAACTCTAAGGAATACTAAATCATTTTCGTAGTGACAGTTTTCTGTTTAGTTCCCTCAGTTTCACATTAATTTAGTACATATTTCACTCTACATATTGTTGTGTTCATTACTGTCTTGTGAAAAAATACACTAGAATGATAACAGCTATCTTCACTATCAGTTTGGTGTCGGATTATGTGGTGTAAGATGTAAAATACAACTATATTCACATTTTTACAGAGCAATTCTCAGAGCAACACATGGATTTCAGTGTTTTTCCAGCGGCTGTTTGTAAAGCTGTGAGTAAAGATGCTCAGTGGGGAGGTGGCCTCCTGACGGACAGAACAAGATATATCTGTCTGTCAGCTGATAACTTCATCCAGCCAGACCCCTATTGACTTTTACTGGACCTTGAAGTGAATTGTCTGGGTTAGCACACCCCTTTACTACCCACAAAGCAGCACACACACTCACACGCACACAATATAGCACACACTCACATGTTAACAGAGGCACCCTGAGTGCAGCTGTCAGATTTATGAGGAAGTTGATTACCATTTGGGGGCGACGCACAAATCTAAGGAATATAGATGGAACAGTCCAAATTTGCCATTACATTGTAAGGGAGTGATGGGGGATGGAGTGTGTGTGTGTGTGTGTGTGTGTGTGTGTGTGTGTGTGTGCATGTGTGTATGTGTGTCTGTGTGTTTGTGGACTTAGGTGTGGGTGGAGGGGGCACAGTTTCGTGCTCGCTCTCTGACTTATTCATCATCTCATCTCCTGCTCTTCAAGCTGTGCTTCACGTTGCGATAAGGTTTCTTGTTTGCTCATGAATAGTCACGAAGCAGCAGCTGATAGCTGTTAATGTTAATTAATTCCCTTTGTTAACCTCTAAGTAACCCTCATAAGTGAGTGAAAAATAGCTCCCACCAGACAACACAGACGGGTGCAGGATGAGACCGCAGAGCTCACCAGAACAGATTCTCCGATAACTGGAATTGACAGCATTGTGCTGCCGTTATCACACTGTAATTGCTTGGCATTTCTTCGATGGAAAACCGTGTCCTCTGCAAAATATTTTTCATAATTGAAAAAGGACTGTTGCCTGATTTATAAATTAATTAAGAATCGCAAGGCCACATTGAAGGTTTTAGGCTCTGTGTCCTCGTGGTTTTGGTTTTGAGCACAAAGGTCTTGTTTTGCTCTGTCAGCTGGCTACCTCCTTGCATCTTCAGCCCTCTTGCTCCCAGTCTTTTTTGCTTCACCCCACCTCTTCCCTCTCTGTCTGCTTCGGGACTAGGGGATAAATCTCTTTGCCGCACTGCAATCGTGTCGTTAGAATTCTATTAGCTGTAAATATTCAATAAGGATCCTCGCTTAAAAGTCCCCTGTCCCTGTTATCAGACCTGGTCCAGCTACGATCGTTACACAGGCTTGTCTTTTATGGTTTAGTCAAACAATGGGAAGGGATTTATTGCTGGACACTGACAATTGCCACTTGAAAGGATGTATGTTACTTTTAGTACCAAATCCCAAAGAGGGGTTGATAAAAATGAAAAGGACAGCAGGTAAGTCCACGAGTACATTTTGCATGGCTTGTACACATTTCTGCTCTACTTGTAAAGCATTGCAGCATTTTTTTTTTCTTTTACAAATAACGAGCGCAGTGGAGTTCCCCTAAAGAGAAGCAATCAATCATAACCATATTGTGACCAACGACTGTGCGGTTGTCAAAGTAACAGTCATTAAGGGAGCCCGAGGGATGGCCTCCCATGTTATCTCATGCTATAACAGAAGACCGCTCTGGCGTGGTCCTTGTTGGGTAAATACACATTAATCTTGTCACACACACTCACCACTGATGATCCCAGGTAACGGTAACCAACGACCCAATGCTCTTCACTGCCCCACCCCCCAGGCAGTTATTTAATGACTTCTTTAATTCACTGTATTGTCTGTTAATGTCTCCATGGTTCTGCTCAGGTATACGCCTCTGGGAAGCCAAGATAATTGAGCCCACTTTATCATGGATTCCAGGCTGATGAATGACCCCGGCTAAAACTCAGTTTGTTTGTGTCTCTTCTGCTCTCTCCCGCCCGTCTGTATGTTCTGAAGTCAGGGGTGAATGTTCTGCTGCAGGATGTCAACGGAAACATTCCTCTGGACTACGCCTGCGAGGGGACGGAGACCAGCTACATCCTCCGAAAACACCTGGAGGAGAACGGTAAAGCTTTTTAAAAGATGCAAATGTAAATTTGACATTTCACTTTTCATATATCATGAGCTCCATTAAGACTCACACTCAGTGAAATGTGGTGGCTGATTTAAATATTATCACAGCCCTTTCAGAAGGAGAAAAATGAAGCGTAATGAGAATAAGTAAATATTCCATTTCCTTCATTTAGCGGGTATTGGGTAAATGTTAATGGCTGATATGTCATACCAGCAGTTAAGCAGGAGGTGGTCTGTGTGTGTGTGTGAAGGCGAAGTACACCCACAGGCCTAATGATGCTGGATTGCGATTGGGGCACTCGTCTCCCACAGAGAAAGGAGAAGGTCAACACAGGAGCTGCAAATAACAAACATAAAGGCACAGGAGAGTTGGAGGCACACAGAGACAGAAGTGTTGAAGGCACAGACGTGGAGTGACAGAGGGAGAGGCAGAGAAATCCAGAGGGACACGCAGTGAACGGAAAATGGGAATCGTGCTGACAAAGCTCGACAGAAACAGATATAGACAATGACGGAGGGTCTTCCTTCATCCGTCTGTTATCAGCCACGGGTTCACATGACAAATGCAAGCTCCTGACTACAGACAGCTAACTCATCAAAGCTCCGACCACCCTGCATGCACACACACAAACACACAGACACACTGCCACTGCCACTATATATTTTTTGAGACTTCTCTCTGCCAGCCCCATGGTAATCTCTTCTCTCCTACCTACCTCCAGCTCCCGTGATACCCCCCACCCCCATCGTGCTGGGCTTTGCCACCATGAAACACACTCTTACTCACAGAGGCTTTCTCTGCCTCTGTTGCTATAGCAACTCAGCGGCATGCTCTCTATCCCAATCAAGTTTGTGTGCTTGTGGGAAAAACAGAGACTGTCCATGTGTCTCTACATCAGGGAGAAATAGAAATTCTGTTTCTCTTTTCATTGGGCTCGCTGACTCGGTGGTGTTCCATGCAGCACTGGATTTCTACAAGTACCGACACTGAGAATAAGAATT
Organism: Scortum barcoo; assembly: GCA_023238725.1. Taxonomy (NCBI): domain Eukaryota; kingdom Metazoa; phylum Chordata; class Actinopteri; order Centrarchiformes; family Terapontidae; genus Scortum; species Scortum barcoo. Next base: position 15,563,912 of record CM041550.1, read on the forward strand.
CTCATCTGTGTATGGTATTGTTCCTATGGGCATGTCTCAAAAAAAACATGCACTGACTCTCTTTTCCTTGCAAAGACAAACTTATTGATTAACTAGTCCAATCATTGTACTTGGAAAGGTCCCATTAGTTAATGTCCTAGAGGTTATCCAAATGAAATATAGATTGATTGATAATCAATCCCTGCTATTAAAGCTACCAAAGTCAGGTCCACTGTGTGCATGTGATTATGGAGAACTGCATTGATCTTCATAGTTTATGATAGATGCCCTCTGACAAACCTCTGTTTGTCCCCATTGACCCAGGAGACAACATACAGCAGCCTTGAATGATTGAGGTCAGAGACTAAAGCTGTGTACGAGTGTTGAGTGACACTCTGATTTTTGTAATTGAAGTGTCATCAAAATCAAGGTTTATTTTGGCCTTCACTTGACCGGTGTCAATTTGTGGGTGTTTCTCTGTTAGTGCTGCTCACACATACATTGCACAACTGCTGTCAGAACACAAAATGCTGAAATCAAAACAAGTCCTGTTGAGAAATGTAGTTCTGCAAAAACTGGAGAATCTTTAATGCAAAACATGTCAAAACCCTGTACTTGAATGTAGCTAACTTATCCCTTCAAAAGTCAGCAAACTACTGCTTCTAAACTGCTCTATGGGAATTGTTATTTTGGGGATAAATGTATATGCACTAAGAGTTAGATAGAAGAGTTAATACATAATCTTCTCATTTAATTCATGGAAAAATATGTTTCAAAATGCCAATTTTTTTCAGCATGAAAATATGCATGTTTTGTTTTTAGGTGTGGATGTGTCATCCATGCACACCATGAAGACGCAGAGACCCAACACAATGCTGTCTGATGTAAGGCAGCTTTTAGCCACAGGGGGAAGCCTCAACCAGCCCAATGATGACGGGGTCACTCTGGTACGTAAGGTCACTCATGTTTGGCATGTGTGACTTGACCTCTTTGCTGCTTGATCACCTGCCCATGTTTTGTTCTCTTTTTACAGCTCAGTTTTTTTAATTAGCTACAGTAGCTTCTCCTTTTTTGCTATCACAACATTATCCTTACTTCTCTTTCTCTCTCTTTTTCTGAAGCTCCACATAGCATGTGCCAGTGGGTATAGAGACGTGGTGTCTGTGTTGTTGGAAAGTGGGGCAGATCCTCATCCTGCTGACAACAACTTTTGGACCCCTCTCCACCTGGCTGCTAAATATGGACAGGTAACTCACAGCTGCTCAACAAAATGTTTTTGATTGAAATTGAAAGTATTCCCTTCATTTCAACCCACCTAGCTGCATTGATCCAAAGTGATCATCGACTGTCTTTAATGAAATTAATGAAATAATGAGGAAATGATTGACGGATGGATTGTTCCTCTGAGGAAGTTGCCTCTGGTTATACTGCACAAACTGATAAACTACTCTTTTTGGGTCTATTGATTTGACACAGAGCAGTGCTGCATATGCATTTGTTAGATTAGCAGTTTGATGGTCTCTCTTAGAGGAAAGGAGATTGATTTCCAGATAGGGTGGAGGTGAGCTGTTGGACCGGGTGGTTTGGGACGGTTCCAACTATGAATAAAGGGAAGTGATCATGTTCAGATCTTGCTGACCCAACTATATATTTAATTACATTTCTGGGCTGCGTGCTTGGCTGCTGACAAAGAGAATTTTTTCATTTGGTGTTTAGAGACACTCTCTACTTCTTTGGTTCATCTACCCTCAAGCCATGTTTTTCCCCCCACACTAGAGTGTGTTTTTAAAATTCTTTCTTCCTCTCTGTTACCTCGCAACCTCTCACTGTTTCATTCATACAGATCTGCTGCCTCCGTTTTTTTCTTTTCTCTTAGGATAACAGTTTATAAGATCTAAATGTACAAATCTTTCAGACAGCAATCTTCTAAATGGAATAATAACGTCCTTGTGTCTCTTTGTTTTTCTGACTTTCTGCATATGCAAATACTCTGTATGTTTGTGTGTGTGTGTGTGTGTGTAATATGTAAGTGCATCTGACTTAAGAGTGGCAGTCTAGAGGATTGGAGAATCGATTAGGTTTCCCTTGCAGTGCTAAATCACCTCTGCCATCGGCTCTTTACTGGTGCCAGTGCTTTGCCTCCTGCATACTAACTACTCCCTGAGCCGTCTTAACACTCACTTCCTGTCACCATTCCCTTACAGCCGATCTGACAGCGACACATCAGTAATGCAGGACATTATGGGTTCAAGATATGTGGATGTATCCAGCCAAGTCAATCACTGGTCCCACTAATAAGATGTTTTTGCTGATTTGAGGCAGAAGGAAACTGTTGCCTGAACACACTCGCTGGCAACAGTAACACAAGCTCATACGTTAAACCCAAAGACCCCGTCTGCAGTGTGGCGCACATACTAGACTGACCCTTTAGGAAGACGTATGACCCTATTACTGCAGCTAATTAAGCTTGCTTCTCTGGGTCCTGTGATAAGTTTGACCCTGGCTCTTAGCTTCCTTGGCTTGAGTTGAGGCTTTTCAAGTTGTGCTCTCTTGGGGGAAGAATTTAAATAGTTTTGTGTTGAATTTTCAAACAAAAATGACAGGGCGTTAATACAGCCCTGCTGGGACTGGATTAATTCATTCAGTTTTATAATGAAGGTACATGGGACAGCTGTGGCACTATAGCATTCACCTGTTTAATGTTTAAGTTTCTAAAGTACTTTAATTTTAATCTCAAGATTAGTTTTCAGGTGTGACAAATTATATTAAAAAGACAGTTGGGCCCTTACCAAAAACTGTTCTGTCTTTTTTAATCTACATCAGCTAAGAGGTTTCTTCGTCCCCACTGACCCCTGCGTACAGATGACCTTTTCCTGGTCCTCCTGTAAACTTTGACCCATAACAGAGTTCAGATCTTGTGGTGCCACTGACGTGTTGTAAGTATTTATAGGGTGTGAGTGCAGCTGACAGGGTTTGGGGGCAGTAGAGATGCTGTAGACTCACAGTCGAACAGCTGTTGATATGGGTCAGTGTCACTCTCTCACATACTGCAGACGATGTCTTATCACTCTGCAGTAGTATGAAGACTACTGCAGAGTGATAAGACATCTAGCTATTTCTAGAGCTGTTTTTTTAGATATTACATTAACTAATACCCAACATAATTAGAAATGTATCTTGGTTAACTCCTCCCACAGTTACCATAAAGCAGTGGTTCTCAATTATTTTCTGTCATGCCCCCCCTAGGGGACAGACATTTTTTCACCCCCCCACTGGGATGTGCATTTTTATAGACTTAACACACTAACATTCAAAACTTTTTTAAACTGTAAACACTGGTCACTTGTCAGCTTCATCAGCATTCCTTGTCAAATAGGTACAGTGGTACCTTGACTTACGAGTGTCGAGTTTTTCGAGATAGGAGCCGTCTTTCTGCCGATTTTTTGCTTTGAGTTGAGAGCTAAAACTCAAGTTACGAGAGCAAGCTTCAGATTCAGATATCCCACCGTTAGTTGGTGCAGTGAACGCCACAGTGAGCATCCTCGAGTCTCTCGGTCACTTTAAGCGGTCAGCTCGCAGTGAAGCAGCAGTGTTGTGTCGCATTTGTGCTTTCAGTTATTTTGCAAAACTTTAGTTTTTCCAACCATGGGTCCGAAGAAAGTGAGTGCGAAGGACAGTGCTGAGAAGAAGAAGCGGATGATGTGTGCATTGAATTAAAGAAAGAAATTATCGAAATATCGAAATCGAAAATAATTTGTATACAATATTCTTTACTTATAAGTACATTTTTCTTATTTAAAAACATGTAACAAAAACATTGCAATGTTTTTGGGGGGTCCGGAATGGATTAAGTGGCATTTCAATTCATTTCAATGGGGAAAATTGATTTGACATACGAGTAATATGAGTTACGAGCTCCGTCACGGAACGAATTAAACTCGTAAGTCAAGGCACCACTGTATATGACTTTTTACATTTTTTTTTTTTTGTGCAAAATTTGCAACAACAACAATATTGCTTATATTTTAGCTTATCAGAAGGGATGAAAATGCATGCATAACATTTGCATTTACTTTGTACTTCTGTACTTTTTACTGTGTACTTCTTCTAATGAGTTGAGCAGGCGGCCCCACCTCTCGCGCCCCCCCCCGGCATCCCACTATTTAAGAAACACTGCCATAAGGCAACATGCGTCGATCAATGACAGAGAGGTCTTTCAAAATCCATGCCCCCAGTTTGTTATGCAGGCTTTACATTAAGAATATGAATTCTTCAAGTCAAAACTCAGAAATACTTCAGAGTCTGGTTTTGTAAAGCTTCTCCACGGAGGCACAGAAGACATTACAACTGTTTTCATAGACTGAATACTCCCCCTGACGAATGTAATAGTTATTTTTAAAGTAGGTTTTAATTTACTGAAGCATCTGAGAGGACTTTTTGATGCAGTGACCTGTTGAAAAACAATAGTGGTTAATTTACCAGCTGTTACTTGTTGCATTGCAACCGCATGTAGTAGCCTAAAAACTGAACAGTAGGAGGGCATGTATGTTAGGTTTATTATTTTTCTGGAATGTTGCCCCAAAATTTGCTCCAATTTAGTAGATTTGCATTAATTAGCTGACATAGTGAGTTCATTTTTATTTTGAAGCGATGCCTTTATATTTACTGAGCTGCTGAGACATTTTCTGGGTCATGCCATCTTTCCTACACTACCAAGAAATGATGAAGAAGATCCTTGTCTATTATCCATAAATGGAGTCACACTTCTGATACTTCAACACATGCGGTACACTAATCACACATCAGTATTCATAGATCACATAGTGCATCACACTTCTCGAATTTAATGCAACTGATACTCTACAGAGGCAAAGAGGGGTGGTGAAAGAGTGAAGGCAAAAAGACTGTAGAAGATAAAGGAGTAATGAGAGGGAATGGAGAGCAAGTCAGGATTCAGAGACTGAGTGCCTCTGTGAGCTAGAAAAACCTCGACAGAACAATAGAGGACAGAGGTGACAGCCATCACACGTCACTGTGGGTAGAAATGAGGGTTCGGCGACTACAGGGGTTCTTCCACTGTGACATGTGACAGAAGATATCATTAAAGGATCTTCTCAGTGGGAGGTAACACTTGTACAGACCTGTCAGGTGTGACATACACTGCATGTATCATCTGCTCAGTGTTTAAATTTGAGCTCTGTGTCACAGCATATCCTACATTTACATTTCTTCCTCTGCACTGTAGCAATAAATGTGGGAATAACCACCATATGTCCTATGGTCGTTAATGAAGATCTTCAAAAAACATCACAAATCTGACCCAAATTGCATTTTGTTCTTGTACTGATGTTTTGAAAGAAGATGGCAGTTAATAGTGCCCTAGAAGCATTTGAATTTTTTAGGATCTAATGAAAACGGATGTGGGTGTTTCTCCCATCTTTTACAGATAAGCATCGTTAGCCAGCTCCTGAGGCACGGAGCAAACCCAACTCTGTTGAACTGCAACCAAGACAAGCCCTCAGGTAACACATTTAGGCATTCACACAAATGTACGTGTGCATGTACACATAAGAATATTGCTGCTGGAATAGGCAGACGTGTTTTAGCAAGCAAGAGGTAATGAAGCAAAGAAGTGGAGAAATGGATTTTTGACTTGTTCAGCTGAGCTTGTTCAAATGCATTTATAATCATTGTGATAATATGAAACAGGCTCACACACACAAACACACAAGTGCACACAGTGAATGAGGCTCTGTCATAATCAGTCTCTGGTGAGTTTTTCTGTGCACATCTGAGTGTATCTGCAAGAGAGAGCTCGAGTGTTAATGAAAAAAACCCACTTTACTCATGCCTGTGCACACATACACACATGCACTTATTAAATTTGGGTGTTAACACTAATCATAAGGGGCGAGTGTGATTAATTTGCTAATGGGCATAAAGGTATCATATCATTATCCAGGGGCATGTATTGTTTTTTTTTTGTTTTGTTTTGTTGTGTAAGGGAAGTTTACCAGATCAACAGAGAAGGTCTAAATAGAGAATTTGTACCAGTTTAAAGTGTAGTAAGGGTAAAGGTAGGCACCACAGTTCAGAAAAGATTTAAAATAATGAGTTGCAATCAGATAATTGATACACTCTAACAGTGATAATGTAATATGAAATCCCACTCTTCTAAATTTAATTTGTATTTAAGGTACCCTGTTACAGTCTTGACCACTAGTGGTGCTGTGGGGCAGCAGTTTTGCTGTGATTACATAATGAGTTAATTATTACTTTATCTTTGGGGCAGAATGTTAACAAAGTCAGCTACCATTACAGCCATCCAGTGTAAGCTGGCAGAGCTGTCACAAGCCAAACAGGAGAGACACTCCATGGTGCGCTACGATATTATTACTATAGTTTATTACCAAACTATGAACAAGACACATTTTATGTAGTTTACATTTTATTTCTGTTGTGGTCACATCATGATTATCAAACACAAATCCTTCAACTAAAATCTCAGAGTTGACATGTAGGCTGTTATCTGAGTTCAGTGTTAAAAACTGGAGACTCAGAGTTTGGAACATCCTTTATCAAATCTTCAGCAAGAGCACATATGTGCACACATTCCTGCCAGGTGCAGAGGGCAGTAGCATGTAGCATGCTGTACGTGCAAGTACAAAGCAAATCCCATCAACTGCTAGCCAGGCCTGTATGCCAAATACAGCAACGTAATGGTAAGTGAAACTGACAGCTACTTTAAAGAGTGGCCATGTCGAGACTGATCCTGTCTGGTTTCATGCTATTCCACTGACTAACAGTCAGAGTTGATAACACTCCCAGAAACATGGCAGTGCACCAATAAAAGGCAGAGAAGAAGAAGACTGCCAATGCCAACATGAATGTAAACATTGCAGATTTTAGAATAGAAGAATCTCTGTTTTGCAAATGTTAATTAGAAAGGAAATGCACTAAACACATTTATACAGCTCCATTTATACATTTATATGCATCAGAGATAAATACAGTGCATTTTAAAGATTAACCCTGACTGTAAACAAAAATGTATGTATTTACAAGATAACTCAATGGGTAGTCTTTGACCTCTCAGGTATGTGTATTTTTTTCTATAGAAGAACTAATGTGTTCCCAGCTACTCAGTGAAATATGCACTCTGCTTGTGGGTGGTATAGTGTTAATTCACTTGCTTATTTTTATTACTGTGATATGATTGGAATGAAAGTCATTATTAGCTAATGATCCTGATCAATCATGCATACATGTACACAGCAGAACTTCTTGCATCTCAAACCCCAACAGATCTGTTATTAAACCACGTCTTGAACCAGGCTGCTGGTGTACATTCTAGTCACTGTAAATTTAAACTGCATCTCTTGTGTCTGATGAAATGTGTCACATAGAGTTTTTTTTTTTTGCTCCTAACCTTTCCATTGTAGGAAAGAATATCACAGCTGCCTCTAACCATTTACTCTTATGGCTTAATCACACCTCTGACTGCCTCACTATGGCCTTAATCAATAGTCCCTTCTAGCATGTAGGCTTGGAAAAGATGTGAGACAAGCCCTCAGAGACTGAGACAATCCCCCTCTTTTTCACTCGGAGCCCCCCATTCCTCCCCCGGCAGCCACATGACGAAAGAAAGTCAGAGCGAGAGATAGGAGTCTAGGGTGTTGCCAGTCACACAGAAATAAAAAGGCAGGATGAAGCCATTCCCCTCCCTTGTGTCCTGTTAGACCTCATTACAGGCAGGGGGGATCTTAACTCCCCCTTCCTCTTAAGCACAGTTGGATTGATCCATAGTGGGGCTCACATTCTGCACCAGTGCGGGCTCATCCACATGGATTGTGAGTGAGGGCTGGCATGGTGAAAGATAAGAGAACAGAAATGTGTACCATGTTGTTTTAGATTGTAGAGTATTATGGTCTTTAGCTAAAGATATTTACACACTCTCAGTGGCTTTTCACCAATGGTACAGGATGGTGAGAAAATCTACTTTGGAGCGAACAGTGGTGACACTTTGAGGTTATCATTATATGAAATGAAACTTTTCTCTGCATATTTAACATTTGATAACAATTAGCTATACTCAGCCTGTCTTATGTGTCATGTCACTAGACATTGCTGTGTCAGAGCCCATAGCTGATATGCTGCTGAATGCAGAAGAGAGCTGGCTGAAGAGACTGATGGACCCCTCCGCTCCTCTACCCTCCACTGACCAACGCTATGATGGAGGTTCACATGACCTCAACACTCCTGTCAAGAACTTGTGGGTTAACAGTTTCATAAGCACATTTGTTGTCTTTTTTCCTTCACTTGTCCCTAATTGGCCCCCTGTCCTTCCATCTACTGTGTTTTTCCTTACTTCTCACCTGTCGTACAGGAACCCCCTGGGTCTCTCTATCTCTAAGCGGGACAGTTTCCTGGAGAAGTGTGCCATGTTCAGAGAGGCAGGTGGAGCACTGAGCCGACAGCCCTCACAGGACATTGGATTAGATGGTCCCTTCAGCTCTGGAGCCAGCAAACTGGAGCAGGTACCTTGTCCTCTTACAGCTCACACAATATAAATAAAAAAAAAAAAAAAAACACAGTAACAACATAGATAATCCCAAATGTCCAGGGGGGTTACGCAAGAATAAAGATTTCACATACTCCATCTATTTTGTCTTGTTTTATAAATAGAGAAGACAAAGACACTCAGCTCTAAACCAACTTGAAATCTGACATTTTGAGGTTTCTGTCTATTTCAAATTAAACTTGTCTCTTTGTATTTTACATTTCAAATTAAATTACTATTCTGTACGTCATGTCACCAGATATTTATTTAAAAACTGTGTGAAAGTGGAAGGTGGCATTTCATATCTGCTTAATCAGGCTCACTTGTCGTTGTTTTTATCTTAAACACTATATTCTGCTCAGGGACTCTAGGAAGGGTTTCATCAGCCTAAAGCATTTCATACAACTTTGTCAAAAGACAGAAAGGCAGGGGATATGACTAAGGAAATCAAAGCATGAAAACTAAATCTGTTAGTCTGGATTCGGCAGTTATAACTGAGATGTGATAACGTAGGCTGTTGAGCGATATGTGCTGTAGATCTTTCCAATAATGTACTTTTAAGACCCAGGGTCTAGTAGTAGAAATCCAGTGATGAAGAGCTTCATTGGAAAAAACATCCTGAAATATCTGTGGGCCTCAGAAGAATATAAAATCTCAGAGGTCACCTTGCTTTTTCCTCAGGTCAAGCTGATGCCTCCAGCTCCCAATGACGACCTGGCGTCCCTCAGTGAGCTAACTGACAGCAGCCTGCTCTACGAGATGCAGAAGCGCTTTGGCAATGACCAAATCTATGTAAGACTTCACTGTCCACTGAACAAGGAATCCTACTCAACATTAAAGATGCATTAGAACCCAAAGCACACACAGAACACAGAGAAAAACAAATACACATTCGCTCTCGGGCGTAACTGGGCCACTATAGTTGTTTATTTGCAGTGGAGTGTCGTGTTGTTTGGGATTTCAGAGTGTGATGTTTGGATCACTTCACACGTTCCTTATACCCATGAGCACTGCTGTGGCTGTCCCTCCAGCATACGTGCATATAGTGTTTCTCAAGTATAAATGTCACAAACGCTGCATCTGAAGGCTGTTGTGCAGTTGATTTTTAACTGTGACCTCTGACAACTGAACAAATATTTGAACATAGTTAAGCTTTTATTAGGCTCAGTAGCCTGTACACACCTGTCTGTTTAAGACTCTTGACTTGTGTAAGAGTGGCACCAAATACTAAAAACACACACACACACACACACTCACACACACACACACACACTCACAAAATCAATACCATTTAGATTGATTTGAAAGATAAATCAATAACTATATTCAGGAGTAAAATGCCCTCATCTCCAACAATTGGTCCATTTTATATTCCTGTCTTTTCCTCCTTTCCTTTAAAAATGTAGTCTGGCCCATACCTCTCCATGGGGACCGAGCTCTATAAAGACTGGAACCAGATCAATGTGGAGCTATCCGGTGCACTCTCTTCTCTGTGAAGAGGCGGTAATAGTCTGTTATTATGGAAACCCAGATGGGCGACAAAGAGTAGGGTTAGCCACAGCAGGGGACGCAGATAAGGGCACGACAATGAAAGGCAGTCGAGTGGTGGATGAAGAAAAGAGAAATTATTAGAATTCAAAATAATGAGGGCTGGACTTGAGGTGCAATCCATTTGGATGAAGAATTGGTGAGAAGAAAGGACTGTTAGCGGACAAAGTGCAGCTATGATGGGACGTCAGAGCACGCCTGATCTGATTGTGTGTAAGTCCTCTGTCATGGAGGTGCAGTTTTTTTTCCTGAGAAACGACAGCTCATTTCTTTGCATTTCAGCAATTCTCCTCCTCCACCTTCTTTTTTCTATACTTAGAGTACCTGACCTGAAGTGTATTGATGGAGGGCATTTCAAGAAAAGAGTGAGCAAAGCAGAGATGTGGTGAAGGACAGAAATAGAGGGGGCACAAAGGCAGTGAATGCTCCATATGTTCCCAGCAGGGTGGTCAGAGATGCTTTGATGAGTGGTCTGCTGCCTTCTGCCAGGATAGAAGGACCAGTGGACCGCTCAAAATAAAACCCCTAAGGAGAGCGGCAAGGAACTGGTTAAGGATGTGATGGAAGACACTGATGAAGGCTGGATTATTGACAAGGATGTTGTAAAGTCAAACAGCAGTTAGTGGAGAGATTGTGCAGTGTTCTCAGATGAAGTTTTAAATAAAATGTGTAGTGAAATTTTTGTTCTGTCTGCAAGCAGTGTGAATTTATTCAAGTCATTAACCTTGAGCCAGGGCCTAAGGACAGAGCAGCATGTTGCACATTGTTAGCAATGCCTGTCTCTCCCTGGGGACAGAGCGTAAGCTTTCAAACAGCCTCCTGGACTCTTTGTGAGAAACAGCCGGTTAGCAGTTTAGTGGAAAGGGTCAGATATCGGGAGTTGGTTATTTTTATCGAAATGGCCACAGGGTTTGTGTGTACACTGCGTAGGAGGGCAGATTTGTTGTTCTTATTGTAGAAAGGCCATTACTGAGGTTATCATTAGAGGTCACTTCATGACCTTTTTCTGCCGTGAGATTACCATATTGGTATGATAATAAGAGATTGTCTGCACTCTGAATACTGATGTTAAAGAATGAGTGAGCGATCATGTCTGTTCTCAGGTCAGTGTTAGCTCTAGGCAGTCTACAAGTAATTATAACCAAGCTTGAGCCTGTGTATACGACAAAACGGTCTACTAAAGCAAAGCTGTGCAACGTTACACCCAAAATATGAATGTTTTATATTGAATGATTCAGTTTTTGATCATTTAGGTGTTTTTTTTCTTTTCTTCTGTAGACTTACATTGGACACATCCTTCTGCTGGTCAATCCAAACAAAGAGCTTCCCATCTACTCCACTTTGGTAAGCATGCACATTACTTACCCCCATTTCACAGAGGCTTACAATATATGCTACACCCAGATCTCTTTATATTGAATTTGCAGGTCTGTGTACTCTGATCCGTGCCTAAAATACGTGGCTTTACATTTAATAGGCTATGCATTTTACATGCAGCATCAGACTATAAGCAGGAGGCATGTTTGCTGTATAATAAGCAGGGCATAGAGATTAAATGGACCTCGTGGTTGATAAATAATGCAGTCTTCCTGTCAATGATACATAGCACAAGGCTGAGTCTGCATCAGCAGGGGAAGAGAGAGATCCACTTTAGCTACTGCATACACTCACTCTGAAACTCACACAGACTTTATTACACTACCTCTCCACACTAAAGAATTCGTTATAAAAACTCTGTCTCCACTGGTGAAAACAGCTGTTTTGAAGTTGTGATATAAATAAAAAGCATGTGTCAGCTTATTTTACATAGCGGATAACTCGTTTTGAAATAGCTGAAGTAACGCCAGTTAAGTGGTTGCCCATGTGGACCCAGGAGGGCTTGGATGGAGGAGGAGACATCTTCTCCTGCCATGACGGAATGACGCCAAGCCCCCTCTGGCTGTCCCATCCCTGCCTGCGTCTGGATTCACTCCAGGCATCCATACCCAGCTGAGACAGTGTGTCGATGAGCAGGGAGGAGCCAGTGTGAGGAGGACATATGTCACAACATGTGTGATCTGCTGGCCGTCTGTCACCCCCTCTGGTCTGGTGGTCCACAGCTCATCCTCTTTCCCTGTTTTCATAGCCACAAATACAGCACTGGCACACATCTGCTGGACTGATCACAGTTAGGGGTGTTACAGTACAGGCTTCTCACAAATCAGAATGAGGGTTCACTGTCTGATAATGTCCCCTGGTAATAATATTGATAAATACTGCTGCAAAACAATTGTTCCACTAAACAGAAATGGTATTTCATGGCGAAAAAAAATTCAAGTAGACAACTGCTCATATCTATATTTTCTAAAACCTAAAATAATAGAAGCAGAAGGATTGATGTTACTTTTTTCTAATACAAATACATGAAGGTAAAGCAGATTTGCTATGTAATTAGATGTTATTTTAAGCTCAGCTAGCCAAAATGGAGGTCTTGTTCAGCTTAATCATGTGTGTTTAAATTGATGACAGTTTTCAGTTATGACATAATTGATATCTTTGTCGAATGGGGTCGAATTACCTGGTCAGAGTGAGTGGTAAACCACACCTCTTGAGTGGGCGGGACACACATACACCCACACAGGTACAGAAATTTATACCCACAATGGTGTCACTGTTTTGGTGACACTTTATCCTCCGTGTTGCTGAGCCCGTGTGTGTATCCATGTTACATAAGGTTGTGACCCAGTGTCTTGACGGACTCTATCTTCCTCTCTCAGGTGAGTCAGCTGTACCTGAGCTCCACAGGTCGCCTGTGCTCCTCTCTGCCACCTCACATCTTCTCCTCAGCAGAAAGAGCTTACCACATGATGCTCCAGGAGAGACGCCCGCAGTGTTTCATTTTGAGGTATAACCTCCAGCACACAAACACATACTCCCAGAAATGCTTAGGGATCATGAGACAAAAGTGTCAACAGAGCACAATGATTGTGTGAATAATAGTGAAGTTCAGCTGGCCACCTGGTTAGTCCGCAACCCCTCTGCCACAAACCTGTTAAACACTCCCTGAGAGATTAATAGCTCTCAGCCTGAGCTAGGCTGTAGACCTGGTCAGTGTTCACACAGAGATGGATGTTTGCTGGGAGCGTTGCAGCGTCTTGCTCTTTGTCCTCGGCTGGACGGAGGCAGTTCCCTGATTGCAATTAAATCCCGTTCCGGCTCTCCAGTGACATTCCTGCTGAGTTGTAACCAATCTGGCAGAGAGTTAATGTGCCCTGGCCACAGACTATCCATCTCACTCACACACAAACAAACGCACACACACACAAGTGCAAGGACATTGTACCATGCCATTGCACCTACACACACTCTCTTGTTTCCTTCATTTTTTCCCTACTGCACTTTATCCCTCCTTTTCTTGTTTCTCTTTCGTTCAAGCTTCCTGTTTCACTCCATATTTCCTCACACATGCACACACATACACACTCTTGCACACTCCTACACATTTACCAGCAATCAGCGGCCATGATCCCCCGAGGATAGAGCTCTAACAAAATGCCCTTGAAATCTAATAAAAACTGGTAAATGAAAAGACAGTGGAAAGGCCTTTGAACTTCACACTCAGCAGGGCTGTTAGTAGGAAATATAGCAACACACATACACAGAGCACCACGGCACACTGCGGTCATTAGTAAGGGCTTCTGACCTTCTGATGCCATCTGCTCAGTGTTACTATGCCAGTCTCAACTCTCTGCATGCCGGTGAGTGTCAGAGCATGTACTGTAGAGGTACCTTATGTCAGATTTAATATCCACTCAACACGAAATTAAAAGCAGGCCTCCAGTGCCAGATAAGTTGTGACAGTAACAGTGTGTGGAAAAGCAGCGGTCAATGGAGCAACATTAGTCGTGTTAGAACGAGGGACTAGATTGTGAATTTGATGGGAGGGGGTCCCTGAGGGGGTGATGTCAGGTGGGTGGAGACATGTAACTGAGGTGACAGATGTGGGAAACACCCGAATGACTAATGCACAACACCTATTCCTCTGAGAGACATCAAGAAAAGTGTAACACACATACTGTTATGTTTGCTTTCCACTTTTGATGTCCTCAATAGCTGAGGATAGCGATTATTATAATTATAATGATTAAAGCGATTATTGAAATTTTAAAACATACATGACTGCTAAAGAAATGACAGCAACAGAAATATATATGTATGTAATATATGTATAGTTAATGTGCATTACTTGAGTGATATACAATATTATATACATTCTATTTTCATTGGTACCTCATATACAGAAACAGAAAGCCCCTTTCCAATACAAGACACACCTTTATTGTTTATCTTAGTGGTAAATGTGTTATACCAGCAGAATAAAACACTGCAACATTAAAGGAGCAACTCAGTAAGGAAACAGCCCAGGGAACTGCAAAGAGGAAATATTATATGAACTCGACTTTTACTTTGGTAGATTCTCACTTACTCTGTCTAACTGAGACCGCTTTTTTTTAGCCTCAGATAAACTTTTGCATGTAAGATATATATTTTTACACAGAATGAGATACATGGATTTTGTCTGCATCACTTACACTAGAAGTGCATTGGGAAGGGATCTCGCACCAAATGACCACAACAAGCAAAGCCTGTTCCAGTGTTCATATGGGCTATTGTTTTAAAATAGACCTGGAAAAGTGTGAACCCATCCTAAGTCACTGAGCAGTGGAAACAGTGAAAACATGTTAAATAACATTAACATCATCCAAGGCATGAATGACATTAAAACTGCATTTTTCTGTCTGTTCAGTGGTGAAAGCGGTTCTGGGAAAACAGAGGCCTGTAAACACATTGTGAGACACCTGACATCCCGCTCTAGTCCCAAAGGCTTTGCTTTGGAGCCCAGAATGAAACAAGTAAGTTTTGGCAGTCATTGGCTGGGGTTTCCTGGAGGCTGAAGAACATGTGATGTAACTGCAATGTTCTGTGCTTGAGATGTTGCTCTCATGTTGTTGCTTCTTTACTTTAAGTTTACAAAAAAAAAGGCAAAATGCTAGAAAAATAATCTTATAGTAGACATCTGTGCTGTTTTTCGTTTCGAATTGTAGAATCAGCCCTCATCGAGAAACTCATGAATATATGTGTGTTCTTCAAAGTGAAGCTCTGACTGAATGTTGCATCCTTTCTCTCTGTGCTTATGTCTGTACTTGCTTCCCAAATGTCATCTCTATGATCAAAAATCAGATACCACTCAATGTGGTGAGGCATTGTTCATAGCTGTGTAAATGGATCCTACTGCTCTTTTGTTGATGTGGTTTGAGGTGGAATAGATGTATAGATTAGTGCACCAGACTATGGGGTCTGTAGTGGAAGTCTTTTCGTCTCTGTTTGAGAACTGATTTGTCAAAGACTGCATGTGAGCATTCAGGGCCTGTGTATGATTGTATCATCAAGATTTCCATTAACTTGACTCCTATCTCTATGATGCTGTTTCTTCAGGATAGAACCATTTGCCGCAGAGAAAATTGTTATTCCTAGGGGATGTCCATTTTCCTTTATTTTACAGCCAAATGAGGGAGTATTGATTGAAAAAGAAATCTAAGTGGAGTACAATAAAACAAAAGATAGCCATGTACCCTCCATGGCACATGTTCCATCAAGATAGGGGGAGGAGGGGCTAACTTTGAATGTTGCAGTAACAAACAGCAACCTTACAAATGCTTTTCATTATACTTTGTTATACCATACGCTGTCATATTGTATATGAACATCAGAAAAATACAAAAAATTTGTCATTTAGGTCAGGTCTTCCTGTATTCCCAATTGTGTATATTATGTCATGTGTTGTCATGTCAGATTAGGGCATGTTCTTGGGGTTTAATACTTGATCAGTTGGGTAACAAAGCATTGTGTTGCCTGGGAGTGCAAGTGCTCTATTCTGATGAAGTCATCGTTATGTAGTTGATAACTGGGTCAGCTCGCTTTCTGATTATCCTGGGACACAAAAAATCCTGAGTGCATCATAGTGGTTGTATATTGACATCTAGTGGTAAAAAGAAAAATGGGAGCAGAGCTTCTTTTTTCAAGCGTAGAAATTTATGGAAGAGATGATTAAATAGTTTGTTTGAGTTGATCGTGTAATTTTAGAAAAGAAAGGTAAATATAATCTACAGTTCAAAAAACTTAGATATTCTTGATCACCTGTAACACTTGCTTTGGTTTAATTAAAATGTGCAGGTCAACTGTATTCTGGAGGCCTTCGGTCATGCAAAGACTCAGAGGAACAACAACTCAAGCTGCTTTATCAAGCTGTTAACTATCCAATACTGTGACAAGAGGAGGACACTGCTCAGAGGTAACTTAAATTTCTGTCAAAGAAGCACTTGATGTAAGCTTTACTTTCACTTTTATAAAGTTTCATCTTTATTCCACATGTGTCAGAATTTGGATGAAAAACTATTCATGTCAAATCATTGCACTCAGTTTTTTTATATGTTATATATGTTTTTATATGTTATACTCAGGTGTAATTTGCTTTGCCTGAAATATGAAATTTCCTTAGATTTGTTTTAATTCCACACAATTATTTATGATCATTCAAATACATTGAATATATATTGCCAAGATAAGCGAGCAAGTAGTAATCGGTTTCACAGTCTAGATCACTGTGTTTATGATAATAGTACAGAGACCACAGACATACCACACAAGATTCAGTGTATTTTTTTAAGTGATCAGGTGCAAAGCTGTAAAACACAAGCAGGGGGGCAGTAAAAGCCCATGAGTCCACTGTTAAGGTGTTTCAATGAACAGAGGCCACAGATTGGGTATTTAGCACTGCTATCATCAGCTGTTGAAATGTCATTTACACATGTGTTAGTAAAGTATAAACCCCTTCTGATGTTTAAGCCCGCGTGCACACCTACATGCTGGAGAAGTCTCGTCTGGTCCACCTGCCTCCTCGCCAACACAGCTTCAACATCTTCTATCTGATGGCTGAAGGCCTGTCGTCTGAGGAGTGCAGCACACTTTACCTCAACAATGTCCTGGCTCACAGGTACGTGGCTGTATGCCGCTGTGTTTATGGTGTTTATAAATTCACTGCTGAAAGAAGACTGTGGGTGCTGATTGGTGACCTTGCCCAAAAGAGCTGTTCAGTTTAATGATTCTTTAATTGTTGGACACTTTCTGAATTGTTAAGACCTTAACTTGTACACATGAAGTTCAGTTCAACACTGTTATATAATATAACACAATCACAATCACCATCACTTCTGTGTGGAGTTTGCATGTTGTCCTGGGCCTTTGTCACTGGCTTCCTCCTACACTCCAAAAACATGCAGGTTAACTAGTGGTTTATCTGTCTCCACCTGTTGGCCCTGTGATTGGCTGGCGACCTGTCCGGGGCGGCTACGGCCTATCACCAAATGCCAGCTGGGATTGGCTTCATAGCGATGATGGACAATCAGCTTTCCACATCCGTTGTGTCTGTGCATGCATACCCCTGTGTGTGCGTGTCTGTGTCTGCACACTCATGCATGCTCTAACTTGTAGAGCGACACTGTGATTGGAAGTTACTCTAACTATACTGTTATCCACCATATGCCACCAGTGTGATAACCACTGACCTGAATCAGTCTGTTTTCAAGCTTGAGAAGCACGCTAGCCCCTCTGGCATCACACCAACCCATTGTGTCAACATGTGTCTCTGCTGGGTGTGCGTGATCCAGTTCTGCAGATTTAAAGCCCTGTTCGCCCTTTCTACTATCTCCCAAACACAGTCTCTCCATAGTGCGACTGGGACTGTATGTAATTCTGTGAAAAACTACCTCATAAATCTTTTGGTTTTGGGTCTCTCCCATCCAAAGAAATGCACATAAACTCCTGCTGAGAACATGTTTATACACTTACACTCACCTTATCCTTAGTGTTTAATTTGTGTTTTTGGTTGTCCAAAATATTGGTTGCATCTTTTGGTTCTTACTCCAGGTATCTTAGTGGAGGGCTTCCAGGGGAGAACCCTCCAGTAGCCACAGCCTCCACCCAGAGCAGGGAACGCCTCGCAGCAGTCAAACAAGCCCTGCGCGCCTTGGGCTTCAACAAGCAGGTATTGATTGGCACTGCATACATTTTGTGTTGAGCCTGTTTACGCCAAGGTTATTGACAGCTGACGATGTTGCAGACCCTGAAATAGCCACTTATGAGGTTGTTGATGAGATTTAGATCAGAATTTTGATAGATTAAGCCTGTAAATGTTTCAAAGGACGAGGCCAACATCCTTTAAAGGGCCTAAAGGCTATAGGCTAAATCTCTTCTGCCCAGTAAATAATGACATGGTCACAAACAAACTGACACAGATTGCCAAAGCTTCATCAAACAATTGACAATTGCATGATACAAAAGTGTGTCCTCCCAATTCAGGCACAAGAAGCATTCAAAATAACAGAGGCATCATGGGTCTGTTGTGACATATTCGACCTAGATATGTGGATCCTAAATTGGTACACATCATGCATTTTAATTATCTATTTAAAGACTGTACAAAACGTGTGTTCAAATGCAGATGACAGGGCCTTGATTTATGCATGTAGTGTGCTACAATGTGCGGTACAGTCCGTCCTGTGTACCAGCAGCCGTATTTCCAGCCCATTATCAGGTCCTATTCTTAGATTCACAGTCAGCATATGTCAGCAGTGAGTGACCACCATCTCACCTTAATCCAACAGCAGTCAATACACGCAAGCAAGACCTAAGGGACAGAGGAATAGAGGGATAGGTGGTGGTATTATCAGAAGGAAGTAGTGTCCACCGGATAAAAGAGAAAATCCAATGGACAGAGGAAGGAGTGGGAGAGTGGAAGTGGAAGTGATAGACTACCCATTGGTCGCCGTCTAAGTCTAATCAGGGGACGACTCACAGTCCAGACCCAAAGGTCAATCGTCATTAATGCTCACTATCTCTCCTTTTCTCTCCCTCGCTGCCTTTCTTCTCCTTCCTAAATAGAGGGGAGTCTTGTCTGTGTATAGAGTGTCAGACAGAGACTAATGCTTGCGTTTATCTCCCAGATATCAGCTCTAGTAGCCTGCCTTGAGAGAGTGCGCACACAGACATATTCACACACACACAAGCAAGCACACACCCTTCAACTCAAACATCCCCCTCTCAGTGATTCAGAGCGGTGGGTAAGGGGGTATTCCGTTAAGCGTCCTCTACTCAAGGGCAGAGGAGGAGGAAGAGCAGAGAGGTGTGTGAATGAAAAGATCATCATAAAAAAATCTCTAAACGGATTATGATTTTTTTTTCCTTTTTTGCTTTACGTTGAAGGTTGGTTTATCAATATTTTTCTAAAATTTTGTAAAAATTCAAAAGAAGCCATGCATATTTCAGTCTCTCAGTGCCTTCTGACTTCCCCACCCTGTCAGTCACAATCAGCCCCAAGCCCATTTGTTCCCTCTGAACATGAAATCCTTGAAAAATGTCTTATGAATGTAGAGTTTAATTTTTAGAAAAGGCCAATTAATCGTAGCTTTTAAAACACAAGGAACACATGCATTTGCTGGGGACTATTTGTAGCTGGGAATTAATTCACATATGGGATCGATGTAAAAATACTGAGGCATTGGGAATGAAACCACACAGGCAATACTAAAACAATACAGTAGGATCACTGGGTTAATAGGACTGTTTTTTTTTTTGGTATTTGTTGGCATTAAGATAAATGTAGGATATCGCCAGTCTTTTAAAAAGGATTTATGATCATGTAAAAGTTGCTGAGCACTTCATGTAGTGCAAGATTTTTCTCCCCCCTTTCTCTTTCTGTCTTTCCCTCTATTTCCCTCTCTGCTAGGAGGTTGACTCAGTTTTTATGCTGCTATCCGCTGTGCTCCATATCGGGGACCTACATTTTACTGCATTGACAGATGCCGATACAGCGTTCCCCTCTGACCTGCAGCTGCTGGAGAGAGGTCAGTTCCCCTGTCACATGGCCGGGGTCGCATTTCCACCTTGTGTGGAGGTGGGACAGGGCTTGAAGCTGGGGTGAATTACGCCCACTCATCTTGTTTACCTTGTCGTCGTTGCTCCTCCTTTGCTCTCTCCCTTGGAGTTCTGCTTGGCAGCTTGCCAGCGCTAACTAAAGGCCAGACAGTCACCTGTTTGGTAAGCCGGGTTTTCTGCCAAAACGTAACCATGGTGAGAGATCGCTCTTATACACACACTTTCCCGCTTTTGGGGTCAGTATTTTCCCTCTCTCTCTGTCTCATTATGCAGCCGCTACATGTGCTTCTGTGACCCCTGACCTTAGTGAGATGGTAAACAAATGACATCAGCTCCTGAACGGGAAAGAGCCAGTGGTTGTCAGGGAGATGTGATGTCATGGCTAGTGATGTCAGCAAGGGGATTCTGGGTTGCTGTCACCTGTTTTTGCTGCTCGTTTATGGGGTCTGCTCAGAAATCCACAGATGACTAATTGCTGCCAGCTCCACTGATCGATTTAGCAGTAATGATCAGTAGCAGAGCTCAGCTTGTTGTGCTGGCAGCGTGACATATCGTCAGAACAGGGAAGAGCAGATTGAATTCTGGGATGTTATGAACACTACTTTTCTGACACTCTCGTCCTCACAGTTTAATGCCGTCATTTTAATTTTTCTCATCCTGTCACCATGTCACAGTCATTTATTTAGCTGTTTATTGCCTTTTTTATTTATTTTTTTCCCTCTCTATCTGTCTCCCTCTGCACAGTTTCTGGAATGTTGCAGGTGTGCTCCAATGACTTGAGCGCCGCGCTCACTTCAGACGTTCAGTACTTCAAAGGTATCCACTCACCAGCCTTCACCGTCACTCGGCTTTCCCTTTTCCACACACATAAGCAGATTCACTCTGTTACAGTGTTTATCAACTGATTAATCTTTACTGCAAAGACATGGGGAGAGGAGACCTGGTGAATTTGTAAATACAGCTCCTAACAGTATGAAGCAAATTACATTTCAACAATATGTCTTCATTAGGGATCAGTCTGTCTGTTTGGAGCTAAAGTAGGGTGACTTAAAAAAAATTCTGTTTTTTTCATTTTAAAAAATCTGTTAACAATATTGAGCCTATATTTGTGTTTTGACATAAACACATTTTGGATCTCTTAATGTGACAAATATGTGAACAAAGAGAAACTTTAAGAGTTGAGAAATAAACTTGTGCTTGCTGGTAGGCAAATGATGAAGTGGCATTTTTTTCTTTAAAACTATCTTTGGATAGGATCTGTACAGACAATTAATAACCAATATATATTGAGATACTAATAATATTAATAAGAATTACTCACAGGAGAACTGTGTTTAGCATAATCCACTGTGATCAATGTCTTCTTACAGCAGAAACAATAACTATTGTATTGGGAAATAAAATTGTAGAGAAATGGGTTTGTTTTTAAAAATAAATCTAACTTCTTTGAAAAATGAACTTTACCTCATCTATCACTGTGTTATCCACAACACCTTCGTGTTGTCTGTATCAGGTGATGTGATCACTCGGCGCCACACAGTGGAGATGTCAGAGCAGTACAGAGACCAGCTCGCAAAGGCCATCTACGGACGGCTCTTCAGCTACCTGGTCAACAGTATCAACGATTACCTGCAAGGACAGGATGACAGCATCGGGTATGACTGTGCCTGTGTGTGTGTTTATGCACACGTGTGCCTGTGGGTGTTTTCAGTGTTAACTACCAGAAGAATTTCTTTGGAAGCCAAACAAACAAACGCTACTGATATAGTTTATCTGTCATCACATCAGTAGTCACCCATTCAGGGAGTGACAACACTAATACGATAACGTGACATATAGTTTAGAGTGGAGGTTTGTAATAGTTTCCATTGAATGACTTGCACAAACAGACACGTACACTGAAATTGAAAATACTGAACAACACGGCAGAGATGGAGGACACACCCAAGGTTTACATGGAGGTCTTTCACACAAAACCTTAAATATACACACACACTCTGAGGTGGAGGCCACGGGATCCTTGGTGTTGTTGATGTTATGAAGTCTTATCACACTAAGATAACCAGATGTCAGATAACCAGGGCTCCATCCTCTGGAATGTGTTTGTGCTTTGCCTTGTTTACACACCAACCACAGACTGTAATAAATTTTTCTAGCACACTACTCATGGCACATCCCTTTTAGATGTTTTGTTGCACACACACACGTATACACACAAACATTCCTGTCACAGTGATGCAAGCAAGCAAATAAGTTTTCACATGGATCCTGGATTAAAAATGAAGTAATTTAATAAATATGTTCTATGTCTGTTAATTTCTTAAAGTGATCCTGCCTTAGAAATTGGGATCTTGGACATCTTTGGGTTTGAAGAATTTCAGAGGAATGGATTTGAGCAGGTGGGACAATGCTTTACTTTTTTTCAAATTCCAGTGAACATCTTCCTCTTCCAATAAAAGGGCATCAGTGTCTTCTTCCTCTTTCTTTCAAGCTGACAGAGTATTTCTCCTCAAAATCAATCGATCAAGCGAAATACATTTATGACACTCCCTGGTTGACATTATTGGCTTAGGGGGCCATCCTGAGCTGTAGAAATCTCTTTAAATAGTATGAGGGATTGTAATTCCAAACAGATCTTAATGAAATTGTTCAAATATTTGGGACTTTTATCTAGTTAAGCATGGACATTTCATTCTGTGATTGTAATGAATGAGGTGAGGTCTGTGGCTGACGTTGGCGTGATTCTCAGCAGTCCTCAAATGAACTGTCCGCTGACACAATGACTGCCTGTGTGTGAGAAATCAGAGTAACAGGCAGCTTCAACCCAGTGTGCGTCTGTGTTTACGCGTATGTGTGTAAGAATCTCACTTTTTCAACCTGATAAAGATTTTTGGGGTCGCAGTATGATTCAGTTTTAATTATTGGGATCATATTACAAATCATTATTGATTTGTTATTCAAAATCAAATCTTGATCCAGTGAAGTTGCTGCTTTAATAAAACAAACAAAACATTTTCAAGTTAAAGAAACTGTAAAATTTCTATCAGTGTTGTGGTCACACAGTATTCCTAAGTCTATGTCTAAAAACATGAGTAAATCCATCCTGTACTTAGCTCACAGTGTGCGACAGTGGGAGCCTGAAAATAGCAAACCAATAGCTCATTCCTCTTAGGGAGGTTATTAAATCCTGCATCCAACAAAGATTTACTCTAGCAGCACGTGACTGCATGAAATAAAGTAATAGGAATTTTTAACATACAGGAGTAGATTTTTGAAAGGTGTGAAATTCAAATTGATTCACAAATAATATTAATCTTCCTTTTCCTTTTTTGTTAGTTGCTTTTTTCCCCCACCCCAAGTGTGTATGTGTAACTGTGTATTTTATGGTGTGTGCTTTTGCACGCACAGTGCACACGGATGGATCAGCATGTCTGCGATGTTTGGTTGTTTTCAGTGTCACTGTCAGCTCTATACAGCTCACCTGTTGTGGGCTGTAAATCTGCCATGTGCTCATCAAGCATGCACTGTTAATAGACTGCTCCATTGTAAGACCAGCAGGGATCAGGCAGACATGTCTGTATATCACAATGTGTGTGTGTGTGTGTGTGTGGTGTGTGTGGGTGTGTGTGTGTGAGGTGTCTTAGGGTGTAATTCATAGTGCTCAAGAGGCTTATTCTTGCTACTCAGAGCTTACTTCCCTCCCTGTGGAACTCCCAATCTCCTCCCAGCTTTTATTAAGGCCAGTACGTGTTTGTTTTCGCCTTTGTGCGTGTGTATGTGGCACTAAGATGTCAGTGGCCCTGGATGTTCTCTAATCCAAGTGGAAGTGAGGGATTGTGAGACCTTTCCTCTTCAGGTCATGGAGGGAGCAAGAGCAAGTGGGGAGGCGTGGGGGCCCTAAAAAAAAAAAACAAGAAAAAAAAAAAAGACACACTATCTCTGGCTGTCAGTGGCACAGTCCACCTCCTTCCCTCAGACATATTCTCTATTGTTGCTTCTGAGCTACCTTAATATCAACTACATATTACTCACCACCCACAGAAAAGAGAAGAAGAGGGGCAAGGTCTGGATAAACAAACACGATGATCTCTTACAGTAGGCACGTCAGAGACAAACAAGCCCTTACACTCTGACATGTTTGTACACATGTATTCACACACATGCAGACACGAACACAGGCACTCCACATGCACAGCGTGATCAGAGTCATTAGTGCTTGTTAATTAGAGCTGTGTTTGTCAGGGGTGTGTTATACCTGCTCAGCACTTTGCTAATGAGCTAACTCAATCAACCGCCTGCTGGGACTAAGCCTTTAATGTACTAGACTAGCTTGTAGACAAACACCGATGAAAGAACAACAGGACTACAGACGCCTGCACCACAGAACAGCACACATTAAGATCAGCACTTCTCCGTTACAATTAGTGGGCTATGAGACAAAATGTGGGTCACGGCACTGTTTCGACTTGATCACATGACAATGCTCGAAGAGAAAAAGTCAGCAATGTTTATATTTTCACACTTTCAGCAAATGAACAATCAGTCCTTTCAGTGACTGAATAATGATTCTAAGGGCCACAGGGCTTTATTTAAGCACTAAATACAGAATCAATATTTTAATTTTCTCTTTATTTTTGAGCTAGTCATTTGTTATTATCACCTAACTTACAAGATTTATGGTGTTACTGGCATCTATATTCACATCTGATGCAAAACATGAAGTTAGAGTACAAAGGATAGATGCGTCAGCTCCTGGGTTGAAAAGAGGGACACTTCACGGGTTGAAAAGAGGGACACCATGCTTAAGTACTAGTGTGACAAGTTCATTCCTAGATCGTAACACTGTGAGAGTTGTTTTATGTTCCACTTTGTGACACATTTGGGTTCAGGAGAAGTTTAAACAGACCTGCTTCTGTAGTCGGCAGTCCTGTGTTGTTGCACTTCATATTCTAGCTCTTTCTCATTACATCAATGTGACAAGTCACACTTGAGTCTCCCCTCCAGAGCTCCACACACACACGCCACAAACCCATTTGATTGACTTCTTCCTGGGCTTGACTGCAGGGTAAGGAAGAGTTTATGTGTCTCAGCAGGAGCACTTTGTCCATTATATTGGGACAGGAAAAAAAGGCCCTATCTAGGGACATTCATTTCTGCATATACCATGCATGAGCTGTCCCTGTAAAGAGCTCTCATAACTTCAGGGTCAGGTGTGTTATATGTGCAGTCAGTTTATTTATGCCCCATTGACTTCCCTGTTGGTGCCACAGCAGGTTGTGTTTGAGATTGTATTTGTGCATTTGTTTGCTTTAAAAACAAACATACAGCACCTTGTCTCTGAGGAGGGCCTTCATACCATGTGCACTGAAGTGTGTGCTCATGGGTTGATGTGTGTTTCTTGTGCATTCCAGCTGTGCGTGAACATGACCAACGAGCGGCTGAGGCACTACGTCTCTGAGGTGCTATTCCAGCAGGAGCAGGCTGAGTGTCTGCAGGAGGGAATTGCCATGGAGACCCCACGCTCACCCGGCAACCAACCAGCCGTTCTGGACTTCTTTCTTCAGGTACAGTTCGTTGCTGGTTTAGGCCAGTCCAGTCCAGTTTGGTGTCCCGTGATGTAATTCAACACTGCGGGCCCATCCAGGGCTTTTACAAAAGCTTTGCATTTAATGCAGAAACTTTCTTTACCTTATGAAGTGGATTTTTTGGACTGGTGATAGCCCAGTGGTTAAGATTCATACCATGTAATTACAACATGCCCCTGATCAGGTTGTGGGCAGAGACCTTTGCTGCGTGTTATCCTTTCACCCCATGTTTTCTGTCCCTCTCTACTATCTACCAATAACGGAAAAAAATAATCTGAAATAAAGGAAACTGACTGAAGTTATTCGATATCAGAGGAACCACTCTACCCTGTGGGGATCAATGAATGTGTCATTATGAAATTTATTACTTTTATTATCAAGAGTGCTTTGTAAACATGACTGACATAAATTTGTTCTTCCTACAGAAGCCTCAGGGACTGCTGTGTGTGCTAGATGAGGAGAGCCAGAGCCTGCGGCCAGCAGAGCAGACCCTGTACAAGAGACTGTCAACCCAGCTGGACTCCAACCCGACTCACGGCCTCTCTTTCACAACCAAGGATGGCAACGGAAACCCCCCACCCAAAGACCAGGGCCCAGCCTTCACCGTCACCCACTATGCTGGACAGGTCTGTCTGTAGTACAGAAAAAAACTGTTCTTAGAAGTGAGCTGGGCAGTGTATCATTGTAGTATACCTCCTACCATCTCTAAACACTTAAAAAAACATTATGACTACAAATAACATATTCACATATTCCCCTCTATGTGTTGTTGTTAAAATCAAGTCAGAGAAGCTCTGTTTTGGGCTGTGGGGTGGCTTCAGCAAACACTTGTCTCTAGAACAGACCCTTGTCAATTGTGTGATTTTCGTCCCTGGTAAATTCAGGGACTTTGTTGAATGTCGTATCTCCAGCCCTTTCTTAAGTGCTGTATTTAGTTTACAGAGCTCCTGGTTGGAGTTTCTTTTTCATTCATTGTTAAATATGTTTGCAGTCATGAGACTCCCCAGTAAAGGAGAGACAGGAGGCTTTATGATCTCCTGGAGGAGAGATGACTTATATTTGCTGCAGAGTCACGTTTGGCTTGCTGTACATTTTTGTTGGTGAACATTTGTGAGGCACATAAATTATAATAAAGGAACCAGTGTGACTGCCAACATTATTACAGTTATTACCCACTTGTTATTTATAATACTGCATTTTTCTTTAAAAACACATGGAGATGGATAGGGAATGGCTAAAAGGTAGAGGAAATAGCTTTGCCAACTGGTCCTTAGACAACCCTCTATATTAAAGAAGAGATTACTGAAAATCATTAACCTTCATAACTTATTTGAACAGTTATTCTTTTTTGCAGACTTCTCACTCGACACATCCTTGACAAACTAGCAGCTAAAATACAGAGTGAATTACCAAGTTGAGCCCTTGTACTCCACTGCTAAAATCATTTTTTAAAAAGCTCATGTTTCTCTTACAACTTCAAAGTGGCGCATTTATTGAATTTGGTGTTAGTACTTAGTTACTTACTTAGTAATTTCTTTATAGCTTTCATAGAAAAGTGTCTTTTCTCTACATTGGAAACTTTTTAAAAGCAAATTCTGCTGGTGGACACGAACAGTTCAGTGACAAGAATAAGAGGTCTCTGTTTAGATAAAATAAGTAGGCTGCACCTGATATGAAACATAATAATAGTTCCATTAATCTTTTGTTGCAAGCAGTTTTCAGGGGGAAATTGCATTATTCTATTCACCTACAATTTTGTAAATTTTCCCCTGTGGGTCTAATAAAGGTTATCTAATATAGGTTATCTAATACACTATTGTTGTATTTAAAAATAGAAGACTAAATGGCGATTCTCAACTTGGTGCTTTCAGGTAAATGTAAACTGGTATATGTAGAGCTATTTTATGTTGCATGTAAGTTTAAATGTACTGAATAAGTGAGTGTCCATGTGTAACTTGTTTTGCCACCAGATTTCATATGACTTCACAGGATCACTCACAAGGAACAAGGACTCCCTTCCTCAGAATCTCTTGTTTACGATGAAGTGTAAGTACCCAATGAATAACACACATATGAGCACATTGTGGCGTCAGAGCACACTTGATCACAAAGATCCACTCTTGTATAAACTAACAGTACACAAAACCACTCTTTGTCTAAGTGTGGTTGTGTTTGCATGTGTGTGTTTTATCCCATATGCAGCAGACAGCACCGTCTGTGTGTATATTGTCTATAGAAGGTGCCAGATGCGGGGTGTTGTGGTTAGCAGGACACAGGCAGTCGTTGTGCGACTGCCAGGCCAGCCTCACGTCCAGCAGCCCAATTGCTATAATTTCCATGATGAGGCTAATCTTCTAAAGGCTAGCCCTTCACTCACACTTGGCTGTGGTCCCTCCATCTGACCACAGAGTCGCTGCGTCGCTGCCATTAATTCACACACACTGACATGCGTACTAAGTGGTTTTACTTTTATGGATGTCATGTCTTCTCAACTTTACGGTTAAGCCTTAAAGCTAATAGGAGGGCAGAGGGATCTACAGTATGCAAGTCTCTATACTAGAGGTGGGTATAATTGCTTTAAATGAAAAGACAATTACTCTCAGAGCTGTGTGTAATTAAGTCCTTAAATGAGTCCAGGAGTCATGTTTGTTTTTCTTTGCTTAGTACTCTCTCTCTGTCTCTCTTTCTCATGCTCTTTCTCTCAGCCTTTCAGATGAGAGCCACACGCCCACGTTCACACACATGTTGTTTGGCTTTCTGAATGAGCTCATTGTTGTTGTGGACCGCTCCACATGTTGTCGAGTGGCTTGGTCCACCCCCTCTTGTTGCCTGACTGATTGTTTACATGGTGTCTAACTTTATGCCATCTCTCCGCCCTCACTCCTCCTCTGGTTCCTCCTCTGAATCCTTCTTTCCTTCCCTGTTTACATCCCCTCCACTGTTCTTCTCTGCTTTTCTTACTCTATCTCTGTTCATCCCACCTCTCCTCATCCTCCTCCACCTCCCTATTTCCACCAATGCCGTTGCTTCTTTTCACCCTTATTTCCCTCCCTCTCTCTGTCTGTGTATGCACTTTGTGCCCGGCAGCCAGTGAGAGTGTGCTGCTGCAGCAGCTCTTCCAGTCCAAGCTGACTCAGACTGGTTCTCTGGTGCCAGCAGCCCAGGGCCGTGTTGGGCTGAGGGGGCCTAAAGCTGCCCTGTTGCTGCACAGGATGCCATCAGCCTCCCTTGTCACTGCCAGTGCTGTCCCCCAACAGCCCCGGAGGTACTACGACCTTACCAAGGTATAGTACACTGCTCACAGAGTAGTGAGTTAAGGCCTTCACATGAACCACACATGCAGAAAATCTGTTGCTCTAAAATACACTCGAGCATAAAAGGATGATGAAGGCCTGGTTAATTGTTTTTTAATTTTATCAGATAGTACTCAAAAGGTACATTGCTCATTCTAGCTTTAGAAACTAGATAACAAAATGCAGAAATTGACGAGTTGAAGGAACACAGTCAAGACTTTACTTCAACAGGGCAAGTGACTGCTGAGCTGATCAATGGAAAAAACAGGGATGGTATTTTGGGAAAAAAAAACACTCTAATTTAAAGGTCTTCCCACCACAGTGCTATATATTAACTTCTGGGAATTGGATTTGTTTGAGATAGAAACTTCACAAGCATGCACATACATGCACATAAAGTCAAAGTCACTTGATGGTATACTTTTCTCATGGTATATAATCATAAAAGCACAAATAACAATCCTGAAAAAAATATACCAAGCCTGTTTTGTCAGTCCACCCTCCCCCTCTCTTTGTCTCTGTCTCCATTTTATCTTTTTTTTATATTTTGGAAAGTATATTGTTCTGGTGCACATGTGTGACTGAAAAGGCTGGTTGTGTAACCTCCTAGGGGGTTCTGCCTGCTGTCTCTGTGGCTCATTAGCCATCTAGAGTACAGACTTGCATAAGACCACTTTCACCTACTCGATCTGTCCCAACAGCCTTATACGGTAAAATGATGTAATATTGCACTACTGCACCGGGTGTAAGACAATAAATAAGACAATACAAGACCATAAAATGCTCTGGGTAGAGTTGGGCTGTAAAGCATACAAAACAGAATAATTGAGTCAAACAGAAAAGTGGTCTAATGGGATATTTAAGTGTGATGTTTTGATGTCTTGTCAAAGCCACGCAGACAAATTTGATGTTAATATGTGATGATTATGTTGCAAT
Organism: Scortum barcoo; assembly: GCA_023238725.1. Taxonomy (NCBI): domain Eukaryota; kingdom Metazoa; phylum Chordata; class Actinopteri; order Centrarchiformes; family Terapontidae; genus Scortum; species Scortum barcoo. The sequence continues at coordinate 15,593,785 of CM041550.1, forward strand.
GATTGCATATTCCTCAGTGGCCACTTGAAGTAAGATGCGCAGTGATTTCATATTTCCCTCTCTGTTATCTCTTTTCTGCTGTCAGATCCTGAAGAAGAAAGGCTCAAGCTCCTTCCTCCAACGGCTTGAGCGATGTGGGCCCATTACAGTGGCTGTCCAGCTGAGGGTAAGAAACATAACTCTGAGTCATAAACCGTGATGCTCGGTTCTTCTTTGTACAGTAGTCATTAATGAGCGTGTTGACTCATTGGTTAGCATTTGTGCCTCACAGCAAGAAGGTCCAAATTTGCCTTGTACTCTGCATGGGTTTTCTCCCACGCCAGTTTCCTCCCACAGTCCAAAGCCGTGCAGGTCAGATGATTGGATTAAATTGTCCATAGGTGTGACTGTGTTTGTTTGCCTGTATTCCAGCCTGAAGAGCACCCTGCCTCTTGGCCAGAGCATGCTGGGGCAGGCTTTATCTTCTAGAGACCTTGCACCGAATAAGCAATTTGTAAAACTGATTATGGAGTTTAGTGGAGACTTTCAGTCCCCCTGCAAAACAATAAAAAATAGAAACACTAAAAAAAAAAAGCTACAGCCTGACAAGCTTGGCATTGATGCAGTATTTGTTATTGTCATAACAAGCTTCTACTGCAGCACATAGTTGTCAACTAAGAGAGAAAAGTCAATGTACTGGTTAAACATTCTTATCTGGTGTCAATGAAATTTCACCACTGTCTTTATTTTACCTGTTCCCTGCACCCAACCCAGACTGCAGACTAAGGGAGGGATTTGTTAATGAATTTTGGTTGTTAGTTTCTGCGTCTTCGCCCTAGCACACCCACTCCATCAGCCTCAAAACACTGCACATTATTCTCACTTAGAGACAAAACACCACCTTTGCAACAATGCAGCCCTAAGACTTATTCAGAGCTGGGTACTGTGATTTTATAACTATATAAAGCAACAACAATATTCAGTCAGGGGAAAGCAGTTCAGTGTCTGCTGGTGACGCAAGGAGGCTGAAATGTGGCTCAGAGAAGCAGTACCTTTGGTGTGAATGAAGCCAGTGTGTTGCACAATCAGAGTTGTGGGCTTGTGGTCGACAAGTCCCTCGGGGAATGGCAGGGAAGGGGAGAGTGGGCTGAAGAATGATGCTGTACCAAGCCAAGCATGAAACCCTCTACATGAATGAATGAACAATGAACAACAACCACTGTGTGCCGAGCGCATGCATTTGTGTGCGCATGTTTGGAGGGAGGACGGCAATGTAAATGCTGGTAGTGACGTCCAAAGATGAGGGGTGAGGTGTTGATCGTTGTACCTAAAGATATGCACAGCAGAGACTGACGTCAGTTTGAGGAGTGGCAAAAACACAGATGTAAGCGCTTACGTGCGTGTGGATGTGTGGGTATATGTGTGTGTCTGTGTGACCTTGGATGCAGCATCTGTGAATTCAGGGCTTGAAGAAAAGCTCAAATTCACATACTCTTAGAAAAAGCAAAGAGCTCTTTGTGTTTTTGCTTCCTCCATAGGCCAAACACACCCCCCAAAAATCAGACTCACAAATCAAGTTACAACATCAAAAGGAACTAAACCGAGAGCCCTTCCTTCCCTGCTTTGGTACTTGCTGTACAACAGCAGCCACAGGCCTCTTCCAACCCAAACACTAATAAATGTTATTAATGAGAGCACATGATTCTCATTCTGTTCAGGTTGTAAAATTACCACTGAATGTGTTTGACTGTGTCTCCTTTTCCCTTTTTTTTTGTTTTCTTTGCAGAACTCGCTGTCAGAGGTGATCAGTAAGCTGCAAGCTTGCACTCCTCACTTTGTGGAGTGTGTGCGCCCAAATGACGGTGGTCTTCCAGACAGTTTTGACAGCTTTCATGTGTCCACCCAGCTGCAGTACATCGGGGTGCTTGAGATGGTGCGCATGATCCGTTACGGATACCCTGTCCGCCTGTCCTTCCCAGGCTTCCTCAGCAGGTCAGTGCCAGAGCATGTTACATAATTAAGAGCACCGCAAATGTCATAACTCGTCCTCTGAAGTTATTGTTTTCCACCTCTGTATGGTGATTCATTTACTTCACTGCTTCATATTCCCTTTCAGCTTGTTCTTTAAAGGAAAGGTCTTAAAGATGATGGATTGCTCAGCTTCCTCTCTTTGCCTGTCTCACTGATCTCAGTTGTTCTGATCCGTTACCCTCTGGGCAGATCACTGTGATCTCTGTCAGTTTATGTATGACAGGGAAAGCAGGTCAGAGCAAGCTGAAAGCTCGACAGCATTTGCCTTCTCTACGTTTGCCAATGAATGCAAGGGCATATACTGCACAAGATCACATGCAAACTTGACACATTAGCATTGACAAATGCACACAGCAACCCTCAGTGTTAGAAGTACAAAATGACCTTGAATGTCTTTTTTAAGAGTATGATGGGAGTCTATTGCAGCTGATGAATGCCGCTATCACATTTCCCATGTCAGCCCGACACACACACATTAACCGGTCAGTCGTGAGTAAGGTCTTCGTGTCCCACACTAGAATGTTTGTCATTAAATCTCCCCATCACTTTCTTTTTTTAACTCTTTCACTATGTTACCAGCTTTCCTGCAAAGTGGTAGATCCCTGTTCCCTACTTAGGCTGCTCATTGACTTCATCTCACTAGGCTTTTTTTTTTGCTCACTTGTTTTTTCCCTGCAAAAAGAATTATGTGTTTATTGTCATGCCACCTTTTCTTTCTTTATCTCACTTTCTATCCCTTTCAGTTTGGGTCTTGGTCTTGGTCTCAATCTTCCTCTTCCTGTTCCTCTGATTCTGGGAACCAGTGGAATACTGAGAGGATTTAGCTCTAAGTCTCTCTTTCTCTCTCTCTCCCTCCTTCTCTCTCTCTCTCTCTTTCTCTCGCTCTCCCTCTCTCTCTCGCTCTCTCTCTGTCTCTCTTTCTCTCACTCTTCCATCCTCAGACTGTCTCCTGCTCTTTCTCTCTCTCTTTTTGAGGATAAAGGGATTAACATGAACATTCCTGCCAGATAATAAGAGAGGACAAAGCTGGTCACATAACCACCCCAAAAGTTTCCACTACCCTGTTGTAAACATCATCACATCACCACACACACACACACACACAACATAATTAAGTATTTAACACAAGAAAACGGCTTTGGCTCACACTCTTCGCGCTCAGCTTTACTGTGTGTATGAACAAATTTTTTATTGGACTGCATGTAACAGTTAACCAGCAAAGGCATAATACAGAAAAGAGAACACAGCTCCCCAAGCCTTGAAGAGTGTTGTGCTGAACTTATTGTAGCTGCAGTCTTACACTTAATAATTTCTTGTCAAACATACACATGAAATGGATAAGTGAAACTCAAGTAATAGGTTTTCACAGGGAAAAGGAAATTGAATCTGGAGAACCATGTCAAATGATGAAGTGAATCCAATATAGATTGTAGCGTTGTCCGTCCATAAGCTGCTGCTAGCTCCTTTGTGTTTTTGATGGATATACCTTGTAGAACCAGCACTCTCATTGTTCAGGCTATAATTGAAAGATTTCTAGTAAAGGTTTTGTGAAAACTATTTGTTAAGCCACGTGTGCGAGAGAGCAAGTGTATGTGTGAGCATGTGAATGTCATATAGTTCCAGGTAGCCATGTGTTGTATGAAAATCTTTGCATTAGGGGTGGGTGTGACCAACAGATAACTGACCATCACAAAAACACCAAGAAAAACCCTGCAATGATAAACTTAACTCATAACTCAACATAATTCATCAAGGCCTGAAATTCTGCTGAAATATTTGCCAGCTTTTTAAGTGTCTTCCAGTCATCTCCCTCGGAAATGGTATTCAGAATCGGAGGTGTTCAAAGAGGTGTTCAAAATCCAAAGCCAACATAGGGTTATAGTTCAGTGAAATTACATAGTGGATGGTAGTTAGTACATGGGTGGAGAGAACCATTGGTTTTACAAATAAAGAAGAAACCTACTCAAGCTTGGGAGGATAGATATGTGAACTGCATGAGAGCGTCTTTGATGTATTCTTCCATGGCAGCTGACGTGAGGAAGGAGCAGAGGTGACTCAGAGATTGACAGTAGATCGCCTCTCTGGTCCTTGTCTAGCAAGCAGTGCAATGTAGGGTGGTTTCTTGCTTTTTTTTCCGAACTCTCACTACAGATTGTTACAGGGAGATGGAACATTAGACAGGTTGACTGGGTGTGGTTGAGCATCGAGCATGCTGTTAATTGACTCAGATGTGGACTTTTGGCAGGTGAGTCGACACTTGTGGCAGGTGAATTGAGAGAGACGGCTTCATCAAGACCAAAGGAGACTCAAAATTAGCAGACAGCCATCAAAACCTTGGACAGTGATCTATTTTTGGAGCCAACCAAAAGGAATTCCCCAAGTTTCATGTCATGGGAATTGTCAAATTGGTAACATGCCACTCTGAATTCATGAAAGCAGAATACTGGTGCATATGATTCCCTTGGTCTTGGTCTTAGTGGATAGCATGAAGTTGGATGCAGGTATGGTAAAAGAGAAACAGTATTAGTAAAGACAGTAACCAGTAGCTGGCATACTGCATATACCCCTGCTTGGGAAGCCTGTCTATTCCAATCTGCATAAGCTCATCTCCATCCAAGATATTTTTTCAAGGAAAGAAGACCAGTAATTGAAGGTAGAGTAGAGAAATTCACTCTGTCTTTGTCTGGCAGGTAGTCAGTTATCAAAATTGATGGACAAATATTCCAAATCTCTTGTTCCTTCAGAGAAGCCACCTCATTTTATATTTTCCAATGGTGAACATGGGAAAGGGAAGCAGAATTTTATCTCCTCTCTAACTTAATGGTGTAGTCAGCAACTGTATTGCTGTGTTGCTCTTTGCTTTTTCAAAACCCTAGTTATGTTACCCTTTACATTAACAATCATATTATTTACGTTACTCAGGCAAGGCTCATCAAGGGGTCCTTCCAGCAACTCCAAAGTTGCCACACCAACATGTCCCATTTTCTGAGTTTAACATGTCCCGAAATAGAAATCAGTACTCACATCCACCTCCTGGTCAAACAGCACACAAGCTTTAATGCCTAAAATATTGAAATAAACACAAAATTTGTGGGATTAGATTAATAACTTAATTAAACTAAATTAATAATTAATTACTTGATTTCAAATTGTAATCCTACTGAAAAACAAATAAAACTACAATTATGCTTTACTCAGTAATTTATTTCTAACCAGCAGTGGTTTGTGTGCATTGCATATTTTTTTTGTTTTTGTTTTTTATGTTCATAGAAACGGACCTTTTGAGTGTGCCTTTGTCTGACGTGTGTCCCTGTTCTGCTGTTTATTCATAAAGGCCATGCTTAATTTAAGTGGCTGCCACTCACAAAGACACCAGTCAGCCCAGCCCAAGTGCCATTCATGTCTCTCTCTCCTCCACTGGGCTCTACAGAGACGGGGCCAATGAATGAACACAGCCTTGGCCAAGGAACGAACTGCAGCGTGGGGGTGGACAACACTGATGTCTTCACAGAGCTCTTTCTCACTCAATTTCTCATCCTTTTCTCACATGCTCGCTCATCTGAACCACCATTTGCTTTTTCCTTTAATCTTCCATCTTCCTGCCTCTTCTTTCTTCCTGATCTCAGCATTTTGTTGGATTCTTTCTGTCAATCTCTTTATTTCTTTCTTTATCATTCCTTTTTTCTCTGCCTATTTCCCTCATACACACATACTATCTCAATTTACTGTTTTTCTATTCCATTTTCCCTTTCCATTTGTCACTCTTTTGAAACAGGCTCTAGCCCTTAACTAATCAACATGACAAGCCAATGAATCAGCCATTAATCTTGAGGTTGCTAGATTTTCGTGAACACAAACACAACAGTGTGTACACACAAACACACGCTTGCACGCTTGAACCATGCAGGCCACTTCACGAAGTCATAGCGGTCGCCTGAAGCAAATTACATTAGTGTCCTGGTAACCAGAGTGATTTGTGAGGAAATCTATTTTACTGTTACTTTTATTTGTCTTTTATGATACACTATGTGTTTTGTGTGTAGGTTTAATATCTGGCAATGTGTAAGGTCAAATGCTACCACTTGAACCTTGTATCTGTAAATCCCAGCCCTCCATGTGTGTTGCTCTCTTTAGTTCTTTGCTGTTACAAAGCGGATGAGAAAGAGGCATCAGTGTGCAGCTCGTCGCAAATGCAACTAATTTTTTTCTAGTTTCTGTCCAGTTCTAAGTAGGTCCTCATTACCTCTCAGTGACGGATAAACAAACATAGTTGTAGCTTATTAAGTTACCTACAGAAGAATATCCATCATTCAGACTGACCACTGGGATGAAAATCCATGACTAAACAAAGCCAATAGGCTTTGAGGATGTGGCAACTGAAAGTTTGTTTGATGGATAGTAGAGGAAGTGAGTGGTTTAAATTCCAGCTTCCTTTACCACCATTGTGATGCTCAATAACATTGGTCACTGACACATACACACACATTAGTGCCCTGTAGCCCTCTTTTATCATAGTGGTTATTTCACTTCTTTGACTCCACATGAAGCCCCCTTGGGTCTTGTAAAAGCAGAGACCATCGATGGTTTTCATATCTGCATAGAGAAGGTCATGGGTTTACAAAGTTCCTTTGTGTTTTATGGGCCCAGTGGGACAGCGTGTGCTGTCTGCAAGACTGGTATTACCATACAGAGAGAGGGTTAGGGAGAGTTCAGACAGACCCCACTCCCGCAAATCAAACACATCCCACATTCACATGCCCTCACTTACTCACTATTGACAACACAAGTGGTTTATGCTTCCAGCCATCTGCTTGTTATATTTTCCTCATCAGATGTGTGACATCATCAGCTGGCTCTGCCTCTCATTGATAACAAAAGAGACAAAATACAGACTGAGAAAATGCCCTTACCAAATCTAGGGGTTTTGTACAGTTACTTTGTTGATATTCCTATTTCATTCTGAAATAATCATTACTGCTGACTCATCTGTGGACATACAGTATATACTTCAAGATATCTTACATATCCTTAAATAGATTTCAAAACATATCTCTGTAAGACTGGAAAAGGGGGCTGTTGTTACAATGCAGTGTAGTAAAACCAAAGACAACTGAAAAAGTGGGACTCCTTAAAACTATTGATCCACATGGGTTGTCTCTGTACTAGCCATGTTAGCTGCTGAACTCCTAGTTTAACATAGTTGAGATGTGTAAAATTTAACACTAACACTAAGATCGAGCAGATAGTGTCTGTGCGCGTGTCACGTGTATACACAGTACGGTATATATTTACTATATCTGTAAGGTGTCTGTACTTTACTGTAAATAATAAAATGAATGATAGCTGAATTCAATTCAGCTGCATCAGCTTGTATGCATCACTGTCACACTGCAATGACTTACTGGGACACTTGAATAGAACAGAGATATGTTAAATGTCATTAGTAACTCCTCTGCTTTACTATGACAAGTTAAATGTGGACTATGGAAAAAAAAGGTATTTTCATTATACCTTATGACTCCACCGCTATGATAGTTTTCTCATATAATAGAAGCTTAATATTAGTGACATGTATATTCTGTTCAGAGGTCTGTCACAGGTGGTAATGCTCTACTCAAAGCTGAACAGTGTAGATATATATAATACACTATTCATAACACACCCACATCAGGATTACTGCAGGCAGAAAGAACGCATACGGCTGTACCTTTGGCATAGAGTTACACCATTTTATCTATGTCTACTTGTTCTTCTTCAGTACAATTATATAGACTTACAAGCCGCTTAGCTGCTCAGTCTTCCTGGAGCAGTGAAAGGGGCTCAATGGGGCTGATTGGAAATAACCACTTTGATTATGAAGGGGAAAGTATTACATTATTCCAGTCATGTTGTTTTATCTGCACCAGATGTTCAAATTTCCATTCGTAAGGCAGCCTCTGATACACTTTGCTACTCATTCAGAATTCATATCACATTAAAACATAAACACAAACTATATTTATTTCCATATAAAGAGCTATGTTTTCGTCATTGAATTCTGTGTCAACATTTCTCTTGCTCTCTTTCCCTTTCACCCCCACCGTCCCAGGCACAAACAAACCAGTGTCTGGATCCAGCTGACCATTCATAGCAACGGTTGCCCAGGGCAACACCAATAGGAACAGATGCTGTTTGGCTGGTCTGCCGTATGACCCCACTGACCTCTGAACCCATTGTTTCTGAAAAGAGAGGGTGCCACTATGTCCCTTGAATTTTTTTATTTCAGCACTTTGAGATATTTTGCCTTTGCAGCTCTAATATTTTCTGTTTTTAATGTTTGCATCTCAGATATAAAGACCTCGTGGTCCCATCTTTGGGAGACAAGAAGAAATTGTCACCAGAGGAGAGATGTCACGCAGTTCTGCAGCAGTGCAAACTCCAGGGATGGCAGGTGTGTTTGTGTGTGTTTATATTGTCCTTCTTTCTCTGTCTCCATCAATAACAAAAGATTTGCCAAATGACTTAATCCCTGACCCTTCATTTGAAAGATCCCACGGAATCTTTGACAACTCGTTCCAGCTGTCCCACCTCATCATCATTCTCCTCACACACCACACACACACACAGAGGAGCAGCAACATGGACGTTTTCGCCCCTCCTCTCTGTCCTGTCTGCCAGACTGCTGTTGTGTCTGAGTGTGTGACCCTACAGGTCACATCAGCTCCCGCCTCGCACACACACGCAGACACACTCCCCCACAATGCCTCACAGACACCTTTTCACACAGCCCAGTTCTACACACATACACACTGCTACTCCTACAAGTAGCGTGTGCTGGAATGAGAGGAGACTGTCTGTGGAAGTATGCCACCCCAGCAGATCCGCGCACCTGGTATAGAGTGACCTTTGTCGCATCCTAAGCCTAGGATGTGTCTGTCAACGTGCAAACCCCTTTGGCTCCCCACACTCCACACCCACCTATTATCATACATCATTGCTACATCACTGCTTTCCCATCTCTCAACTGGCAAATCACACTCTTCTGAGACTCTCAACAGAAAACAGCCACACTAGGTCTGCTGGTTGATGATGATGGCAGCACAGCATACAACAAGGCCTTTGCAAATATGTTTGATTCTTGTCGTTCTGTGTGTAGATTGGCAGCAGTAAAGTGTTTCTGAGATACTGGCACGCAGACCAACTTAACGACCGCTGCTACCAGCTTCATAAAAAGATCATCACCTGTCAGAAAGGTAAAATCCAAAATAACGAACTAAAAACCTATGTTGTTCTTTAAAGGTTTGTCTGTCTTTCTTTAACACTTTTAATGTCACTGACCTCCTCTTTCTCATTCTCTTCTTCACATCTCAGTGGTGCGCGGCTGGCTTGCCAGGCAGCGTGTTCATCGCAGGCTGTCATTGCAGCAGAAAGAGGAGGGCAGTGTGCAGCGTTTCCTGCAGGGGGCAGAGGACATGGGGCTGCGAACCTATGATCAGTTGGTCATCCAGAATGCATCTGACATCGCGCGAGAGAGCGACCGTCTGCGCTGCCATGGCAGTGGCCTTGTCAACACCCTTAGCAACAGCCCACCACTCGGTGAGAGGCCTGAGCCAGTGGGCAAGGAGGAGGATCAGCCCGTCAGGAGGTAAATTAGTAAACAATGTCACCACTTGCACTGATTCATTCTGAATTGAAGGTACATGAATAATCAAGAAATTAAAATGGGCTGTGATTAATTTTTTCCCCTCCCAAATATTAATTTGATCCAAAAGTGTTGTTTAGATGATTGCACCTTGCACCACCACTACCGATTACTTCATACTAATGTAACCAGTCAAAACTATATTCTCAGTAAAATAGGGATTTTATTACTCACTACAATATAATTCATTATACTAAATGGGATGTGCTCATAGTAACTGCAGGATTATTTAGCCAGGAAAGGAAATGGTCCACAGTTACTGTCATTCACAGGATTTATGACTGATTTATGATTTTATAAATGTGTGCGTGCGTGCACATCCATGTGCGTGTATGCAGGACATGAGTTTTATGATTAATGATGTCATTGTATCCCAGTGCGCTGTAGGCTTTAATTGTACATTTCATGATGGTTAGTCAGATAATGAGCTACATTATCAGACTGTGTTATTATTGTGTTGTACCTATGGAACACTATCTTTATCTCCACCTTATCTCAATCTAATATAACATGTTGTGCCTGGAGAAAATGGAATAACCCCAGAAGGTGGAGTTAGAAAGGGTATACAACGGTTATAAGAAGCTCTTTACAGGTGCTGGAAGTTGCTAATCTTTGAAAAACGACAACCTTGTTTGTGGTCATGCCTGAAATGTGACTTAAGCATTTCAGCATTGATGGACCTGTAAATGTGTAAATGTTCATGCTTCCGGTGGTACGCTGTATATAAAATACATTTATTATTTCAAAAGCACCTTTCTTCTCTCTGCAGAGAGCTATTGACTATGTTGACTATTGCATTGTTATATCACACTGCCTTTCATTTCAGCTTGACAATGATTGGTTACAATTATGCTATTGTCTCAAGGCCTTTTGAGAACATGGCTCCCAGCATTTTTTTTGTGTTTTGCTTTAAAACATCATTTTAGACAAACATAAATCTTTTAAGTAAAGGAAAAGTCTTTCTGTGGAAAAATGACTCATCGTAGTGTATCATTTTAATGAGCAATAACCACAGTTGAAACACAAAAATGCAAGAAGTTACCACACTGCACTGACCACGATAGGAATTTTTAAAACTATACTGATAGATTTTAATATTGAATTTAGCTTTAACATTAACATAAAGCAATACAACACATAAATGAAAAGAAACATACACACACATGATTTCTTTATCCTCTATGTGTCCTTGCACATGTAGCATCTGCTGCTGGGACAGGAGACTGGAGCACAGGGAGGCTTTGACGAGGAGGAGGGGTGTCAGTAGGCAGATTGGAAAGAGTCATGGTTTGTTGTATAGTAAAAGTCGATTAAGAGGCACATATATATACTCTCTACACAAACATACTCACATGCAAAGATTCACCCAAACTCTGATAGTTTTCAGGTTTTTAAAATCACCTAGACACGTTCGGCCAGCCCCTGACCGCCTTCATGGAACCAACAGATGGCTCACACAGATTAGCAAAGGAAATATCAAACTGGATGTTATCAAATTACTGTGTGGAGATTAGATTTAAAGCATAATCTCTTTGGTCTTTATCCTCCAATTGGCATCTTTAGCTCATATTTGTGGCATGACAGTTGAAGCAGGCATACATTGATTCTGAATTTACTGATTTTCTAAATGATATAATTAACTCAATCTGGATCAGAAAATTATTGGACGGGAAATAGCTGTGCATGTAGCTAAAGCTTTTTTGTGAAAAGCATAAGATCAAGTACAAGTGATTGAGCATACCAGTTGTCACACTATGTTTTTTCCTTTCTTGCATTTGAATATGAATTTGCGTATTCTTCACATTTGTAGGGTTGTGGAGAAAAGTGGAAAAGTCTATGAGGGTCCTCTCAATGGGAGCAGTCGAGTTATTCGCCACTTTCGGTCCAGCTCAGTACCCACCCCCCTCGCCATGGATACCATGGTCCATTCCTTTCCAAGTCCATCCATCAAAGCAGCCCTCCAGCAGGTAGCTCATACCAACGAGGACGGAGCTGGCGGGGGAGGTCTTTCCTCTCCTCGGAAGCAGCCTCCTCCCAAACCAAAGAGGGACCCCAACACTCGTCTGAGTGCATCTTACGAGGCAGTTAGTGCAGGGTTGGTGATGGCAGCCAAAGAGAGCCCCACCCCAGAGGGGTATGGTTCGCCAGCTGGAAGTCCACCTAAATCCCAGCTGTCCCCCACAGATCCTGCAGGTATATCACCTCTGCTGGTCTTTAGAAGATACAACAGATGGTATTTTTTGTTGCCTAATGCTTTGACTTTCTCTGCATTTAATTGCTTCTTTTATCATTTCTTCAGCATTGTCTAAGCCCCGTCCCCACAGCGATGACTACACAACCATGAGGAAGGTGCCACCCCCCAAACCTAAACGCAGTCCGAACACTAAGCTGACAGGCTCATATGAGGAGATCAATGCTGCAGCACCCCACATACACCAGCTGCGCCCTGCTGATGTAAAGCTGGCCTTGCTGTCCCGTGCTGGGGGATTTGGAGGGTTTGGTGGTTTGATGCAGAAAGCAGCCTCTGTAGATGCTCCACAAGGGGTAGGACTGAGCCTGTACCAGGGCCAAGATGAAGAGGACGTGTACATTGAGATGTTGGGCTCCCAGCCACGGGCTCGAAGCCTCCAGGAGCCCCCTGATAGCCCTGAGCAGGCTGACTCTGAGGCTGTCTATGAGGAGATGAAGTATTTCCCACCTGAAGATGGTGGAACTCCTGCTGCTGTGGTTACAAAGGTTGCTAAACGAGAGGCCTTAGGTCTGGGCTTAGTGGGACTTGGCACATCTCCTCCCCAGAATGGGGACACCAAACGGATGGCAGCAGGGTCAGCTGCCCTGGACATCATGCTCTCACAGAGCTCGTCCAACAGCGGAGCTCCCAAAACTGGCAAAGATGGCAGCTGTGAAATCCCAGCTCCTTTTCCAAACTTGCTTCCACACCGTCCACCTCTGCTGGTGTTTCCCCCCTCCCCCGTCACCTGCTCTCCTGCTTCAGATGAGTCTCCTCTCACCCCACTAGAGGTAAAGAAGCTGCCCGTGTTTGAGACAAACCTGAACTATGCTACTGGCCCAGACAGCCCGCTGTCTCCACAGTATGCCCGCCAGAGGGCTGACTCTTCCCCTAGCCTTACTGTCCTCATGCCAGAGAAAAAGTCTACACCTCCACTCACCCCTCCACCCCCACCACCTCCCCCAAATGCCCCACCACCTCCCTACAGACCTCCTTCACACTTCCCCTTCCCCCCTGAGGCCAACTTCCTGGCACTGACGCGTGCAGCATCCATCACAGGGAGCACGGACTCTCCCAAAATCTCGTCCTCTCAAAGGGCAAGTGGGGAACCACTGGGGAAGCCACCTCCCTACTCCCCGGTCAAGATGTCTCGTCCTGAGCCTCGGAGAGCACACTCATGTTCCTCCTCTCCCCTACTGTTCAATCCAGCCAATGGCAGACCCCTCACCAGCCCCCTGGATGAGCTCAACACTTTGTTCAGCTCTGGACGCAGCCTGCTGAGGAAATCCACATCTGGCCGCAAGATGAGAGATGGAGGTCTGTCAATAATGCTCACTCACACACGCACACCAACACCAAAAGACAGTTACACACTAGCAGAGCACATTTTGAACACACATACAGAAAGATAAAAATTACCCTCCCATTGTTTCTTTTTCCTCCAAACATTTTTTTAAAATGTCTCTATGTTCATGGCTGAAAATGTATTTGCAGTTAGGATAACTTGGACCAGACTAAGCCAAACTACTAACATATGAACCTGTTGGTGTGTATGGGTATATGTGTGGGGGTTAACCTTTGCTCTGTTCTAATTTTTCACACCGTGTCCATTATGTGTGTGTGTGTGTGTGTGTGTGTGTGTGTGTGTGTGTGTGTGTGTGCGTGCGTGCAGGAGTGTATGTGTCCATTATGTGTTCTATCTACTGAGATGAGTTCATGATCAAAGTCTCAGCCTGCTCTTTGCTTCATGATTTTTTGGGTACTGGATGATTACCTTCTGTACAGCAGAAGTAGTGTAGGGTTGTAGGTAAGTAATAACCCCTGTGTGGGTCTTTGTGCATGTGGGTTCACACACACGCTCTGTGTTTGAGTGGTAAGGAGGTGAGATGCACCAGCACCCAACAGCCTTTCTCATAATATCCCCCCTTTTCTACATTTAGAAACTCCCTGCGTTGATTCAGGTGTTGTAGCTAGCCACCCTCTTTGGCCCACACGAGGCAGCCCATTTTAACAGTCTCCAGTGCAGTGCCCTTTGGCTGCTGCAGCTGGCTTCTAATATTTTACCTAATGAGCTAGCTGGTGTAGCACCACGTAGCATCACATTGCACTGTAAGTATGATTTAGCTGTGTTGACGTGTGTTGAAGCTCAGCACGCTACATGCAGAGCAAATATACTCCCTGTGACACTCCCTGTCAGGCCAAAGGTATTTGTCACACGTATTCATTGAAAAGGGAGGGTCTGAGGTCGGAGGTTTTGAACCCACAAAGAGATTAGTTTGTGTTTCCCCATTCCCAATTGATACAGCAGCTTTAAAAAAGCATATCAGAGAAAGTAGAGGCTGTGTCGTAACGCTGTGTTTTTATCAGAGTCTCTGTTTCCTCCAAGTGTATTAGTTGAGGTTGTGTTAATAATACATGAGTAGTAGAATGATGAGGTTGGGTATCAAATATTTAACAGCTCACTCATGTTCTACTGAAGGCAGTGTGACTGCCCAGTAGCGGAAAACAGGACATCCCAAACAGTTTACAATTACAATAAAAAAATTACAGTAAGTGAAAGTGTTAGCTGTGTCAATCATCAATCACCCCTCCTTGAACCGCCACCTTACCATGGTGGAGGGGTTTGTGTGCCCTAATGATCCTAGGAGCTATGTTGTTGGGGGCATTACGCCCCTTGTAGGGTCTCCCATGGCAAACAGGTCCTAGGTGACAGGCCAGACTAAGAGCGGTTCACAAGCTCATTATGGAAAACAGACCAACAAGGACCATTACGTCGCCCGGATTGGAGAGCGTGGGCTCTGGAAGCCAGCTCCTTGAGAGGGGCTGGACCCTCCACTACTCTGGAGTTGCCCAGGGTGAGCAGCGGCGAGCTGGTGTGGGCTTACTTATAGCTCCCCAGCTCAGCTGCAGATGTGTTAGAGTTCACCCCGGTGAACGAGAGGGTCACTTCCCTGCGCCTTCGGGTCGGGAATAGGTCTCTTGCTGTTGTTTGTGCCTAGCACGGACGCCAGCAGTACAGAGTACCCGGCCTTCTTGGAGTCCCTGGGAGGGGTACTTGATGATAGTGCTCTGACTGGGGACTCCATTATTCTACTGGGGGACTTCAACGCTCACGTGGGCAGCGACAGTGACAACTGGAGGGGCATGATTGGGAGGAACGGCCTCCCCGATCTGAACCCGAGTGGTGTTCTGTTATTGGACTTCTGTGCTAGTCACAGCTTGTCCATAACGAACACCATGTTCGAGCATAAGGGTGTCCACCAGTGCACATGGCACCAGGACACCCTAGGCTAGAGAGGTCGATTGATCGGCTTTGTTGTTGTCGTTTCATCTGATCTCCTGGCCGTATGTCTTGGACACTCGGGTAAAGAGAGGGGCTGAGCTGTCAACTGATCACCACCTGGTGGCGAGTTGGAAGAAATTGGACAGACCTGGCAGACCCAAACCCAAACATATTGTGAGGGTCTGTTGGGAACGTCTGGCTGAGTCCTCTGTCAGGGAGGTCTTCAACTCCCACCTCCGGCAGAACTTCTCACAGATTCCGAGGGAGGTGGACCATGTTCTCTGCCTCCAGTTCGAAGCTGTGGACGCAAGGTCTCTGGTGCCTGTTGTGGCGGCAACCCCCGAACTGGTGGTGGACACCAGAAGTAAGATGATGCCGTCAAGCTGAAGAAAGAGTCCTTTCGGGCCATGTTGACCTGTGGGACTCTTGACGCTTGAGTTGACGGGTACTGCAGGCAGGCCAAGCAAGCGCAGCCTGGGCGGTCCTGGAGGCAAACACTCGGGTTTGGGAGGAGTTTGGTGAGGCCCTGAAGGAGGACTATTGGTCGGCCTCAAAGAAATTCTGGCAAACCGTCCAGGCGCCTCAGAAGGGGGAAGCAGTACTCTGCCAACACTGTTTACAGTGCGGGTGGGGAGCTGTTGACCTCAACTGGGAGACATTGTGCCAGACGGTGGAAGGAATACTTCGAGGATCTCCTCAATCCCACTGACACTTGCCTTCCACTGAGGAAGCAGAGGCTGGGGACTCTGAGGTGGACTCGTCCATCACCCAAGCCGAAGTCACTGAGGTAGTTCTCAAGCTCCTCAGTTGCAAGGCGCTGGGGGTGGATGAGATCTGCCCTGGAGTACCTCAAGTCTCTGGATGTTGTGGGGCTGTCTTAGCTGACACGCCTCTGCAGCGTTGCATGGAGGTCAGGGAGACAGTACCTCTGGAGTGGCAAACTGGGGTGGTGGTCCCTCTTTTTAAAAAGGGGGACCGGAGAGTGTGTTCCAACTACAGGGGGATCACACTTCTCAGCCTTCTCTTGTTCACGAGTGAGGGAAAGATGGAGCATGAGATTGACAGGCAGATTGGTGCAGCCTCCGCAGTTATGCGGTCGGTGTACTGGACCGTCGTGGTGAAGAAGGAGATAAGTCGAAAGGCGAAGCTCTCTTGACTCTCTTTACTCATGAACTTTGGATAATGACCGAAAGGACAAGATCGCGGATACAAGCGGCCGAGAATGAGTTTCCTCCGCAGGGATGGCTGGGCGCTCCCTTAGAGATAGGGTGAGAAGCTCAGTCACTTGGGAGGAGCTCGGAGTAGAGAGCCGCTGGTCCTTCGCGCATCGAGAGGAGTCAGCTGAGGTGGCTCGGGCATCTGTTTCGGATGCCCCCTGGACGCCTCCCTAGGGAGGTGTTCCAGGCATGTCCCACCGGGAGGAGGTCCCCGGGGAAGACCCAGGACACGCTGGAGAGACTATGTCTCTCGGCTGGCTGGCCTAGGAACACCTCCCGGAGGAAGTGTCTGGGGTGAGGGAAGTCTGGTCATCTCTGCTCGGACTGCTGACCCAGTCCCGGATAAGCGGAAGAAGATGGATGGATGGATGGAATCATCAATCATCTCGCTGGAGGCTCATATTATTGTGGAGCTGCGTCATTTGTATAAGACACAGTTGTGTCACATTTCTCTAAATATAACAAGTTCAAAGGGCAGGAAGGTGAACTCCTTATAAGAGACGGTATGAGAGAAAGTGCACACGCTGACGCATATGCCTCATGTGACGTCTGGTGCTTGACTCTTCATCAGCACCTGGACCTGCGCAGGGAAAGCGCTGGCATCATGGAAACAGTGTGTGTGACAGGGGAAACTGGCACTGGGGTTCACAGCCTTGCTGTTATTTTGAGCGGGCAAAGCAAGATCAGAGCGTGGAAGGATGCCGATGGGCTTAATAGGATGGCCTACTTCCGTTCCCTCTCAGCTGTTAAATGACAGACTGTGATACCTGACGCTGTGGGAGTGGCCAGGGGTTACAGTTGCTATCCCAGACATCTCTGTGAAGAGCAGCTGCCGTTCCCTCCTCCTCCTCCCCTCCCTCATCTGCAGGGAATGAGAAAACCACAGGAATGCCAGGGAAAGAGGGCAGGTGGTCTTGGCAGGATTCAGGAAATCACTGTCATAAGACACCTCATGCCTCAACAAGAACATACAAATTAGATAAAAGTCCAATTCGGCTTCATTATAGTCTTCATTGTACAAATCCAAAAACTCACTGTGACTCATCTCTTTACGAGCATGCGACTCTCTCATGGACCCCCACCCTCTACCTGGCCTTTTGTCCCTCAGAAACACGCACCTACCCCATGGGACCTATAGTAGAATCTGCTAAGTTTATATTTAGTGGCTGTATCTTGTGACCATGGGGAGACCAGGAGGCACTCATCCTCAGTGTGGGACAGCAGCTGATGAATTCCCATTCTCTCTCCTTTACACACGCATGCACCCACAGTCACTCATTCAGTGTGTGAGAGCATGTGAGCCCCGAGGAGCAGCAGCAGGGGCAGTGGCAGGTCGTGTGGAGTCACCTTCTTACCAGACAGAGCGGGTGAATACTTAAAAGCCTAAGATAGATGTGCAAGGAGAGTCGGGGCTAAGTGGAGAAAAAGAGACTGGAGATTAGCACATGATTAGCTAAATTATTAAAAGTGTGAAATATTATAGCCTGCAAGCACTTAAAAGATATCATGCATGATGTTCACTGTGCCTATTGTATATGATGTGCACTGACATGTGGTATTTTTTTCCTTTCTAGGATTCAATTCAAATATCAATCTGCCAGGAAGGGAAGAGTGTGGCTCTGCCCCCACCTCACCATCTCTGCAGCTACAGGACAAGAATGCCAACAACCACTCTCCTCACTCCCCAAACCCCGCCCCCGTAGAGAATGGCAACCAGATCTCCAACGGTAATGAATATTGCACATTTACACTGATAATTGTGTAAAATAAAACTTGACATTGTTTTTCACATAGATGTGTCACTGCATACATACTATAGCAAAAATAAAACAAACAAACATCTGTGATAAATAAAAAAAACAAGAAGCTAACAAAGCTGACTCACCTTGTGGAGTGAAATAATAATAATAAAAAAACACATTTCAAATATAGAAATATGAAGTCCAAGAATCACACGTTCAACTGCAAGGAAGCCATCAAGTACATTTTGACTGTCATTTTGGTGTGTAGATTTATCTGAGCAGAGCGCAGAAGTAAATTATGGATATCAGGCTACTTGAAAGCAGCTCAGTGGTCCTGTGATTTCTAAATATGGAAAAGATTACTGCTATAATTCTGAAAAGTCCTAGAAACAGGCCAACTCCTCACTTAACCTGTGGAGACTCTCCTTTTATCCCTTTGTCCCTGCCCTTTGTCCCTGCCACAACAAAGTCACATAATCAGTTAAGTTCATCAAGGAGATGAAACAAAAGCACCGCACATGCACTGAAGAAGAGCTTAAGACACAGGGTTACAAAGAATAACAGAGAAATTACATGACATAATGAAGTGACCAGAGAAAAAGAAGAAAGAAAAGGTGCACCTTAATTTCTTGGCCGCAGCCAGAGATTGATTGACAACCACAGTCTTCCTGCATGAAAAAAAATTCCTTACAACCTCTCTGCCAATTTGTACTCGTCTGCGTGTGGGAGGACTTTCAGCCAGACGTCTGCGCTTTGTAATATGCTTTTGATATTGTGTGTTAAGGGTCGCTGGAGGATGAGAGTCACACCAAGTCAAACTCCTCCAGCTCCACCTCTCTGCACAGACACATGGACAGCCATCATACTCAGGTAAACACACAAAGACAGCCACCTAAAAGGACAAGCGTGGTGACAGCTGCACTCATTGAAATACATGATGTGTAATGTTATGATAATATGAGTGGAATATTAAAGTTGAATTGTTTCAGTTGAATTTATAATTGTCAGAATTGCCCTCTCTTTTTGTTTTAACACTTAACATAACACACTGACTCCTCACTGACTGATTCACCAGCTCACTTTTAAACCTCTGGTTGAAAAATACGCATGCTTGCACACACGCACCCACACTAACACGCAAAATGATGACACAACTATATCAGGCCTGTATTTTGTTTTGGGTTTGTTGACATTTTGAGTGGACTGGAAAGTGAGGAAACCCCCCCCCCTTGAACAACACGTGTCACTCATGACATGTGAGCTTTCACTGGCTCTGTCAGACAGGTGTATGGTTACAGGATTGAATTTAATACGCGCATGCAAGCTCACACACATCCTGCATGTGTTCATGCAGGTACACATGCAAGCACACACACAGAAACAAGCAGACTCTGATATGTGCCATTGATAAAACTGGAAACCATGTTGAGTGAAAGAACCCTTTTAAAACTGAGACATGCCACAAAGCAATAGAAAACTTTAATAATTTTAGGATATAAAGATACGGGGACTTTAGCAGCATGATCACGGTCACATGACCAGCACAGCACAGGGTCAGCCAGTCACAACATGGAGACACACAGCTCTCATGACAATTATCCTGTCTTGTACCTTTACCTCAGGAAAAGACAGACACTCAATAGGATTTGTCTTTCATCAACAAAGGCCA
The DNA here is from genome assembly GCA_023238725.1 of Scortum barcoo. Taxonomy (NCBI): domain Eukaryota; kingdom Metazoa; phylum Chordata; class Actinopteri; order Centrarchiformes; family Terapontidae; genus Scortum; species Scortum barcoo. The sequence goes on from CM041550.1 coordinate 15,613,617, forward strand.
GGATTGGATTATCTTTTGATTTGAGCTTTCTTAAATTTAATTAATTAATTTAATTAATTAATTAATCATTAAACTGATCTTTCCCTGTGATTAATAGAAAGATGTAACAAAATATTACAGCTAAAATTCTATATTCTGAAGAATTAAAATTAGCAGGTAAATAACTCTGTGTTGCACTTACTTAGACTTAGACTTAGACTTTATTGATCCCTTTGGGATGACTCCCTTCAAGGGAAATTTAAGTTTCCAGCCATACAGTACAAGCAGCACACAGAGAAGCAGCACACAGATAGAAAGAGCAGCACACAGATAAAAAATAAACAGTAAACACTTAGCTTAATATGCAAAATATAAAAGAATAAGAATTAAATAATATAAGTAAATATAAAGAGCTGAATATGGCTTTGTATGGAATAAGTTAAAAGTTAAGTTATAAGTTAAAATTATTGCACTATAGATGAGAATGAGGTTATTACACCATAGAATGAGGTTATTGCACCACCTAAGAAAAGTGTCCATTTCTGTGTGTGCATGTGTTGCACAAGTAAATGTAAATGCCTACCCCCCCTTCTCTACTGTTCTCTGTTCTCTATGTCCTCCTCTATGTCCTCCTCCCCCCAAGTGAGGAGTTGTAGAGTGTGATGGCATGATGGACAAAGGGAGTTCTTAAGCCTGTTGGTCCTACACTTGGGCTTAAGAACTCCTTTGTCCATCATTTGGTGTAACACACACAAATACCTATTCAAACACACACATGCACACACTTTCTTTCTCTCTGCTGTTCCTAAGATCCTTTCTACAGGCTGGGCAGTCAAACAACAAACTCCTAAGAGGAAATTTTATTTACTTAGGACATTGAGTTTCATAACTATAACTGACTTACATATGTTGCCATTGTGACCTTTAATGCACAGCTCCACCACTACTATTGGTTTAATCTTGAAGTCATTTTAAATGGCTACATACAAAAAGTTACATACAATGTGAAAGGTTTTACGTAATCCACATTACACGCACTACACTGTATGAGCAGTGTGGACTATAAATGCAGTCCACAGTACTCTGTGCCACTGTATCATGTACTTGGTCCTGGTCTACACTCATAACAAAGTTTCACTACACGGAAACTGATTCAGATTCATCACAGACTGCATCAGGCCGTGATTGAGTGTCTCTGCCAGTGGTCCATGAAGCACAAGAATGAGCAAAGCACGTAGTGTCCCACTTTCAGAGAGGCTAAGGACACACCATTCATAAAACACTGCCGCTAGAGAAATGAAGCACACCATGTACCCACTTCACCATCCTCAGTTTGACTAAATGTTAAGGGTGAATGCACCTTATGAATCTTTCTGAGGCTTGTGTGTGTGGCATAAATACTGATGTGCCAGCACACCTTGTTAAAGACGCCTTCTTACCGCCTTTGAAAAAGTCTGAAGCACATTCCTCCTGTTGATATAACAGTCTAGTTTTCCAAGATTTTTCTCAGAATATGTGAACTAGCAGGCTGTTCTCCTGTACCCAAATGACTCTCTTCTTTTCTCTCTCACTTTGATTCTAATGAGCTTGGCTGTTACTCTCACTCCCTCCTTTATCTTCCAGAGGGGTCATCTCAACTTTTCTCCGTTCGGTGCGGGGGCCGCCCTCTAAAACAGCGAGGGGGGCGGGGGGGGGGCTCACTGCAAGCCCTCTAGGGATGTGGTGAGTGTATGTCATTTCTTGCTGCTCTCCACCCTGAATAGCAGTGTTTTTCATAGACCCAGTGTGGGATCTTGACAGTAATGATCTTTATTTTGTAAAATAAAAATAATAAATAAATAATTTTTTATATAATCCACCCAAAGTCTGTTTTTGTATAATTGACATATTTCCTGTAGACTTGAAAGGTAGCTTTAAAGAATATTAAGTTTGCTCCTTTGTGGCCAGACTGCAGTTACAGTATTTAAGTAATAACATTCAGTAATAAGTATTTATTGCAGAAAATATACGTCAGCGGATTGATAAATATTTTTTATATTTTTGACCAAAGATACAAATCCTCCAAGGAAAAATCTTGAAAACCACTGCTTTTACAAGACATCATTCAGAAATACCTGCTTCCCCTGTTTACTGTCCTCTTTTTCTATTAATCACTGGTCTGGAATCAGACTAGCTATCTGGCCTTTGTCCTGTCAGGGCCAAAAGTCTGATCCTAGAATCTGTGATACTCCTGCTTTTTTTCCACCTTATTTTTACCCCTCATTTCTGAAAGGAAACTGCAGCTCTTGTCTTCAGGTAGACTTCCTGCATCTGCTCCGACATGATCAGTCAGCAAATCCATATAGCTGAGTAATTATTTGAGATACTATGATACTGGTACTGATATCAAAATGACACCAGGTATATCAGGATGTAGGTGATATGTGTATGATTCACCTGGTAATGACAGGTGTTTAAGCGTGCTTTCATGCATTTACGTATAAAGGTGACTGTTTAAATAGATAAGGTCAGTGCCTCATTTTATGTGGATTTCTATAAATTTCTGCTTGGATAAATGGGAGCAGATTTATCCCATTTGATTTATTTATTTATCAATTTTCTAGTTAGTAAAGTTAGCATCTTACAGGAATGCTTTCAAGGTTGCACATGCTTCAGAAAGCAGTGCAAGAAATAGTTTTGAAAATGTTCTTCCAAGATTTTCTCAATTTGAGTTTAAATTGCTTTTGGTCAAAATGATCATATTCATTGAATATTGTTTTTTAAAAATAAACAGTGTGCATTCCTAAATACAAGAAGTGATCCGTGTTGATCAGTGTGAAGTAAATGCATCTTGCAGTGGACCGTAGGCATCCTTATTGTCTTTGATGCTGTCCTTGACTTAGCATATGCTGATGTCAGCTCAAGTGAGCACACATATCAACACTTAAACACATGTAATTTTACCCCTAATGGAAAAACTCCATTCAACAAAGAAGAGCTGCACTTTTTATCGTTGCTTATTTATCTGCTAAGATTTTATGTTGCTGAATCCATCACATTCATTTTTTAAATCTTTCCAAATGTCATTTCCAGTTCTTCATATGAGTTGTAGAATCTTAGAAGTCACTCCAGATGTTCATCCTTGTGTGTGTGATCTCTGTGTAAGAACTGGTCAGTGAAAGAGTGGCTACACACCGTTACCACTGAAATATGGAAAGAGAGACACTTTTATCTTGGTATCTTACTTCACTAATCTGGTGTGTTTTCTGGAACAGGTTCATTATTATGAGTTCATTCAAGAGATGGGGAACAACTCTGTGACCCAGAATGCCTCTCAATTAGCTGCATTCCAGACTGTGTTTATGTAGGATTAGCAGATCTAATGGGATAAATGAAAAGGAATGGATGAAGGAAGAAGAGGGGGACGGATAACTTAGTTAGGAATGAATGGGGCAGCTTGTTTTGGTTCCTGTAATTAGTAGTCAACAGCAGTCGAGACGAATAAAGAATAGCATAAAGAATAGACCTACTGTCTGTTTTGCCAACTAACTGATTGGATGGTACAGAGATTAATATTCTTTGTTTTTCCCTTCAGACAAAGTCTAAGCAGAAGTAATGGCATTTAAAGTGGAAGAAGGACTGTGCCGCCCTTTTGCTATTCAGAATAACAATACTATAATAATGAGATGCACAGACAAAGAATTGGTGTCTCTGCATGGATCCCCAAACCCATGGTTGTCAGTGTTGAAGCAAACGTGTGAGAAAAGCCCATCATGCTAGTTTCTCTGAAATCCTCACGTCACCCAACCTGTCCTGTGAAGATTTCCAAGAAAAGAGCTCACACATACGCAGATCATCAATGACCGCCAACATCTCTCCCTTTAATCAGTGCCCTCTTTTTCTACCCTTTGCACTCACTCCTCCCATCAACCACTCTGGGTAAAGTGGTTCTAGAAATACACACATGTTGTTAATGTCTCTGTTTTAGCTTCTTTGAAAGATTTAGATTAATTGATTTAATTTAATTTAGTTCATTGTTAATTATCTAATTATTTGATAGAATTTATTGATATTCTGTGCAGAGGTTGGGTACGCGATGTGCACACAGCATCAGATGGGATCAATCAGATAGCATTGGGTTTTGCCCACCTGATAGTTATCATTTTGTGGGGGTGTGTGTAATTGTACATTTGCATGTGGAGGTGTTTGACAGTGAAATGTGTGTGTTTTGTGAAGAGGAATTCAGAGGTTATTGTCACACACACCTCAGGACATCCTGTCTGTGAGCGACAGTTACGACTGACCACTCGTCATCCTGCATTACCATATTATTACCATAACATTACCAAATCATTAACATATTGGTTTGGATATTGGCTCCCTCCCCCACGCCCTTGTGAGCAATGGCGTGGTTAACATTTCAGTGGTAGGAGTGTCAAAGGAGGAATCTGGAGGTCCTCAACCAGAAAATGTTTTATTTTGGCCATTTTAAAAAGTTTTATATGATTTGATATTAGTTTTGGTTGATGAGATTTTTTTAAGTAAGCGGCCGGTCAGTCAGAAAACATAAAAAATAAAATCCAGGAAGTCCATCTTAAGAAACAAATTATTGGGTTTTTATGATTATCAGAGAACAAAACAATTTGAGTGGTCAATGCAGCATCTTGCTGATTAGCATCACATTATGTTCAATAAAAAACAGGGCTACTGAAGTGTTTTTTTGTTTTTTACTTTTTTTTTAAATCAACCCTTTTTTTAATTTACAAAGTACACTATATGATTAAACGTATCTCTACAACACAAAGTAAAGTCCATAATGAAGTGTTTTTCTGATTTTGGTGCAGAAGAACTTGATCAGCCTGGATGAATGCAAGTGAGGAGCAATGGAAGTTGTTCTAGCGGCATAATATTGCCCCTGGTTTGGAATGAGATGTTTAATAGTCACACATACATGTTATGTTTGAGTGTCCACATACTTGCCATAAAAGAGTTTCAAGCGCGAGGTAAATGCAGCAATACAATTTCACCTTGATGTTGTGCTGGCACTATTTTCAGGCATCAAGGCCACAAACTATGAATCCCTCAAAATGTTCTTATCTGAGAATGATTGGATTCTCAAAACTGAATGTGATGCTCATTGCATTGAGTTTATGTGAGTGTATGTCTATGTGTGTCCATGTACAGTCATGCATTGCAGAAGGACATGGTGTTCCTATTTGTCTACTGTTCCAGTAGCTGGTGTTCCTGGCTGGCGCCAGTGCAGAGAATAGCCTGGCAGGGAGGTGTAAATTATGGATTAGGTCGTTGAGTATTGTGCTTGTGCAGGCAATCAATGTGTGTGTGTGTGTGTGTGCGCACATAGGGACACTCACAGGTGTGTGGCTCTTCAGATATGTACATGTGATCCTGGTTATGTATATATGTTATTGTAATGTGTGCAATGTGCATTTATTGGTGTGTGTGCGAATTAAATTGTGCCTGTGGCAATGTCTGTGTGGAATGCATCGCTAAATGTACTACATGCTTGGCAATATGCAGAGAACATGTTGTATTATGAGTACAGCTGACTGGATTTAGTTCACAGCTCCGTCTCCAGCTGAGATAAAAAACGGAGGAGAAAGTAGTGGGAACAACTGTTATAGGGAGCCAATTATGAACGAAACTGCAATTATGATTTACTCTGCGTCAGTCCCACATACACCATCCTGGTGCTGTAAATCGTCACTAGAGCAGGAAATGTACAGTATGTGAAAGCACAGTTAAAGCCATTCCCCAACAAATGCACTATTGATTCCTGTTTGAGTAACATTCGTTGAAAACCACAGCCCATTTTAAGGAAACTTTTGAGCCTTTGCGAAAAAAAGAAAAAGAAACTATATATTTGTGAGCCATTTTTCTATATTTACATCTTCTGTAGGAAACAGTGGGCTTGAATTTCATGTTTTCATGGGATTTTTTGACTGTATGAAAAATTCACAGCATGATAATGCCAGCCTTGTCTGTCAAATAATGTCTGAGCTTGAGGAAACAGCCGCCATTATAACCTCCATCTCCCAGTGTGCTGTGGATCATCAGGGCTTGGTCCTGTTGCTGATATTACTGGCCTAGGGGGATTGGAATTACTGTCTGATAGATTTACCTGAGTATTGACTGGCAGATGACTGATGATGTGCTCTATACAGAATGATGTGCGTGTGCACTTTTGAGTGTCTGTGAGAAAAAAAACAAGAGCCAAGTGAGTCGCTCGCTGCTCGGGGGGTCCTACTGTACTTCACAGGATCTTCCTTGAGGGTCCAGAGACACAACATGGAAATGAGTTTTTGTTAAACCTGTGAGTCAGAGAAGAGATACCCCCTCTTCACCAGCTGTCTCATGAGATGGCCCAGTGCCAGCCCCAGATTAATCTCTGTGTTGTGATTCATGAGAAAAATTGTCCCACTTTTAGAGGAGAAGCCCAGCCCAGTGATCGCAGTCTCTTTCAAGATGATGGAGCAGACAAAACTGTGCCATTTTTCTTGCTCTGTAGGGAGTAATCTCTACAATAGACAGATAGGGCGATGATATTTTTAATCTCCTTCGTCTTTTTTCTTAGGTTGCTTTTGCACAACAGTGAGATAAGGTTGACTTTTTTTTTCTTTTTTATAAAACCATTCACCTCTCCCTCCCACCTCCAATCATATTCTGGTCATCACAGCTTTCTGTCATCTGCTTGTCAACTCATTCAGGAGAAATTCATTTTTCAGTGAATCGAATGTTAACATGCTCCATTCTTCCCTCTCTGCTTCAGGTGTTCCAGCGCTTGCGTTTGTCCAATGGGGATGAGAGTGTTGCCCTCGGGGAGCTCCTGCGATGGCGGCGAGCGCAGTGTGAGGGGCGGGGCGACTGGAAGCAACAGACGCCTCAGTCCCCGCCCCTGCCCCCCACGCTGCTCTGGACCAACAGAAAGGCCTCTCCATGAAAGAGGCTGTGCGATGCAGTCTCATGTTTTGGCTGTGAAGTTCCTCCCTCGCTTTCTCCTCAGCCACACCCGAACATGCTCTTTTTTTTTTTTTTGTTTTGTTTTTGTGGACCAAGTAACCTCAATGCCCAGTGGCTAGGTTAAAGCTCCAAGCCCCAAAGTGTGAGCCTCGTCCCTGGGCTGAAGGTCCCGCCTCTGCACCTTTGACCTCGACTGTGGAGGATTCCCCATCCTAGATAGAAGCTCAGCACTTTGTGACACAGGCTGTGAACATTAGGGGAAAGCAAAAACAGTAGAGGTTAAGGGGGAGCTGCTTTTTTTGTGGTAAGAAATTAAAATAATGACCATTACATTATTATTTATTTTAAGTTCCTCTGATATAAAATATATGATGTCCGCTACTGAGAGGCTGAATCAAAGAGCACTAGCAGTGTTTTCATCGTAGTCAGATACTAAATGGCCCTTTAGTCTATCATGATGAGCTCCACCCCAAAACATGGTGCTGATTATACTCAACATGCTGTGTCCTGTGATGTTCCCATGAGCGCTTGTGTGTGCAACGCCCTGAGTCTTAGACCTCTCTGAAGTTTACAAATGAACCGACGCCTTCGGACACCTCCAGTTTTTAGCATCAGTGTACTGGCTTAGACATGGGACCTTTTCAGGTACACAGCTCTGACTTAGCCTCTCGCGTTCGGGCTCTAAGTGCTACTGCAGCCCTGGCAACAAGTGAGCAGGGGTCAGGGTAACCTCAGTAATTTCCCAAGGTGCACTTCTCTTCCCCATTGTTACCACCAGCCTTGGAGGAACAAAAACCTCTGGCCAAAATGCAAACTACTGCACTAACCTTGACTTGGAAAAGGCTGAAATAAAAAACCTGCCTTGGTTTAAGGTATAAAGTTAAAGCTAAAATAACTTAACATAACTTTAGGTGACAGGTATATAGTTAATGTTGTGAACATGAAACTCTGTGCCAAAGTGACACAACTTGTGAAAGATACATCCAAACTAACCTAGGATAGATAAATGATGTATACAGTAGTCCCCATGCACTCATATGTACAGACATACATGACCAAATTCATAGTTGTTACTGCGGTTCAGTGGTGATTCAATGGACCGTTTTTAAATGTGGAAAAAGAGGGAAAAAAATACCCACAGCACTCTACACTTGAAAAGTAGCCACTTAACTCTCATTGCGTCTCATCAGCACCTGAACCGTTTCAGTTCAGTGTTGTTCAGGAGACTGTGCAGAGCTCAGGGACTCACGCACAGATGAACTCGATCATTGTACAGACTACTCTGCCGTGGGTGTGTCCGCACAGACGGCCATCACCTTCCGTGTCCTCCCTTCATCTCCTTTCCCCACTTGACCCACAAAAACAGACCCACCTCCCACCCATCCACTTGGTCTTTGACCCAGCCCCCCCTCACCTCTCCACCTTCCCAATGGATCAAGCCGGCTCTACGGGTGTCTCCATGGTAACCGCTCTGTAAATAGTGACCAGTGTTTTATGTTCTAGCTTTTACTATAGCAGAAAAGCACAGAGATCTGAAATGACAAGGAAGGTGAGATAATACTGTCTATGATGGTGAAACTGAGATTTAAGAATGTCTTGGGTTAGATGCAATGACTGAGGTAAAGAGAAGAGGTTTATTTTAAAATGTGAATATCTTTTTTTCAAAATGATTGTCTATGGCTATGAAATTCTTTATACTCTTTAATAATATTTGTTTTTTTCCCCTCTTGACCCTGATGTTCTGTTCCTATGATGCAAGGCAGATGTTTTCATTGTATATGAATGTTTTATTGCACAATATTTATGTGGTGTCGTGTTGACTTCTGTAATGGGCTGGGCGTGTCTCGACAAGCTGTTTGATCTTTGACGATTGGCCCAAATTGTTAGAGCCCGCAAAGTATCAATAGCTCTTAATTGATTTCTCATTCCCACTGATCACCCACAATGTGTCCGATTGATTCAGCCTTACGAATTAGCAGCACCCATCACAGGATCGATCTGAGCTGCTGTCGGTGCCATTCAGGTGCGCACGAGGAATTAGCAGAAACGGCTGATATTCACAACAGTGACGGCAAATCAGCTGCATTTTTGACTGACTGGCTGAATGTATAAATGCAAAGTTTTCTTTCACTGCCTGTGCACATCAATGAAACCCTGTGTATCTTATTACTGGAACATGCGCCTGTATGTAAAGAGTGTACCTGACTGCTTAATGTGATTGTTGTCTTCAGAAGTTATGTATGCAGTTCATTTTTTCTCTTAAGGCAAGTTAATAGCAATGCAGCATTCCTGAAAAGGTATTGATTTGCTCCATGATTCACATGTCGTGCGCTGTGATCGGGGTTTGCATGAGAGCATTGCAGAACTGTCAGACATAGTCGTTTCAGCTCATCCTTCCAGGAACTTAAATCTGTGATCAAACATAGTAGAAAGGTACCAAAATCAAGCCAGCCAACTTGCCAACGCCAGTGAAAGAGAATTCCTGGCCTCTGTATTGGTCCTTGATTATGATCAGGGTTCTGCTTGGTCTTGTGCATTATTGTTTTGTGTATTACCATGTTTACTGAAATCATGAAATGAGGAAATTTGGTTGGTCTTTTAAAGCATGTCAGTGCTCCTTACCTTGCATAATCACATGTTGGGCCTGGCCCCTTGCTCATGCCGTAAAGATAATAATGGCTGTCTAATGTGAAGAACTGCTTCCACTGCACTGTGAATCACTGCACTGTCCCCTGTCCTTCACACTCGTCATTCATTTATACCCGCATTTAACTGCACAGACCCACGCACACATCAGCTCCGTCATATATGATCCCTGGCGACCAGGCTCAGCCAGTGTTACCAAACTCCGGCAGCCAGATTACTGCCAGTCATCGTTGTCAGTCAGGAATCTTAAAATCCTCTGCTCTGAGATCAGCTCTCTGGTGCTACAGCCAGTGCAGAATGGCCGTTTTACTGTCCCCAGTCCATGTATAGTTGTCCGGAGAGACACATTGTTTTAGCACCTGAACAGGGGTATCTCACTGCCTTTCATAGTGTTGTTTTTTTATTGTAGTCTTTCTTTTGTACATGACATACAGTATATTTTAACCTGCATACATACGTGTTTGTGGAAAGAAAAAAGATTGTATGTGATATTTCATAATTATTATCTTCCCAATGTTTTATAAGTTCTGTACCTGTACAGCAATAAAGCACAATTGTGTCAATGCCAGTCTTTGTGTGTTTGTGCACACGCTGACATGAATGATTTACAACAGAGTGAGAGGACGATTAACATGATGGACCACAGCAGCACGGGAGCTATCTGTAAATTCTCACTTATGTCTAGTGGTGACTAAACATGATAAGTAGTTTTGATTTCATTTTTTTTCAGATTTTGGATACATGACTTTAAAATTTCTGTCTTGTCCTCAATTTAAGGGAGGTGAATTCAATTTTTCACAGCATTAAAAAATTGTACAAAATTGCATTCAGACAGTGTATTTAAGTGATGCAGAGCCAGACACCACTCCAGGTAAGAAAGAAAATCTATTTTTTACTTATAATTATTTTGGTGAAAGCGGCCCCAGGCTCAATACGTTTGCGGGGCCCGATATAATGCCAATGTGAAGTGACATTTCCCAGTAAGAGAGGTTGTCCCTCCAGGTATTCACTAACCTGCGGTGGTTTCTCTTCAGAATCAGGTCAAGACAAGCACAAGTCATGTCAGCTGGAACAATTGAACAGTGTCTTCCCACATTAGTAATCTGCTATAGTAACTTTGAGGAATGTTTCCCCCAAGCAGTAGTAACTGGAAGGCTTCACCTCAAAGCATGGGAGCCAGAAGTTTGTGTCACAGTAAACAGCTTCTACCACAGGGTATGACTCATACACACCCAGGTATGTACAGTATTTATGCAGAAAGAAAGTAAGAGTTCCGAAGCTAGAGTGACAATTTGTTAAGTTATCAAATTAACAAGAATGATGGACGTGCTTTTATTAAAGAAAAGAGGAGGAGAGATGAGGAGATGGCTAATCTTTGAAATTTAAATCATGAAACTACTTCCTGTGGTCAAAAAAGTCTGGAATTGACAAATCAGCATTTTTTTTTCCAATTACAGATTGGTACAGTGAACAGCGTATATTAATGACAAATTAAGGGCAGTCTGCAGGAATGAAGTGCAACATCATTCACTGGAAAAAAGGTGGCAAATTCCTTAAGAAAGTAGCACTTATCATTTGGCTTGGTTTTCTTAATATGTTGGCAGCTTATTTTTTTTCCCCATGATTCACTCGACATGCATTCTCACACAGCTGTAACAAGTTATAGACCCTCTCATTTCTACAAATACCTTTGTATCTTCTAGTAACTTTTAATAACCAGTTTTGATGCAATAACAACAAACACTCAGTAGATCAAGAGGCCTTCTTATGCAACCTTAATGATTTATCACAATACCCAGATACTCAGAGCTGTGAATGATCTGCAGCTCCTCTGTGTAACAGACACACATAAATTTAGTAGTGTGCTTATCTATCTGCAGGCAGAGTTCAGCAACAGTGAATATTTATACCTCTGATAAAGCGGATGTACACCTGTGCCAATGTGTCTCTTTCCAAATACCTGTTCATCTTACACCAAAAGCCACCACCACTGTGTTGCTTTCGTACTCGTCCTCTGGGTGTGATTCAGTACAGGCTGGGGAACATGATAGCAAAATACATCTTTACAGTATCAGAGTACAATGCATACAAATGAGAATCACAAATGAGCCCCTGACTTTGTAAAGCTCCAGGAAAAAACAGGCACATGTATGTGGATGTATATGGATCAGTAGGGAGAAGTGAGGTACTGTAGGGAAACAAAAAAACTGATCCAGTCTAATGGGGTCATGTTGTCACTGAATTTTGTCTGTTTCTTTGCTCTTTTCTTCCTCTGGATTGTTTGATCCAACATGGATGTATCTTACACAAATTTTCCCACGTCTTGACCACTGCACTTCCCGGGGATGTATTTATTCTTCACTTATGTAAGTGTATAACAACATATTGTCACACCAAAAGAAAAAAAGGAGAAAGAAAGACGTCATCCTTTTTTCCATACTGTTGCCTGTGAACACGACGCTGCAGTTAGAGCTGGGTGTGGCGTTAAGTCTAATGTGCTGGCACCTGCAAGGCCTCCCCAGGCCTATTAAAGCCACTGCTGCTTGTAGTCTCTCTCCTTTTCAGCATGTCTTCTAGTTTGCTTTGGTTTGGTTTCATTCGCAGTTTCTACAGTTTTGAAGTCACTTTCTACCAGCTGTGTGCTACTGGCACTTTTTGCATCTGGTGTTTATTTCTCATGTAATATATTGTTTAGTTCAGATAAAAATGCAATTATTGACACCTAGACGCTCTATTTCCTACATCCTTAAAACACACACACACACACACAAACTGTGCAGGTGCAGCAAGTTCAACCATGATAATGTTCAACCACAGACCAACATATACATATTTTGTGAGTCCCAACATTATACTCTGCTCTCTCTCTCCTTGTCTGATTTTTGCTCATCATGACTTTTACTCACATGAAAATCTTCACAATTTATCTTCATAAAAGCAAATAGCTAAATTATTCTCATAATTTAGGTATTCTCCAAAATTGCAACATAGCCACCGCAGTGTCTATTTTAATGCAGATTTCAGATAAAAGATGTATAATTTCTGGAATTATATAACAAATTTAAAGCCTGTGGAGCTTTGGTGATGCTTTTTTATAATTTTATTTATTTTATAACAAAAATCCCCACCACCTTAAGAGGGTAGTTTCCTCACCTATCCCCATCATTAGAAGTGGTAATGGGGCCATTCTGTCATTTATTCTGGGTTGAAAAGGTCCACCATTACACAGAAGGGGGGTTTGGGGGGGTAAAATGGCCAAGAGGTAAATTGGACCAAGCTGCCCCCTGATGCTAGACCAATAAGCCCTGAATCAAACACGCAGCGCCTTCCTCTCAGTCCCCCATTTACGCCCCTGACTGTGGTCACCTTTGCCATATATCCCCAGTTTCTCCTGATTCTCTTTGGCTTCCATTGCTCCCTCAGGGCTACTTCAGAGAGCAGTTTGTAACCAGGTGTGTACCTATAAATGGTGTTTGTATTTGTTCTAAGGTTGGATGGTCAAGAGGAAAGCTATAAACGAAGCTGAGGAACATGGGGGACATGGTAGCCGGGCTGACAACCTAACACCTGTCTGTGTAATAACGGCAGAGAACATAAAACACCATTCCTTGAATTGACCATTCACTAGACCCCTCCCCCAAACAGCAATTGTCCATAAGCTGTAAATGTCAGCGTGCCGGCAAACTGTTGAGGCCAAGAGTTAAGTGAGGTGTCAGGTTATGTCAGGCACAGGACCCGTTCAGAACTGGAATATCAGCTATGTGAGCTGGAGGGCTGTGACGTTTTCAAAATAAAAAAAAAATTAAAAAAATCAAGCTGATACAAATATGTCCATGCATGTCATTTGGTAGACTGAAACCAACCCACCCAAGTCTAATCGAGAAGTATATTGTAGACTGAACATTCTGTTCTTTCGCAGCACCTCTGCTGCCACTGAAGTGACAAATAAATGTTACTCACAGTGAAGTGGAAGTTAGACTATGTAACACCATTTAACAGCCTTATATTTACCCATGATTTTTTCCATCAATAATGTTGAATTATGGACGCATCTGAGAATGCTTGTTGTTAGGATTATCACCTTGCTAGTTTTGCAATAGCAAACAGTAAAAAAATGCATTTAAGTCATCAGAGTGAACATAGACTGACATATTTGATTATAAAACATGGACAACTAAGTTGTTGCTTGTATTAGTACATTGTACAGAGTTTCCAAACTATTAGATTATAGTTTTATCTTACTTTTTTCTCAGCTGAGAGTACTGCAATACTAGGGCTTGATAGACACATAGAAATAGGCCTTTTAGACCAGGCATAATGTGAAAAAAGGCCTTTATAGTCCCCATATATTATACACGGACAAACATCTGTTAAGGATACTAAACCTTAAGGGTCATGCAGCTTTAATTTAATGATTTAGTATGATATCACATATATGTATATGAATGTATGCATATTTAAGATAAGATCTTTTATTTATGTTACAGCAGCTCAAAACAAAGTAAAAGAGACATTAAGAAATCAAATACCAACAGTTTGAAAAAAAAAAAAAAACTATGAATTTTGAGTGGACGATCTGCTGGCGCTGTCAATGTAAACTACATATGAGTCGTGCTAGAATGGAAAGATTGACAGGTTTAGCAACGGTAACCAAGGAGAGCAGGACAGTGAAGAGTCAATTACTGGGTGTCTCAGCTTAGACTTGTTGTCTACTTGCAGGTGACCACAAACGGGTGATGGCAGGAGGATGTGACCGCAGCAGAACATTTGGCCGCAAGAAGCAGCCCCGTAACAAGAGGCATTTCTTGGTTGTACCTACTGTGTTCAAGTCCTGCCATTCTTTGTCACAAATAAAAAGAAATCTGACATATCCACCCCAGTATTTGGTTAAAATGTTATCAACATCTCATGCTGTTTCAACCAGATTGTTATTGTTCCTAGGAAGCACAGGATGGTTGCTCAACAGGGTGGGTGGGGGTGTTGGGAAAGAGGGAACTACTGCGTGTGGCTTGCACAATGAGAGGGAAGGTATTGATCATATGTGCTTGTTTTGGTCTACAAAACACCTTTATGAGCTCATTGGAGACAGTCTGACATACAGTGCTGTTTGTCTTTGGGTCCATATGTTTGCGTGCTCGCCTGACAAAGACAGGGAGGAGGCAGAGGAAAGCCATAAGAGCCCCTCCACCTGGGACATTTCAAAGGCCATGAAACACAGGGGTAAATATGATTTCTACCTATATTGATTACCCGAGCACTGGTTGAAGGGTTTGTAGGTTTATGTTGACTTATAAACAGCCTGGGGACCGGCTTGCTTCAGTCTGATTGATGCTGCGAAGGCGAGGCACAGCTTAGAAGGGCTGTTCCCTCGACTGTGGGCCTCCTCCGCCTTTATGACAGCCAAAGGTTTAGGGTTATGCTCGTAACATACATGAAGCGGCAATTTCCAAAGCATTTAAAGGCCCCATAATGTGTATCTTTCAACCTCACTTTACGGCCCACCCTAACCTCATCATCCCCTTCTCTCCTCCTATTGCCCTCTTGGCTCCTCCTTCTCCCCCCCATCCTGTTTTCTCTGTCCTCCTTTGACCTCGCTGTTGTTCCATCTTCACCTCCTCACCCGTTTCTCGCAACGGCACAGACTTCCGCATACTGCCGGCTTGGAGTGCGAAAATCAATAACATCATCTCAGCACTGTCTCAATTTTCAATTAACGACTTTGAGGTCTGTCTCTCCAGACACATCCATCACATCAGATCAGCCCTCGAAACATCCGATTGCACACAAACTCACACGAGAACAGATGCTATGCACTCGCGCAGCCGGCACCCAGTGTTCACAACACCACTCGCAGTGGTGGGGAAAAAAAACACTCAAAGTAAAGCTGCAGTAACAATGGATACAAACACTCAAGACTTCAAGTGTGATATGAAAAGAGTTTCTAATAAAGAATATATCATTCAACAGTTTTCCTCCAACCTAAACACTTTTATTGTTCTGGTTTTACTCTCACCAACCTCGTCTCTGGAAACAGCAGTTAGATGTTTTTTGTCGAAAGAGCTGTGATATGCTGACTGAACACTGCCTGCCCAGCACCAAACAACAGTTAGCAACTAATTGATAAACATAGTTGAGCAGTTAAGGGCCAAAGAGCCAGGTATTTTTCTCAGGAGAGCTGGACTGAACACTGGACTTTGATTCTCCTGGTGGCCAGAAACAACTCCAAATGAGTGCTACTTTGTGCTACTATACTCTAAGTACTTTCATGAATTAAATATATTTAATGAGACTAAAGCCCCCATATGCATATTTTATGATTATTGCATCTTTTTTTATTTAATTATTCAATACCATGACTTACTGCTTGTAGAAAAATTACACAATCTAGGAAATTGGTCTGTGTTTGGGCTAGGTTTTGCATGTTAACCCTTAATTTTTGTAAAATGACTTGTTACCGCAGTTAATCGAGCAGAGCACCAGAGCGCAAGGTTTCACAAAACAACCCATGTAATAAAATGTAGGGTAATGACTCAAAATGTGGTGTTTGAGTAAATATACTTCTTTACTTTGCAGTCTGACCACCCTTGCACTCATCAACCCCTCCCCCATCTGAACTTGATAAACAACCAGTAGACTCTCTTTCTATCCGTGTCTTGATGTAGAACCACAAAGATCCCATGCTTGTATGCTTTTAGAAAAGGAAAACAAAGTGATAAATCATTGACAGCAGATCAGTAACAGAAGATGAATCCTGTCTGCTCCACCCTCCCTGAATCCAGATGGCAGCCACTGAAATCATCCTCCTTCCATTCTCCCTTTTACCCAGCAGTCAGCGGATTGGCAGACACAGAGGCGGTCTTTGATGATAGAGCTAATTAACACGGCAATTAACAGGGCCCTATAATGCTGACAACGTCAGACAGGCCGAGACACAATTTTTCACTCTTACAGACAGGAGGACATGCACTTATACATAAATGTCTGTCAGATGAGTCCTCACAGGGGCTCCAGGCGGAACGGTAATTAGGTGCAATTGTTTCTATAAGGTGGCTACAGACACATAGACTTGTGCAGTGCAGATGTTATAAATGTCTAATGAGAAATTGAAAAAGGAAAAAAGAAAAAACTGTCTGTTTCCATTTTTTCTATCATATGTGATATATATGCTAAAAAGGTATGAATGTAGCACCAGGTGCTTTTGATTCCAGTCATGCCACCATACAGGCATCAAAGAAATGGGCACAACTATGCTAATGCAGGATTCCTGGGAAATCTGAAAATGTCAATAACCTATGTATTGTTTCCTTGGCAACGGGAGGCCTTGTCAGTGCAGCGTGGCCATTGTGTTCCCTCGGGCCGTCTCTCCATGTCCCCTTGCTGTATGTCATGTTTGCATTAACAACCCATGCCGCTTACAAAAGCAAACACTGGTCCGTATGTCTGTGAAGAGCACCATGGAAGGAAATTCCACATGCTGCTCCAGCTCACATGTGTACTCAGTGGGGGCTCATGAAAATACAGGTCGACTCACTGGATCTGTACCTTTGGAAGTGAGATTAATCATGCATCCCATGAATTCAGAAGAGAGACATTTATGCATTAAAATTTCAGCAATATGCAAATGCTCGGTAAGCAATGCAGTGTGGTCAAGAGCTTTGTGCAGTGGCCAAACATTTTCCCCTCATTTGTCTTTGCTGTCAGCAGTAAAATGAAAGATTAGAGAAAACCCCAGACAATTTATACACTTAACATCTGAGTGAGCCACAGTGACAAATGTAGAGAGGAAAACACCCTATCATTTTCTTTTGATCCCCATCTACACATAGACCTGTGTTTATTTTAAAACAAAAGGATCTAAGTGGCCCTCATGCCTACCCTTTCCCATGTATGACTGACAATTAGCACCGCATAGTAGCACTTTTTTAATAAAGCATTGGTTAACTATCTAATCAACCATTTGCCAACCAATTAAAACTCATAATTGCCCTACTTAACAGGTATAAGTAATTTAATTAGCACTGCTGGCTCCTCCTTGGTCCATCCTGATTTACTTAAAGGCCATCTGCATTTATTATCTGTCAAGAAAGTTAGGGAGCACAGAAGGACACACACTTAAACACGCCCACACATTCATATAAATCAGTACTGCTGGTTGTGGAGACACTATACATGTGTGTATAGATATGTATACTGTTTGAATGTGGAGCTCTCAACAAGCCTCTTAAAAGATCTGGGTGAAGTATTTTAAATAATATGTTACATTTTTTCTATAGGTGCAATTAACAGCAGTGAAAGTATCAATTTAGCAATAAAAAGATGTTTGTTTCTATCTGAAATAAAATTGTAATTGTAATTTATTTTTTTTCCCTTGAACATTGTTCTTGCAGGATTATTCTTTAATTTGTGAGTTTAACAGTGAAGAGGGACAGAGAATATGAGTAGAGAGGGAGACTGTAGAGGTGACAGTATGTTAAAACTCCAGAGACAGAGACAGACTTGGTGTTGCTGTGCAGAAAATATCCCTGAATTTGAATAGTACAAGGAATAGTAGCAAGGCCACCAGAACATCCCAACCTCAGTCTTACATGTGAATGTGCAACTTAATGTTGACACGCATGGCCATTTACATTTACACTCATCAGCACATGTTCACACCTCCATTGGCACATTTGCTGTATTGTCACAGTATTTGCATACAGTGCAAAAAAGCAGGCATACTTAAAGTGTGTTATTTTTATCCACGCGGTCCGTCAGCCTCTGATCCATTCGTTGCCTTTGTGTGTTGGGTGTGTGTGAGTACTGGCACCATTCCAGTTCAAGTCTTCCGAGCTGATGGTTCCTCCTCCTCATCCTAACGGAGTGGTCTGATCCCAATCAGCATATCCCAACTAGATCTAGGTCTTAGTATACAACCGGCATCGCACAAGGCTCTCCTGTTACAAACAGGCAGCTGACACACGCACACACACACACATATAAACACACTCACTCTCTCTCACTCTCTCTATCTCGCTCTCTCTCCACCCAATCCTCTGCCATCCGATTTCTGTCACATTTTGATGCCTTCTCTTTAGGCAATTGGGGTAGGAGAAAGGCATTAGGATTAAATAATTTGGTTGGGCTGGCTGTATTAACCTCATTCAACAATTATTACAAAACATGACACAAAGATTCAGATATTTATGAGTATCCTTGAATCAAACTGTTGCACTTTACAGCACTGGCGCTCCACATGGAGGGTGCAACCCATCTGGTAGGGATACAAGATGGGGGGTTGGGAGAAGAATGAAAATGTGAAAAACACATTTCAGTTGCGTATGCAATCATTTTATAACCTTTGAGAGGTTTGCTTCCCATTAAATGGAAATTTTTAATGTTTTCAGCCCGGAGGCTTCATCTCATGAGTGAAACAGCTCGTAGAGAGACAATAAAATAATTGTTAATGATCACAGTTTGGTTCAATCACAATTAGCATGAGAGTCATTGGTTTCTAGACATTACAAACAAGACATTTTATAGCGTCTGCTCCACAACACATGAAATAGCACATCAACTAAATGCTCAATCAAGGTCTGCCATGACTTGCCTATGTCTGTATTTTGTCATGGCTGAGAGTTAAGGACAGCAACGTCACGTCACTGGTGTAATGTTTCCAGTATATGAAGGGTTTTTTTCCTCTTTGCTGAAGAGGGGGCAGTCTGGCTTTTATGAGTCTTTTCATTTATTCTCACCCTAAGGATCAAATGCAAATCTAATTATTGAATGATTAAAATGATCATTCCATCCCCCGTCAAAAGGTTTGGGTTAACCGTTTTCCTGTACCTTTCCCATTCATATACATTTCTTCATGCTTTGTCCACTATAATAATAATAATAATAATAATAATAATAATAATAATAATAATAATAATAATAATAATAATAATAATAATAATAATTATGTCAAACTGACTTGTATCAATACTGCCAAAATATTTTGAAATACTGCAGGGGAGTTCACCATCATCTGCAACTGTTACATTATATCATAGCCATACAATATAATGTATATATGTACTAGGTTATGGTCTTTCTCACACACTTACCCAACAATCTCCACACATCTACATTCACCATCCTCCCATTTCTTAATTCTCTATTGTCTTAATCTCAAAAAGACTTAAAATCCAATTTGCTGGATTGTTCTTCTGAGTCCATTTTCTTGAAGTTCTTGAGCTTAACCACTGAAGCCTCCATGTCCATAACATTTTTGCATTAGTTACGACAGCAAACACCTGCGTCAGAAGTATGCGTTCTTATTGTCCAGTTACCAGAAATGAATCTGCCAGTCATTCAAGACTGAGTCATCTCACCGGTCATATAAGGAGTAAACAAATCACATCCTGCCACAGAGGGAGGCTTGAAGGTGAGTATGAAGGGAGAGTGACAGACAGAGAGTGTGGTGTTGAGGTTAGCTGACTCCTGACTCCTCTTTCAAGCGGAGTGTGTACGCAGCGCTAACAGAGGCCTGCTCTCACACTGTTCACACAGCAGCTTCTCCACCTTCAACTGCATAACCTTCAAGTTCACAGTAGACTGAACTCCCATGGGCTCTGAAAACATTGTGGTTAGTTTCTGGGCCCATAGCCACATTCCTGAGAGCATTAAAGTGTTTGCTGTGTTTGCATGGACTACTCTCTGTTTATGTATAGCCCCTCTCAGACATGCACTTCATTACGTTAATGCGCTAGCAGTTATACATGTCGCTCTCATGCTTGCATAAGGGTCTGAGTAACTTTTTCTTAAATGTCACAGTGACAGGACAGTCTTCAGTCGGGCTGAGTAAGTCACTTTGAACACAGCCCAGGTCTGTCTGTCTTTCTGCCCTGGATTTTGACGAGTAGATTGATACCACTCTCATGTCAGTGCCACTGGATGCATGGGGGAAACAGCTAGCTCTGTTAAAGTTAAAGTTCGGAAATACACCAAGTAGCACCTGTAAAGCTCTCAAATTAACATGAAGTATGTCTTCTCTCCAATCCTTACACAAACAGAAGTGTCAAAACAATTTGTAGTTTTACATGTCATAACTATTTCTCGGCTGACTTTTTATACTAAGTAAGGCAAACTGCCACGGGTGAAGGAGTAAAGAAATTTCAGAAAACCATAATGATCATCAAACCATCAATCTAACAACATTTTCAGCATTCAGTCATGTGAGCTTGGACATTAGTGAGCCGGACATTATAAGCAGCAGCTATAAGGCAGCAGCTAACACACACACACACACACACACACATAATAATAATAATAATAATAATAATAATGTTATAGTTTTACGTGTCATAACTATTTCTCGGCTGACTTTTTATACTAAGTAAGGCAAACTGCCACGGGTGAAGGAGTAAAGAAATTTCAGAAAACCATAATGATCATCAAACCATCAGTCTAACAACATTTTCAGCATTCAGTCATGTGAGCTTGGACATTAGTGAGCCAGACATTATAAGCAGCAGCTATAAGGCAGCAGCTAACACACACACACATTAATAATAATAATAATAATAATAATAATATTATTATTATTATTATTATTATTATTATTATTATTATTATTATTATTATTGTTATTATTATTATTATTATTATTATTATTATTATTATGTTGTGGCTGTTATCTTGTGGAAGACCTATTGACCTACATTTAGTTAGCTGCCAAGGAAACACATCAGGGTGAGCTTATTATGCTGTCAATGTCCTGTCATGTTTGCATAAAGTTATTACAGAGCATTTATGCAACAGGCACATGTTTGAAAGCCCCAAAGCCAGTACATTCATTTTCAGTTAGATTACACATAACTGAAAAGGAGTTATTTATCTCTGTTTGCTTCTCTATCCCCCCACCTGCCCCTTATGAGCAGTAACACACACACCCTAAGGAGAAAGTCGTCTTCGCAACTCTTCTTGTTGCACAACTCTTCTTGTTGCTGACATGAAACCGGAAGGTCACCTTGCTCTGCTTGGATAAGGTGTTGAGAAGCACTCAGACTTATGTTTGCCACTGTGCCAGGGGACTCATCGTTCCCAGGTTGGGAACAGAACGTTACGCAGCCGAAGGCGGGTTTAATTTGGACTGCTTAGCACCCTGCATTCCCCAGAGCTGTCAAAGCGGTGTGGAGAACACACCTTTCCTTCAGTCAGCTGGAGTACATGGTGTGAAAAGAATTTGCCACACAAACACACACACACACGCGCGCACACTAAAAGATTAAACACAGAGCAAGACAGAGTGTTCCTCCCTCAGAGCAAATACCGGTTCATGACAGGAAAGTTTCTGCTGATAAGTGAAGAGATGTTTTTTATACACGCTGACTGATTTTTTTTAAGGTGACTATGAGCTCAGTGATAAGTTCAGTAAGAGCGGTACGCATCACATGAATGTCCTTTTTTTTTCCACTTGAAGAATTTTGGTCATGCAGCCAGTGACGCTGCCACTGTGTACACATACCCACGTACACAAGTGAACCATAATCACACACAGTCACACGCGCACATAAACCAATTGTACCACAATTCATGGTCATGTGTTTTCCATAGCCGAAGAGAGTGATAACGCACAGCCTTATCTGTAACCATGACAACACACTGGATCCACAGTGGGCCCTCTGACGCCTGCCCTGAATCGTCAGAGTGTCGTGAATGGTGTTTAGATAGGAACAGGAGCCCGCTGCTGTGGGAAAACCATGAGATAGCAGGACCTTTGATAATTCAGATTACGCGTCAAAATGCAGAGGGATTCTGGGAGCGCTCTGTGTTCTGGTGACCTTGGACTGTGTTGTCTGCGCTGACCTCAACACCTTCTGCTCATGTGGTTGCCCTAGACAACTGAGATGAAAAGCTGCGTGAAATACAGAGTGCCATGCAGGAAGAATGTGATGTACCACGGCTGACAGATATTAATAGTCGTCTTTATCCAACAGTCAATGTTTAGACCCTAAACAGGGGTGTTCTTTATTTGAGTTAGCCATAACAAGGGCAGCGCCCAACCCCCCACAGTCTGCCGTCCTCTACAGACAGAAAGGTCAGCCGGAGAGCACCATAAAGAGGAGTCGAGCGTGGACATTGAGTTCTTCTAAAGTTCAATCAGATTCAGCGGAGGCCCACCTCTCTCCCTCTGCCTCCCCTCTGCTCTGTTTTTCTGTGCGTGCTGGTTGTGAGAGTGTGTGTGTGTGTGAGGGGACGCAAAAGAGATCTTAAGATTGTGTTTAATAAGCAAAAGGGGGAGGATACACTGACCCTGAGGCAGACTAACCCCAGGGTCAAAACAACAGGAAGGAAGTCACATGAGCCATTCAAGCTCACAGAGAGAGTAGGAGGTGGAGGGTGGTAGTGGGGGGGAGCTGGAGGAACACTGACAAACGGGGAGAGAGAGAGAGAGAGAGAGAGAGAGAGAGGGGGGGAGGGAGTAGAGGGATGAAGGGGGTGGGATCTGTTCTTTTCACTCCTTTTTTTCTCAGTCAGTCTGACGCAGGTGTCTGCAGACATGCTTGGCGCCTGTCCAGGTGTGGATTACAACATCAAGACCACTACAGGGAAAACAAGGAGCAGGGTGAGACAGAAGGGGAGCGAGCATCCGACTTGGAGAGCGCAAGAGAGTTTATTGCGTCTCACTCACCACATCATATTCTCTTGAATTTCCCCAAAAAAATAGCTTTTCTGGTTACCAGGAAAAGTGGCATTATCAATAAAAATGAAGAGATGAAGCAAGATGAAGCTGCGCAGCAACATGTGGTCTTCTGTAAAGTGATGTGTGTGTGTGTGTGTGTGTGTGTGTGTGTGTGTGTGGTAAAGCACTGAAAAGAAGAGCGATGGAGAAAGACGGGAAAATGGGTGGGGTTCATTTTTTCTCTTCCCATTTTACGAGGGATGTCCAGGTCAAGAGGCAGGATAAGCAGCGGTCATTAATGACACAAGTTATAGGTCTCTGAAGTCCTAACAGAGTAATAGTGTGAGATTGGGTCATATGAAAGCAGGCTGTAAGAACCACTGGTTTATTGGTGAGCTGTTAAACTTTGGCCTTTCGATGTTTCCTGTGTGGGCTATCTCTGTGAGATCACCTACAACTGGACAAGGACAGCGGCCTACTTTTGCTGCTGCAACGTGTTTCTGAGCTGATTTCCGGATGATGAAAGATAAGGTATTCATCCTTTATTTTGCTTATAGTCAACCAACAATGTAAGTCAACCATCGCTCCTACGGAAGACACAACTTTTCAGAAATAGGTCATAAGCAGGGGTGGAGGTAATAAATTACATCACTGCAAAACTGTCATTTTATGTGCTTTTCTGAGCACATAAGTATTTACTGAAATATTTCTTCTGAATTTAATTTTTTTTTTTTAAATGTTGTACTTTGTTACATTTCAATTCACGAGGAAAAAGTCAAAATGCATGTGAGACTAAAGCAGAAGAAAGGTGAAAGGCATCTGCAGCAGAGAAGAAGTGTCCACAGGAGGGCAGGGGAAATCAAATGTAACTGTAACTGTCACTATTGGTTTTCAATTAAAGTTACTGTATCCATACATAGGTTAAAAAACAAAAAGGTTGTATCCACATTAATCACTGATTTAATATTTAATGCACCATCCCCAGAGCACACTAAATGACCCAAATTACCCACAGTCTTGTATGAACAACAGGTGTATACTGGATCTGGCGAACATGATAAACTGCTCATGCTGGATCCACCAACTGTGACATCCATGAGTTCACTGAGAAAGTCTATCTTTCACTGAGGTGTGTGAGGACTAGCTTCAGTGGGAAAGAGAGGCTGAGTGGACTGATCATATCAGTCTTTGTCTTTAAGGATGGACGAGCAGAGAGGTTGGAGTATACTGTGCAGCAGGAGACTCACAGAATGACATTCAGAGTTACAACAACCAACTCACTGATAGTTGTAACTCTCTCTAGATGGGAATGTCAACAAGCATTGCATAACTTAGCAACAATGCATTGTGTGCGTGTGTATGCATTACGTGTTGTGCAAAAACTATGCAGCTCTCCCTGTGTGTTTGTAGACTGATGCCACAGTAGCATTTGTATTGTTTATTCATGATGTCAAGATGTTTTACTCTGCTGCTAATTCCATATTTAATTCATGTAGCTTGATAAAGCTTGATGCATCTGTGGGGTGTCTCCATTTTATTTACACTGGGTCATTTTTATTTAATTTATTTTTATTTGATTGAGTTCCCCTCTTTGTTTTTGACAAAAGGGCTCTTTAGAGTGATCCAGTATGTAAAGTTAATGTCAGTGCACTTTATTTTGCAGTCAGAATGTCATAAAGCATCATCATATTCATTATTATGCACAAGTGCTTTGGCTCATGCATGCACATACACTCATCCGCACTCTCATGCACTTCCTTTACACATGAGCTCTGCTGGTCACTACGTCCTGTGTTAAATACAGGAAGGAGATTATTAGCTTCCTGAGGAGCTGATGGGGTGGAGGCAACAGACATAGAGGAATACAGGATGAGGTCAGCAGCGCTATGGATTGGCTGGTCGGTAACTCTCTGTATCGGTTACCGCACAACCTCAAGACATTTAGAAATTGAGAGTTTGGGGGGTCGCAGCAAATTTAGTGGAGTGGATGGATTAAAAGACAAAAATAGGGATGAATGATGGGAAATGTCAACACTGAGGCTTTTGCACAGAAATCAGTCACAGTCATGCTTGGAGAAGGATTGCTGGCTTAGAGGATGAGGGGTGAAAGTGATATTGTTCCGAGCAGGATGTGGAGGTCAAGTGGCTCTCTGACCAAGGATACACCACGGCCAAAACACTCCATTAAAACCGGCCTGACCTTCAACCTGCCACCGTGGGTAGGGAGACTGAGATGTGGACAGTGCCAAAATGTCCAGTTCTCCTCTTATCAGCTGTCCTATGATAATTATTGTGTGTACAGCCAAATGGGCAAGTGTGCCTATCCTCCTTTGTGTGCCGCTGTCCGCGGCATTTGTTTGAACAGCAGATACCTGAGAGTGCTGCTAGCCCAAACAAGGTCACAGCGTACCTGGGGATTTTCCTGTGACCTGAAGTGCACAAGACAAATGAGACAAATTGGATGAAATGCCAAAAACACCAGGCAGGGGAAGGGAAGAGCACAAATGAAAACATATAACATGCTGACAGGCTGTTTGACTGAAGGTATGAACTGATCGGAGTGTTTCTGTTGTGCTCCCCTTTTCCTCCTTTTTTCACACATTTGTATTTCAGGTCGTGTGGCTGGGTGGAGGCCGCGTGGTATGTAGTTGGCGGTGGAGGGGTAAGCTCATCACGCTGTCATTACCGCAGAGAAAAACAGAAAACACACATGCACACAGAGTCATGTAAACACAAACACGTCCCTCTCACTGTCTCTTTCTGTTGCACACAAACACATTTGCCCAATCCTGCCCTCAGCGCAGCTTTGTTCCAGCGAGCAAGTGGGTTTAAAAACAAATGACGCGCTTGGCCTTTTATTATGTTCCGGACACTGTTTTTCCTGAGGCTGGAATGCGGACAGGAATGTGTTGTTGCTCTGCTAACGCTCAGAGGGAGAAAAACCTATCATGCTATCATGCTCGAGGAAAAAGAAAAGAGAGGAAGACAGAGAGAGCAGGGTGCAGCAGTGCTTAAAGAGAAGTAAGGGGAGGGGAAAAGATGTAAAAGAGAAGAAAGTGGCTCAAGCCAAAGGTATTTACAGTAAAACAGTCTATTACTGTTTAGGGTAATCCGGGGAAGGGACGGGGGGGGGGGTCTTGAATTTTCCTCCTTGTGGTTAGAGTTGTGATGGGAGCTTTGGTGCTTTTCACTGGCCTACTCTCTTTCTCTCTCTGTCTCTGGTTTTCATTACAGCTGTTATGATGCTCCGTGCTCAGACCAGGCCAACACTTGCATAACAGCCTGCCTGTTATTGGCCTGCTAGTCTAAACTGTGCTGCTGCCAGTCTCTCTCTCTCTCTCTCGCTCTCACTTTTAATGTACAGTTCTAATGTACTTCTACTCCAGCAGGCCTGAATGGGAGTCAGCTGGAGCAGCTACGCTATGGG
This sequence comes from Scortum barcoo, assembly GCA_023238725.1. Classification (NCBI taxonomy): domain Eukaryota; kingdom Metazoa; phylum Chordata; class Actinopteri; order Centrarchiformes; family Terapontidae; genus Scortum; species Scortum barcoo. The sequence continues at coordinate 15,640,271 of CM041550.1, forward strand.
GCGGAGCAAAAAGGCTGCTGCAAAAAGAGAGGGGAAAAATGCACTGATTGTACGAACGCTCCCGCCTCGACCTGCGTTTGTGCTGTTACGCTTCTAATTTACAAAAAGTGGTGGAGGTGATGATGTGAGGACATAAAAAAAAAGGTTTGGAAGTCTGTCGGCGCTAGATGACCCTCTCTAGCTGCCTGTTGAGCACGTTGAATAGGTTGGTGAGTAGGAGCTTTCTGATAGGCTGATCAGTTCCGTGACATTGATTTATCAGTTTCATGCCTGTCTTTCCCCCAGAGGTTTTCTCTATTTGTCTTTCACAACCGAACATCACAGGCTGTATATTGTCGGTGCAAAGTGAAGAAAAGCCAAACTGTAAATCATTACCTCGTTATCATTTATATCATTTACTTACTGAACACGTAACAAGACAGTCTCATTATATTCACTGTGGCGTGAAAACCGCTGGCTAGCTTGTTTCATTCATATCTTCATGATGTTTTTTTGTTTGGTTTTTTTTTTAGCACAAATACAGTCTTTAACAGTAATTTCCTCTCATGCAGGTGCACAATTTACATGCATGCAGACATGCATTCACAACATGTTTGCCTTCTTGTTGCGTCACATATCCTGCTTTGAAAAGTAAACAGCAAACAGGGACATGGTTGAAGTAATTTGATTGGAGTGTGCTCTGGCAGGAAGACATTACTTACCGTGTGCAGATACCTTTTGTCTGTGAGACGGATGGTGTAGCCCACATAGCTACATAGCTCGCTACATCTCTAACAAATCACTTAGTAATGGAGCCCATTTATGCATTTGTAAAGAAAATGGGAGCTGGGTTTGATGTATCTGGACGTGAGAGCGCATGCATGAGAGCAGCAAGACACAGAAATTAGCAAAAAAAAAAAAAAAAGAAAAGTGAAAGGTAGTATGTTTAGCAGGCTCATCTCATCCTTCACCAGGGGCGCTCAGGGACCTATTTGTCCCAGCAGGGAGAGGCGGGTGAGGGATGAGGTCTAGAGTCCCTTTGGCCTGTCTGGGGCCCGGCAGGAGCAGGGCAGGAACACCGAAGATGGATGAGAGGGGGGCTAAACGCGAAAAGGTGGATCAAAGCCTGGGAGAGAACGGGAGCGGAGGAGAGAATGGCTAGGAGGACGCGTGAAGAGAAGATGAGCGATGGGTGGATGGCCTTTCTCTTGATCCATCATTGAGTGATGCTCCATTCAATGTGTTGACTGAGACCACCTGGGGGACTCCGGGGGAGGCTGTGTTTGTTTATTAGTGCTCGGGGGGGAGGGGTATCACTCGGCTATAGACGGCTGTCACCCTCACAGCTCTCCACATTAGAGTGATTGAAGGAAACTGATGGCCCATTTCCAGACAGTGTCAGTGTCTTTGGAGCGCTCAGTAAACCTGCTGTGTGATCTCAGTGATAGAAAACAGCTTTCATTATGCTGATATAGGAGAAGTGAAACAAGGAAATCTTTTGTATCATGAGTCCCATTCTGTTATTGCTGTCAATTAAATGAATAGTCAAGAAATCAATCCATGCCTCTGTTTAATGAATGTCTGCTCTATAGTCTCACTATTTTTCTCAGTTTTCCTTTAAGAGAAGAAGCATTGTGTTCTTCAGCCATGTGTTTTCCTAATTATTTATTTATCTTCCCTTCACCACTGCCATCCTCCATCATTCATATAATAATGTGGTAATTCCCAAATGAGACTCCCATCCCCCTTCACTTCTCCTCCCACTCTTCACAAGCTCTGCTCTCCTCCGCCCATCCACCTATCCTGTTTATCACTTGCCTGTGTGTTTTTGTGTAAAACTCTCTCTCACACTCACAGATGACCTCATGCAGGGGGTTAATGCACAGCCTGAATGTGTTATAAGTCAAAATGTAAATGTAAACACTGGCAGCATTGTTTTTCAGCTCTCATTCACATCTATCTCTCTTCCTATCCACCCATGGCTCTCAAATATAGAAACATTTGAAAACAGCATGGAGCCGATATCAGATTGCTGATTTGAGAGCATTGTCTCAGTGTAGCATAGAAGCTGAATGTCCTTGCTCCTCTGTGCGTCATACAGAGAGTGGCCGAGATAAGCCATGAGCCATGAGAATTCATATTTCAGAGATAAAGAAAAAATGGAGGTAGAGCCGACACAGATTAGAGGAACTGAAACATTTGTGGTCATCAGTTAAGATGACAAATACATTCGACGAACAGGTTAAGTCGTGAAAATTGTCAAGATTGTACAGACATACACCGGGAGATACATATGTTACATTCATTTCATTTACCTATTGGTCTATGTAGTAAATCATTCATCTTTCTGGGGTATAAGGGACACATTTGAGACACAGAGATTTACTTGTGGCTAAATGTTCATGCAACTAAATACTTAACATACATAAGTTGTAATTGCCTTTGTTTGTTCCTGCCCTGTAAGACTGTTGCACTATTAGCTGATAATAATGCCGACCGTTCCAGGTGCAGTGATGCAACATTAACTACAACAAAGACTCTACAGTACTCTCTGCTCTGCTGCTTGGTTGGCCATGCAGCTGTCAAACTGATATACAAACCAGCAATTTTATAAACTGTTGCAACTTTTCCACAGAATGGATGTTTTGATTATGGCTTCATTTGCTGGGGATAAGTGGTGGATGCACTGTTACCATCTGGTAACAACCCAGCCTACATTGAAGAGTTGGCTACTGTCTGTGGTGGGAATGCAACACAGATGTAGGGTTCAGGTACTTCTGGGCAAGGGTACTATATAATATATCAAAGGCACTATCTCAAAGTGTTTTGAATGATTGTTTTTAACTGTTTATCTACAGTCTAGGGTAGTGGGTGAAGCAAACTGTGCCTTTGCAGTGGCAACTCCAAAGCTCTGGAAGAGTCCTAAAATTAATGTTCCTAATCCATAGACATAAAACTCAAGACATTCATGTTTTCAAATGGACTTTGGTAGCTTTTAGTGGATTTAATATTTAAGTATTTTATACTGTGTGTTTATTTTGATTTTTACAAAGTTCGTGACAATCCCCTGACTTTTCAAATTTGATTCAAACAGCACTAAACATCTGCATGTAAGGACAAGAGCCTCATTAGCAGTCCTGTGCGATATTTGTCATGACGCTGAAATTGTAAAACCATGAATGGGTTTCCTGTGCCTCTATGGTGGTTCTCCATATCACAAGTTTCTACTGTGTTATTGACATTTAAAGCAAGCGTATGTAACTTTGAATGAAGAGATAACACATTCTTTTTCTTAAAGAGGAAAAGTTAAATTCACACGCTATAAAGCACACACCAATAGGTCAGATAAAACGTAAACGCACTGTTCCTCAGCAGAGTTCATGGTTGGTTTTCTCTCTCAGTTTAAAGCAAATGATAAGAGAATCTTAGGTTAAATCTTATGTAGAGAAATCCAAGATGCCATTATCAGCCATTATTAGCCAGTGGAGTCCCTGTGGTCCCAGATCCCAGTTTCAATTTGATTTTAACTGAAAACCGACACTCCAAACATGTCTCCCTGTCTCATTACAGAGTGAACACAAATGAGCCGGGATCCCAGGTAATTTCCAGAGTACTAACTGGTAACTGGATTGTCAACAATGGCACTGAAGAATTTTTTTTTTTTTCCTGTCACATGTCTTTTAGATACACGACACACAGTACACTCACACATTCATCATGTACTTGTATTCCAAAAGACATGTTTTTCTGAAGAATGCTGGTTTGCTGGTACAGTCTAAAAAAAGTAAGTTTAAAATGCCAACCCTGTCTCTTCATATGAGTTTGGCCGTGACGGGTTTTGTAATATTTTTGATCAGATGCTCCAGACACAAGACCAGTGAACATGCCTGACTTTAATGCAGAACTGTGTTTGCATGTAGGCGCTTAAATGACATTTAAATGGTCTTTTGCTCTCTGAATTATAGAATGCTAAAGATAAAACAAACAAACAAACAAACACATTAAGTATGACAGATATTCAGAATGAAATAGTAAGGAGGCTTGCGAAAGCTGGTATTACCACAATGTCTGTGAGCTGGAATTTCACCAAGGTTGACCTTGTGTTGAGAGAGTGAATTGTTGGCAGATTAGGATGTCCATGGCAGAGTGTACTCTTTTTGGGTTTTTTTTGCTCTTTTGAAACAAGTTGACTTACATGCCTCAATCCACAAGGGTTTTTTTTCTCAAAGCAGAGAACAATCGGCTAAACAAACAAGAGTAACACGTTTTTATTTGCCAGTGAGATTTTTCCAGAGCTCATTTCATGAAGTCCATGCGTCATTATCTCGTATTGCCTCACCACCACGAACACAGACACACATGATCACAAGATGAAATGCACGCATGCAGCTCCTTGACTCTCAGCAGCCAAAGAAGCAGATGGCGTTTCCATCTAAGGAGCTGGTGGCTGTCTGCAGGTTGTGTGCCGTCTCCACCAACCACATCCATCACTTTGAGGCAAAAGAGAAGACTTGTAGCAGGGACCCCCTCTAAAAAAATCTCCCTCATACTCAGGGAGATGTGGTTTCTTTCAAGGCACTACATACTCAAGAGTTTCCAAATTTGTAATCCTTACATCATTTGCTCTGTGGGGCTAACCTTTTCTAAATTTGCGCTCCAGAAAATGTGTTTTCTACTGCTTTTAGTCACTTTGATTGGGCTAAAGCCCAATCAAAGGTGAGGTGAATAAAGAGGTGCTGAAACACTAGTGTGATGAATAGCTCTACCTGTGCTTGAGGAAACATGTTCCCCCAGCAGTGTAATGAGGACACACCCTGAGCTGACCTGCAGCTGTAAACACACATGCAGTCGCACCTGCCAAGAATGAGTCACAGGCGGTGGGCGGGGCTAGAAGAGAACATGAGCTCATCCTGTTAGGTCCTGCACATTCTCACATCCCATCTCCACCTCCCCCTGTTCAGGCTGTCTTTGTCTTTCCATCTCTCTTACCTGCCTCTTCCTGTTTCTCTCTCCTCACCTCTTACATTCCCGCCTCCATTTTCTGTGTGTATGTGTGTGTGCTCATTTTCCATTGTCCTGTCTTTGTTGTGGCTGCCTCTCTATCATCAAATCCCTCATCTGTGGCTCTTCCTCAGGTTTCTTCTTTTTCCCATAAAGGGTTTTTTGAAGTTTTTCTTTTTTCTGACCCGGTTCGAGGGTCTAAGGACAGAGGGTGTCACAACTGTACAGATTGTAAAGCCCTCTGAGGCAAACGATGTTTGTGATTTTGGGCTTTAAATAAATAAATTTGAATTTGATTTTGAATCGGAAACAGGAAGGGGTGTCTATATGAGTGTGTGAAGAGGGTTTTTATTCACCTGGTGGCCAGGTAAAGAGGCGGGGCAGTGTGTGAGTGCGTGTTGTGTTTTGTGTGTGTGTGTGTGTGTGTTGGTAGGGATTACAGTCAAAGCAGCCAGCGTGAGAAACAGGAGATGCACAAGAAGCGTGAGAACACTACCTGGAAAACAGCTGGGAATGTCTGTTGAACAGGCTGACCAAACACACATGCATAAGCTTAGAAACGCACATGCACACGCGTACACTAATGCATGCATGTGAGCAACAGGCACTCCCACACACACATTCCTGTAAAATACATGCTGGGTCAGACCCAAAAGGGACTTCCATAGAAGCATAGTTTGGGGGTCTAGGAACTTGTAGATAACAAAAGAGTTAGCTCTCCTCGAAGCTTTGGAGACCTTCACTAACCACTTTCAATGTCAGCCCTTTATCTTTTCTCTTTTCAAATATTCACTCATTTATGCACTGTATTGTGAAATGGATGCCATATTGTTTATTGTCCTAGTTTGTTTGAATATGTGTCCAGTATATTTATGTAGACACTGACTGAACTGAGGTTAATGACAATGTGCATACAGTGTGTGTGTTTGTCTGTGCGCGCGTAAAAGAGGATGGGAAGAAATGGTTTCTACATTCTCAGATTTCGCTTGAAAGAGGAAGTTAACTCTTGTTTACTGCACTTTTGCTAGCAGATTATGCAACACTGGAAAGATGACACAAGTATGTTCCAGTGCTCCATGTGTACAGTATGTGTGTGTGTGATAGAGGGAAAGAGAACGAAGGAGAGAGAGATAAGCTGATAGTGAGTGACCATGGTGGAAACTCATAGGAAATGCTATTTGAATAGGTGCCCACAGTTAAACAAGGATCTGTTACACACGCACAAACACACACACACAAGACTCAGATGGGTTGTCACGCTCTCTCTCTCTCTCTCTCACTCTCTCTCTTGTGAACCTGTCATCCATTCTCCACGTTCAGTATATATACAAATATGGTGAAAACATTCCTGTATGCACAAGTGTGTTTGCATTCCTGCTGGTTGGATCTGTGGGAAATATCTGGCAACCTGAACATACCAGACCACATCTGCCGGCAGACTACATGGGGTTTGATGAAATCCAATTGCGATCAGAGGAGGAAGAAATTTCACTCTGCATCACGCACCTTTTGTGGAATCATCTATGGGGATTTCAGCCAATCTCATCTCCAACAAACCATAATCACTTTGTCATGTGTCCACTGTGTCACCAAGAATGGCTTTAAAAAAGCTGGGTAAACAAAATATTTAGAATATTAAGTGTCTTACCATCCACAGCAGGATTGCTTTGGAAAATGCCCACAACGTGATGAAAATCTTTCTTCTTCAGTCCAAAACAATGGATCGCTCATAGACACATCTCACAAAAAGAGAGTGAAAATTCAGCACACTATAATGTAGAAAAGATGTCACACAGACCAACTGCAGAGCAATTGTTGTAGGGGTGACATCCAGAAATGGCCACAGAGCGTACTAGCTTTTAAAAGCACACACACACACACACACACACACACACACACACACACACACACCACTAATGTAGTAGCAGTGTCCCAGACAGCTTTCCGGAAACACGCCATTTCCTGTGGAGCTACTGCAGGTCTCTGTCCATAAGGCTGATGACTCCCTGGAGCAACTGGCTACTTTACGCTGCTCGTATGGACCTATCTACTGTTGCACAACCAAACGCCGCTGACAAGCAAACACATACACACACACATCTTGTCACATGTACACGTGAGCGCTTGCATGTTCACACACCAGCTGACACGTAGTCGACACTCACAGCTAGTTCATTGAGTTTGCATTATCTCACTGTAATTGTGATTTGCATGGTTTTATCATAGAGTCCACGCTTGGGTGTTATCGTCTGTGTCCGACTCTTTCAACTAACAGCAACATACAGTAAGTGGTGCTCTCCTCTCGGTCCTGATCAATCTTTGAGTGACCAGTGAAGAATGGAGGAGATGGACAGAATGGGCAGAGGCTCACTCTCTATCCCTTCTTTACAATTTAATGAGATAAATTACAGTCTTTAATTAAACTTGAGGAGCAAGTCCAGCAAGAGGAGAGCAGGAGCAGTGAGGGGAGCAGTGATGGATGAGTTTACGGGGAATATGTCACATCGTTCTCCAAGACTTTGCTCTCTCATTAGCCCTTCTAGCTCCTGCGTGCGCTGTGGAGACTAATGTGCCTAATGGACGAGATTTACCTCCAGGCTATCATTCCGTCCGTCAGTCAACCTGCATATTTCACAATCCACCTCCTCCTCTCCAGCTGCTCTCGCCTACCCTTTTTTTTTTTTTGACTTGCTCCATCTTTACTGTTCACATACTTAGGATCTGAGTACAAACATGTCATGCCACTCACCCAGCACATGCACGAAAAAAACCTAAAGTCCCACCCCTCCTCCCATCCAAACACATAACACTAGCCCATAGTAGACAATTAGACCTATTTCTCAGCATTAATTACCATTTTAATTAGCAAGGCTGTGAGAATGAATAATCTGACAGCATATGGCTAAGGGTGCAAAATCATAATCCTATCACAGTGTTATTTATTCCCTCCCAGTTCCAGGGGCTGTTTCAACATGCTGGTCTAATTACTATTGCTGGGGGTGGAGACTGGGAGCAAAGCACAGCAAAACAATAACAATGCTAATGCTGGAGGCAACGCTAGGTTAGGCCTACACCCAATTCTTGATGCACTCTTTCTCAATAGGAAGCAGAGTTTTAAAAACACTCAGAGAAAACAAGGAGGCGCATGGGAAATGAAAGAGAATCAAGATATGTCCTCTGTTCCCTTCCCTCTTTTCTAATGAGAGTTTTCTTAATGAAAGAGGCAGGAAACTGAATTGAAACATCTGCTCTGGCAAGCGCCTATTCATATGAGAAATAAAAAGCTCGTACTTGTTTGTGATGTGACGGGGAGGGGAGAGGGTGGAGAACGGAAACAGAGATGAGTGGCTTTCTTAAATAACATTATTTATTGCATGTGTCTATAAAGAATCAATACAATCTAAAGCAATGAACTAAGTTTAAATTATCATCTCTTAGTAGCATCACAATATGCAAGATATGAAATATTTACAATGAAAGACACAGCAAGAGAAGCCGGGGCCCATATCATAACCTTTAGATGCTGAATAAAAACTCGAAACATTATCCAAATGCAAAACACTGCTGAAAACATCAAGAGGCTCAATTAGCAAAAAACACACAGAAAAAAGTTTTCATTTCAAATTTGGAGGGAAAAAAACCTTACAAACAGCAAAAAACTGATTTTAAGTTTTAACAAACATTATTAACAATATTTATACATTTGGTACGTCTTTGTAAACTAATTTTCAAAAGTGTAAATATTGCATATATGCCATTTGTGTTGTACCTAAGTAACAAGAATTAATTATGTCAAGTATTAATGATTTCTCGTAAAATCTTTTTTTTTTTTTTTCAGAATTACAGCATTAGAAAATGTCCTCATAGTGGCATCCATTTCACAAGACCATCCCATGACAGTTTAAAAAAAAAAAAAATCAAAGCCAAACCATACTGTTTAGCATATAACTTAATTAGTGCTTTTGTTGTATCAGAAAGTTCACTCAAACACATACTATGTACAGTACAAAGAACATAAGTTATTTAACTTAACATCTCTCAAAGTTTCTCAGCGTTTGCGTAATTGTAATTCTCTGTAACATCGCACTATTTACAGTATATAGGCAAAGGTTAAGTACCAGTGAATTCAGATAAATAGAGATACTTCCCCTGGTGTGTTTCTTTTATTCAGCTTGTGTCTGTGTCGCAGTTTCCATTCAGTACCTCTGCATGTTTCATTGTTGCTGTTGCAGTTGTGGTGTTTGTTGGGTTTGTGTGTCCCCAAGCTCGGAACACAGCATGTACTACATTCAACGTCTCTTGTGTTACAATCTAGAGAGTTTGTAAGTGCAAGACCATGCATTAGCTCCAGGCGTGTCCCGTCTGGCTCTCTCTCAGCTCAAAGGATTTGAGCTATTGAGCGGCTCATTGAACAGCCAGTTGGACTGCATCATGCATTCGCCACATTGCTCGGCATTGCCTGCACCTGCCAGCCAACCATGTGTTGTGACAGAAAGCAGCAATGAGGCATCAGGTGAGAAAATGTACGATTCTGAGCTGTCCAGATACTGTATAAATAACTTCAAACATTCATGTTCCCGTCCCTTGTCGTGACAGGTCATAACTTCCTGCAGGATGTGCGCAGAATGTCACAGGTGAATAGTGAAAGTGTATAAAGTTGCTGAGACTTGGGCTCAGACAGGCCACAGATCTGGTAGTCAGGTCCAGTTGGACCTGGTTGATGCTGCCTGACACCTGCATGCATGTGTGATGCAACGCAATGTCAAGTATTCCTCTAAAGTACTCAGGGTATTCTTTTAATGTGTATGAATCCTCCATCTCAGGCATATTAATAAATATATTACTCTGGATCTTTAATACATAATCTTGTCATAAATGTAAAGTGGGGAGAGAAACTTAATCTCAGAGGGGCGGTCTCTCATTCGGCTCTGATGAACATTCAGTCTAGAAGATGATCAGTTAAATCTTTGATATACTGTTTATAGGTCCAAACAAAAAAGGTCCATCAGACTGGGGCTGACAGCTAGAGTAAGGCTTTGGATTGGTGATTTTTTAAAAAAAACATTCACCTCTGAAAATAAATATTTTATATATATTTCTACTGTGTGAATTGGTACCAACCTGGTTTTTGCTGAGGTAGGGTTTTTTTTTTAAGTAAATGTTAACTTTGATTTTTAAATATGTTCATAAATGCCACCTCTTTTTGCAGTACAATCTGTATACAAATTCACACACACACTTCATCAAATGCATACATACATGATAAATAAATAAATATATGTAATCTGTATGCATGAAAGGTTTTTTTGCGTGTATGTGTGTGTGCACACTATGCTTTCCAGGTTTGGTTCACAGGTTTTCAGGTGAGAGTATCTGGCAACTATTGACCGAAGCCTAAAGAAAGCCAGCTGAAAGTGTATGAATGGCAATATCAGTATTAATCATTAACATAACAATATACTGCAGAATAATTTTGCAGGCCTATGCACAGAGATAAATACTTTCCTATCTATAGTTAGAGTAAATAGTCCATTTAAATTCTTGTTATTTCTTAAGTAATCTAGTACAGCAGCAGCGATGGCGCCTGAATGTTTTGGTGCCGAGAAAAGCGGAGGGGAGATTTGGGGCAAGGGTCAAGTGTCCGTGTTGCCATGGTGATGGCCGCCCCTGTGAACCTCGAAGGCGGCAAAGAGGTCAAAGGACATCGACTGCAGCGGATGGTCCAGCTGTCACCGGAGCGACCTTGTCACGTGGCTGCAGCAAAATCCTTCGTTCACATGAAAAGGAGGGAGAGGAGGGCAGTGGGGGGCGGTAAGAGGACCCATCAGCCTTCATTCTGAAAGAAAAAGAAGAAAAAAAACAAGATTGAGTTTCTAGTCATGTGATTTACAGACTTCAAGTTGAATCTAACTGAATGAGATTTCTTGGTCAGTGCTCCCTTCAGATACCTAATTCAAGTGTGTGTACATACAGTATATGTGATTTATTACGTAGGACGTAGCAAGAGAGGAGAGGGGGAGGTCAAATGGATACCCACACTCTGTTACCAAGTAAGGAATAAGTGCTCTTCAAACGGCCTGCCTTTGTGTGTGTGCATATGTGTGTATTCCTCAGCTGGTAGACACTGAAGTGGCAGGTGCTTTCACGGCAGGGGAAAAACAGAGTGGCATTTAGCACTGTGCAGCTGACACAGGGCAGTCTCCAATGACGGCAAGAGACAGCAACACTCCCACACTCCAACAAACACACACCCAGGTATTCTTGATTGCATACCTACTGGAGTCAAATAAACAAAAAATGCTACGTTCACTCCCACACACACATGCACACACTCCACAGCTGTGTGTTTTCACACACTATAAACCCTGTGTCTTCAGAGTGTCGCTTTTCTCCCAGTGGAAAGCTGTGCTGACCCTTGCCCCGGTGTACTTGTTTGTGAGGTTTCATTTGCATGCAGAGCTATCAAATGGGAGCGGAAGTCTTGGCTGACACACACACAAACACACACACATTCACACACACACAAACACACACACAGAGCCCCTCTCCACGGCTGCATTTGGAGCTGTTTTCACAAAGCTGGATGTGATCGTCATTCTCTAAAACAAACCTCTCATTCAGAGCCCTCACTGTTGCCCCCTCCTCAACTACTCCCACCATAAACACACACACACACACACACGTCTGTTCTCTGTCTTTGCCCTACACACATACACGCTTTAAAAGAAAATCAGCAGCTGATGTCAAATCTAAAGCTTTATAGACACTTGGCACTACCCTTACTAATGTCCGGAACACCAGAGAGGAAACAAAACACACCGATGCATTTCCGAAGAAGGGATGTGTGAGGTGCAGAAATATGGAACCAGAGAGTTCATTTGAAAACTAAAATAATTGATTTCCCTCCCGAGGCCACCTGTGCTGCCTAAGCTTTTGTCTCTTCATTGCCATGGGTGTCAGAGAGAGAAGAAAATAGAAACACTGGGGTGGGAAGTGGTGGAAAAACCACAGTAACAGAATAAACCTGACAGAGAGGAATGGGAATGCAGTGAGGTCATGGGACCGACGGTCCATAACAAAGTGAGTGTGTGTGTGTGCGTGTGTGTTTCTGGAGGGGCTGGGCCAGTCAGTGGCCTGTAGAGACAGACACTTGGGTGAGAATGACTGAGATCTGCCGGGAAGGGGAGTTGAATCACTAACAGCTCCGATTAAAAACCAGGTGTAGCCCTGTACATAAAAACATTATTATCATATGGATAATGGTGCATTGGGACAATGTGGCATTTAGGGACTCGCCACACACACCGCTATTCAAACATATGCTGATCGGAGAAAAGTGTGGGTGGGCAGGGAGATTTGGGGAGGGGGAGTGTTTATTGAGAGAAGGGGACAGAGGTCCGGCGGGGGGAATGAACCCGATGCCTCCTACCCCTCCTTTTTTTTTTTTTCGAGCACATACACACAACCCTCTGCCCCTCCCAGCGTCTGTGCCCCCTGTCCCACACACACACACACACAAGCTCTGTTCATTATTTATTTAGTTCTTGCAGTCTAAATTTAGCTGTGCTCCATTCAGGGCTAGGACACACACACAGGCATGTATTAGCAATCTCTGGTGCTTCAGAAGACAAGTAAACATGTCCCCATGTCTGTTAATGCATCGCCTGTTCGAGTAGCTCTGTGCTGCTGCTGCTGCTGCAGAGCTGAATGAATGAACCTGAACTGTTCCAAATGTATCTCTGAGCAGCAAAAAAGGAAATCAATTTTTTTTATTAGGGGTACGCTGAAAAATGAGCTTCTGCAAACAACAAAACTGATGTCAGGAACAGGCTTCCTCCTACAGATAGGGAGAGATCTGCAGGATCAGATGTGCTCTGTTTACATTCCTGCCCTGCTGGCTCCTCCCTGATCTACAGCAGTGGCCCACCAAACAAATGCTCCTCACCTCTGACGTCCCACACCTCTGTCTGACTGACAAAACGAAAACAACAACCACTGTCAACTCTGTTATCCTGCTGATTCATTATCACACATTTGCCAGATAACATATATCATTAGCTTCTTCTTTCTCCTTCTTTGAGTCTTTTTGCAGTGATTGTGCAGCTTTTCATTCAAGAAAACGGCTAAACCATCAGCTAAAGAAAACCAATTCTTTCTGACTAATTAAAATGTTTCCAATTTAGAATCAGACATAACAAAGAAGAGCAGCAAATCCTCACAATTGAGAACCTAAAACAAGGTAACGTTTGGCTTTTTAGCTTAAAAAATTAAAGTGACTGCTGATTAATTTTCCAACAATCGAGTGTTGATTTATTGTTTTAGTTATACAAACATCATAGGGAACAGCCTACGGCCTTTTACAGGATACCAAACATGCTCTTAACTATGCAATACACCTCTAAGCACTTACGCAGCACTGGAGTCCAGACAGATAGGGAAGAGTTTATGAGGAGCTGTTTTATGAATGAAAAAATAATTTGGAGCAAGGGTCAAACTAATCAGCCAGAAGCCAGTACCACTTGAGCTTACCTGGTGTGCGTACTATACTGCATGTGCACTCACACAGAAGCCCTATCTCTTCTTCAACCTCTAGACAAAACAAGCTACTCAACAATGTCTAATCCTGAAGTGAATGTAATCCTTCTTACCTTCAAGCTAAATTGAGGATACAGTAGGTTGACTTTGTTTTTATCTAGCGCTGGAACATCCCGTCCTACTTTACTCAAAGAGTTATGTATCAGACGGACAGGAGCGGTGTGTGTGTGAGATTGTGTTTGAAGGGGAGGGGTGCACAGGACAGGTGAGGACAAAGACTGTATGTTCCTCAAAGTACTGTAGGTAATCAAATAATCAAGTGGGGGTGCTGTTAAATGTTCCAGGCTTAAAATAGGCTCTTTGGCTGCAAGAATAAAACCTACCTTGTTGAGGATGTTAGCTTCCTAGAAAAGTAAGCACTTCAACAGTACATTTTGCACATATGATGACGACAAAGCATTTATTCAGAAAATAAGACAGATGTGTGAATTCTGGGCTCCCTGATCCATTAAAGAGGTTGTGTGCTGTGTTGTGTGTTGTTGTGTCCTGTGGGTTCATGAACACACCGTATCAAAAGATATTTCTAGAGCTTCTATTGTTACATTATTATCTACAAAATACAAAATACCACAGAATAGAGGAAGTGCCTGTTTTAATTTACCAGAATGCAGAGAAAACACTGCAATATATCTTCTTATTTGTGAGGCTGGAACCAGAGAAATACTTGAGCCATAAATTCAGAAATCAGAATAGGTGCCAATTTCAGTCAATCTATTAATCCATTAATTGGTGCAGGTTATTCTGCATTGCAGATCAATCCTCTGAACCAGTTGGCCATTATTCGCCTGTTATTGTTGTTTGCAATGTGAGATAAACCAAGCAGCAAGAGGAGGGATAGTCTTGTTAGTGGCTCTGATCAGATATGATTAGCTAATTGTTTAATGCATCGTTAGACAATCCTCTGTGGCCTCTGGTGTGAAAAGCCAATCAGAGAACGTCCACTGAGGTCAGATAACAACAGGAAAAACAAAGGGCTTAAACGCACCGGTGTGGAGAAGGTGTGTGTGTGTGTGTGTATAAGGGGCATGGGGGTGGGGTTGGATCACATGATTTCTGAAAAACAGAAACCAATGCCTGGAGAGTAGAAGAGAACAAACTGGGGGGAGAAGGATGCATAAGAGGAGGGGGGAAGGGTTTTGGGTTGGTATATGGCTTCTTGAAACTGCCTCGCCACACCCCCACCTTCTCCCGGTTGCTGTTGTGGCAGATGGCGGCCAGTCATTAGCATATTGTCACTCTCCTCTGACAGGCCAGATAACCAGTGAGCATTGCCTGGCAGGGCAGGTGCATAACCCCTAACCCCCCACCCCTCCCTCCACCATCTGCTGATGGCTGTGTATATGTACGCACACAGGAAAGGAAGACACACAGACAACGTGGAAATGTGTGTGTGTGTGTTTTGGTTGTGTTAGTGGTGGTAGTAGTGGTGGTGGTGGTGGTGATGGTGGAAGGGGGGGGGGTTCTGGGCCCACAAATGAAAGGCAGGAGTGTGAGTCAGTCCTCTCCCCTGTCTGCGGGACTGCTTTTCAGCCAGAGAGAGAAACATTAGATAAACAAGGAGAGAAGTGGGTAAAGAAAATGATGAGGAGGAAGATAAAGGAGCTTTTATGGAGAAAAAGAGAGGGGGCACGAGAGATGTAGTCTAAATGGAGACGCAAGATGTGGACCGCCAAAGAATGAAAGTAAAAAGTTAAAAATAGCGCACACACCTCCTTGTTTTCTTTCCATTGCAGCGATGCTCCTACAAGCAATATCTGCACTGCACCCTCGAGTCTCTCACGCACACAGTGCTAGTTCAAAGGTCAAAAAACTGACATTGCCGGCAGGGCCAGAAGGCGTACACTGAAAGCTAAATGGCCCCCTCCTCCCCTCTCCCTGCACGTTATGTTAGGGCCAAAACTCAAACAACAACAGTGTAACCTATCAACCAACGGACTCAGCCATTCCTCACCAAGCCACACAAAAACCTCAAATACAGACAGGCAGGTGGAGCAGAAACACGTCTCCCTCTGTCTCCCCCTGACATAGCAACAACGTCCAAAGAGGACTGATCTGATGTCTTAATCTACCTGTTTCTGTTAATTGATGTACAGCAGGGAATGCAAACTCACTCAGTTCAATCTGATAACAAGAGGATGTGGTAGGGCCTGTCATCCCGTAGTAAACAGTCTTGGCCTCTTTTTCTCTCACACACCAGCAACGGACATGTTTTTGTGTTTTTGTATTTTGATGAGAGTATCGATGACTTGCCACACTGGTCAGATCCCTGATCAGAGCTGAGTCATCCTCTATTATGTACAAGGAGGTTTGTTTGTTAGGACAGGCTTATATAACCAGGGTACAGTAGCAAAGGCAAACTCTTACCGGAATGACACTGATCTCTATCTCTTTCTGCGCTTCTTTTCTCCATTCCTCCCCCTCACTCTCTCTCCCTCTCTCTCCCTCCTTCAATCCAAGAGCTCAATTGTCTATTTTGTTGTACATGAAAAACAAAACATCCTCCGCCATTGTTCCTCCACCTCCCCCTCTCCTCCTCCCCTGCTCTCAAAGCCTTGGACAAACGTCTCCACTGAGCTACAAAATTCAATATTTGGGCCCTGTATTCTGAAACACAAAAGCACCAGGACACAATGAAGTGACGGGACAATAAGTGTGAGGTTCACAACAGGTGCACACATGTGTAAAAGTCGCACGTGTTCAAAGTAAAAAAAAACAAACAAAAACAAAAAAAAACAAAAAAAACAGTGCGCTCCTGGGTGAAACTGTTTCGCTGACATGTTTGTGAAGTTGCTCAGAGTAAAGGAAAAAAAAGAAAAAGAAAGATGCCTCTAATTCCCCCTCTGAGTCCATCCCACCAGGTTAGAAAAACAAGTGAGCATTCACCTCTCCCAGCAACCTTTGCACACTGCCCGCATTCCAGTCCTGAAACCCAGTACCTGACAATTGATAAACAACTGACTCACTTGTTTTTCTGGGGAACTCGATGACTTGCACCAAGCCCCACACTGGCTGCGCCCACAGCATGAGAGCCGGCAGAGACAGAGGCAAAAGAGAGGCAACTTGGTTGTGAAACCACAAACAGCAATTAAACTCTTGAATTTCACCATCAGGAACACTGCCTCCTGACTCACGATGATCCCGACACTGAGTGTTTTCTTTTCAAACAACAGCAACTTCTGACATGCCCCTGCTAGGTCATCCATCCCTGTAAATAATCCCTGCCATTTAGAGATGCATGAAAAGCCATTGATGCAACGGTGAACAAAATGAGGTGAAAGGTAATATTTTGATGGCAACTGTTCCTTCCCACAAAGGCGCACACTCAGAAGGATTTCATGGTTATTCACGCACATACCAGCCTTGTAAAAGCCACATTGCAGTGCGTTATAAAACAGACCATAAACATGCATTTTCTCCCTGTTCTAGCTACTCCCGTTTGGCGCATCGTGTGTAGCACTGCATGCGTCACTGGATCAGACGAGATGTCTTTTCAAATACTGACGTGGTATAAAACTGCGTCACTGAGGGGAGACCAGAGCAGACCATTCACACAAACACACAACATCAGCATCAAGCCAGCCGCCATAATAGAGGGATAGGGAGTCCGGTCATAGTTTTCAAAATAAAACTATTTCTGAATGTGATGGTTGCTGAGTAAGTTCCATTTGAGTCAAGTGAATCCTGAATTTAAAATAACCTTGTTATTAAATGCAAAAGCAACTTGCTCTGGAGGATATGGATATATTTTTTTGCTGTTTTGCACACTTCACTTTTTGACACTTTCTTTTTAATTTGGTAAGGGAAGACTCTTATGTTCCGGTGCTGCTGCTCTAATATCTGTATGCAGTTAGCAGCAGATCAAAGAGCCAACCAACAGTCCTCTTCAGTAGCAAACAGCCCTGAGATCTGGCGATGTGTCATGGGTGTGACGAGTAGGTGACTAATCCTATCTAAACATCACAGCCTACACCCAACAGCAACGCTCATAACAACTTGACTTCCCTCAGCTCCTGCAGCCTCCATTTACACCAAAAACAGCACGTGTCAATATGTAACCACTGTTCATGTAAAACGGACGAGACCAAGATGTTTTGTGCTACATGTGACTGCATTACAATGCAAGTTGTTATTTGTAGAGATGGTCAGTAGATTTACCTTTAATTTGAAAAGCTGATTTGTAACCTATGGGTAAATAATGTGATATTTATGCTGATGACATGAAAAATAACAAACAGTGTATGTTTTTTGTTATCTTCCTATCAGTGGGTTGAATCTACAGCCAGTGTTAAACAGTCGGGCTCTGCTGTAGAAGCACACAAGAATGCATGAATGACAGCATGTTCTCTAAAAGATCATCATTATCCTCAATTTTGGAATGAAAATTAGCTTAGAAGTGCTGCTTAGCAACGAGCAGCCTATCTCTGCAGAGTATACCGTAGCCCCGAGGCAGATCTCTATTCTACTCGAGCCCTGGCACCACTCCCTTCATGAATGAAAACCTGCTGAATGAACGAGTGTGTGTGTGTGTGTGTGTGTGTGACATGTGACATGAAAACACTCACCTTTCACAGCAGCAGCAGTCTCCTTGAATCCCAGGCTGGCGTAGGGGCTGGTGTTAAAACCATTCATGCCCCCCTTGCAGCCACAAGCCGTCTTGAATCTCAGGAGTCCATCACAGTCCCCTAACCTGCATCCGCCAAGGTTTCCCTCCATCAAGTTTAAGGCAATGTAGTTAAGTCCATTTTGATAACCAGCCGACATCTCCCGACACATGGGGCTGTTGCTGCCGTAGTCCTCGTCAGGTCCCTCTGTGCTGCAGACGGTGTGGGATACGTTCTCCACAGAGGCAGAGCTGTGCCGCTTGGTGTCGTGGGCGAAGGATGGGCACACAGGTGTGACAGTGGTGGTAGAGGAGAAGGTCTCCGAACTGTGTCGCCGGCGCCCCTGAGGGTCAGCCCGGATCACTTTGGCCCCCCTGTGTGGATCCACGAGTGTGACGGATAATGAAGGACCCCCCAGGAGGAAAGAGTCCAGTGGAACCGGGGGCACACTATCCACAATGCTGCTCTCAAGGCTGAGTCTCTGGACACAGGCGGTGGGGCTGGTGGGGAGGGGAGCAGTGTCAGTGGGGCAGAGAGCAGGTAGGGGGGCAGGAGGACTGAAAGTCATCTCAGTGTAGTCATCCTTGGCTAGAGCAGGCTGACAGACCAGGCTCACCTGCTGTTGGAGAGGATATTCCTCTACCATCCCCCTCTCCTCTGTCTGTCCCTCTATGCTATTTTTCTTTTTCCCCTCCTCGCCTCCCTGCATGCTCTCCTGGGCGTTCACCAGACCAGGGCAAGTCACGACTTCAGGTGTGTGGTTTAGGCACCCCGCAGGAAGGGAACCCCCGGCTTGGTGTGAGCCAAGGTGACCCTTGGAGCTGATGTCAACATTAGCATAGTCTGAGAGTGGCAGAGATCCCCGCTCTGCACACATTAAACTCACAGAGGACTCTGAGCTCTCTGACTCTGTGGATGGCAGTGGGTCGCGGGTAGCACTACTAAAGTCTATGTTGATATACTCTCCAGGGCTGCGTGGCTCTGATGGAAGAGGGTGTTCACTCATACATGGTAGAGTTCTGAGGGATTCCAGGGCCAGGCGGGTGGGCCGACACACTCGACTCCTGTGTACCAGACCTCCATCTACCCGTGCCACTCTGAGAGGAGACGGGGCAGAGGAAGGGGTGCTTGGTGTCCCCGGAGAGCTGCTTGCCACAGAGTCTCCAGGGGAGACAGGACAATAGTTGGATTCCTCATCTATCCGCTGTCTCTGTAAACTCATCACCACATACTGGTCTGTGTCCGTGGACCCATTGCGCTGCAACTGGCCTTTAAGTGAGCGTGGTAGAGAGCTGTAAGAATAAGCCTGCCTGTGATGTTGCTGGGGGTGGGGGTCTCCTCCTTGAGGACTGAGGATGAAGTCTGGGGGCGTGAGAGACACCAGAGGGTCCACAGGAGACATGTTCAGGTACTCTCCATTGGTGAGTTTTCCATCAGTGCTCTCCACTGACATCTTGGTTCCACACCACATCCGCATATAGCCACTGTCCTCCAGAGAAACACTCCCGGGGGAGTCTGTGCGTGGGGCCAGCCCCCCTGAAGAGGAGTGTGAACGGGGGTTGATGATTTGCTTTGGAGCAGAAACACACATGGGGCTCATGGGCATGTAGAGGTCATCCTTGGACCCTGGTGTCTGAGGTGCCACGCCTGGCATCATGGGCATGTAGCCACTGTCATCTTGGAGACTGCTAACGCCAATCTGAACATCCCTGTAATCCTCAGGATAGGTCCCTTTAGGGGAGGCAGTGTGACACCTGCGAGAAGACTGACTTCCGCTGGTGTAAGTAGCCCTCATAAGAGTATACTCATCCAGGGAGGCTGAAGATACTTGGGGGGGACCCCTCTGCTGGCGGGGGGTAGTGAGAGAGTATGTGCGCTTTCGATAAGCCTTGTCCAGCTCCGATAACCGGCGGTAACCGTTCTGACTCTGCCGCTCCATCACCATGTAGCCATCAAGCTCACTGCCGTCCCGTGAAGGAGGGGTGTCAGCTTTGAGAGACTCTGGCGTGTTGCTTCGGAGGGTGAGCGGCAGCCTCAGGTCCCGTGTGTCAGCAGGGCTTGAGCCATACTCCTCACATGATATAAAACCAGCATCACTAAGGGAGCCCGAGAAGGAGGCACTGCAGCTGGAGGGGCGAGGGGCACTGCTGTCCGGGCAGGAGGACAGACTCCCCAGGCTGGGGGCGGCCATGGGAGGGGAATGAGACAGGGGCATGGACATGGACTTACTGTGCTGGAGGGAGGAGGATTCAAATGTCCGACAGGGGCGCGTTGTGATGGTGTGAGACCTGCTCAGGAGGGTCCTGTGGACCCCCGGGCTGAGGGGGCTGCCGGTCACTGACATAGGGCGTGTCATGGTGCCATCGCCCTCGCTGGCCGTGCGTATCCGACAGGAGGAGAATTTGCTCACGGGAGAGGTCGCGGCCATGCTGTCGGTGCGCGACCGGCGGGGAAGCCCGGTCTGACTGGGGGGCAGATTGTTCAGGTGTCTGCGTGTGGGCACAGAGATGGGGTTAGTGCCAGACGACTGGCTTTTGCTGCGCGGCCGGAACTCCGACAGCTCCTTCATGGCTTTCATCGCCTCCAGGATAGTTTCGTGGATGTTTTGCGCCACCACCGAGTCGTCAGCCTGCATCCACAGCTCCCCCGGCCCCGTGGTGGCGGACCGGCCGACCTCAATGAAGAAAAAGCTGTCAGAGTGGCCGCACCTCCGGATGTTCATCAGCTGTAAAATGACGGAGGCAGCCTCCGTGTTCAGCTTCACGAAGCTGATAGTCCGGCTGGAGAGACACAGCCTGTACACCCCGGTCAAATTCCGGCTTTGCCCCAGGCCTTTGGATTTCAGGTTCACTTGCCAAACCTCCTTGTAGGCGGCGGACACTGGTGTGATCACCCCGTAGCTCGCCTCGTCGAAGCCGACCAGCGAGGACGCGGAGTTGGACCCGGAGCCGTCGTACACTTTCCCCTCTGCCATCAGATCCGTCAGCACCCGGTACCAGCTCTCCTGCTCCTGCTCGTTGTCGGCCGCCACGGCGAAGTACTCGTCCTTGGTGTAGAGAGCGATCAGATATTTGTGCTTGGCGTCGGCTCTCTTGTTGATGTTGAGGCAGCAGTCCAGGGGAACAACTCTCTTCGGGGCCGATTTGTTTTTCCATTTCTTCTCGCTCTCGTAGTACTCCAGCCGGGCGGGGAAGCCCTCGCTCGGCTCCCTCAGCACGAAGAAGCGCTTGTGTCCGTGTTTCTGCTTCTTCAGGTAGCCGCATTTCTTGACGCCGCTGTTCGCGTTACCGGGCATTGACGGCTGATCTCCGGTGTTTGGCGGACTCGCCATTCTCGCGTCCCTTCTCTCTCTCTCCTCTCAGACACAATACGCTCCCTCAGCTTCCCTCGGAAAAAATAAAAAAAAAAACACAGGAGAGACGCGATTCTTCTTCCTCTTCTTCTTTTTCTTTAAATGTATTTGAATCCTCTAATTTCCAGAGCCGGCGGTGCGCGCGTTCGTCTCCTCCCGAAGCCGAGCGATAAATAACACATGTCTGCTTGTGTCCGGACTGAAGAGGGGAGACAGCATGTGACGATCTACACATCCAGCTCTGGGTTTGAAAAAAAAAGAAAAGAAAAAAGGAGAGAGAACGAGGGGGTGGAAAAGGAGAGGGAGAAAAAAATACACACACACCGATAGTGGGCGGTGCGCACTCAGCTCATTGGGCTTATTGGTGGAAACGGGATGATATGCTGGAGTGAGGTGGCCCCGTTCAAAGGAAAGAGAAAAAGAGAGAGAGTGAGGGAAGGAAAAAGCCCTCCTACTATCACTCTGCCCTCTTCCGACTCATTTGAGCGTAGTCAGCCAGGATTGTATTTATAGCTGCCCCGCTCCTGTGAGCCAACGTTTGACTGCTGCGAAGATTTCTGTCTAAATTTACAAAAAAAAAAAAAAAAAAACAGAGGCTCCTGACCCACAAAGCCAACGTTTGCGTCACGTAAAAACAGGAGGCTGAGGTGGATTATAAAACACATTATTACAAACAGCAGCTCGAATATGCGGGGATCGTGCGTAATGAATCACTTTTACGCGCAGGAGTGCTTCATTCTCACTCTCATTTTTTTATTTCTCTTGGACCGAGTCTCTGTAGGGGGGGTTCCTTCCAAGTCCTCCTTCCCCAACTGGTAAACAAGCATCACCTACTCGAGGCTGCAGCTCTGTCACAGGAATTTAATATTCCCTATGCGTCGCCCGACCGGAATAGATTCACGGCTTAAAAAGGGGGATATTCCAGCCCATCCCTCTCCCCCTCTCTCTCTCTCTTTAAGTCTACAATGAGGACGCATCGGTGTGTTCATGATAAACAAGTAGTACAAGAATTGGGGGAGATATGGTGCGGATATAGTGCAGTGTGCCTCATTGCGTAACGCGGTCGCCTACTGCTTTATTCATGTTTGCCTGGAGATCCAGCCCATTTCCGACTGCGTTATCTGTGTGTGTGTGTGTTTGTCCTCCCATTCAGACAGAGTGCGAAGGCGCGACAGATATAACTCTGATGATACCGCATGTTCAAAATGGTCTAAGGTTGCAGCCAGTTGAGGCTTAATCTACAAAAAATAGACCCACATACACACTCTCTGTCAGCGAAATAGATGGATGACCCATATAAAGGTTATATAAACTAAATATATATATATATATATATATATATATATATATATATATATATATATATATATATATATATATGTATCCGTGATCACGATGACGCAAAAAATTCTCCTGATCTGGATGCGTCACTGGCTGGTGATGTGCGTAATGATGAAATGCAGGGAGCCAGCTGGATCCCGCGGTGTGGTGGTGGTGGTGAGAGCGTGTCACCGAGAGCCAATAGTCTTTTACTTCCTGAGGGAGTGAGATTCACCTCTTCCTGCCCAGCAGCAGGATCTGGTGATGTTTCTCTGACGAAAACCGGCAACAGAGGGTGGAGGGCAAATGCAACCTTGGCAAACTAATGTGAAGAGAAGATGAAATCAGTCCTGAACTGTAATTAAGCAGGAATTAATCTGCATCCCAAGCGACACTCAAAGAACATTATCTGTCAATAATTAGTCTCATGTCCTGTGATGGGAGCATGTTGAAGGCTACCCCCCTACCTCACACACACACACACACACACACACACATATAAAACACCCCCACCTTATATCCCACAGTGCTGGCTCAGCACCAGACCACCTTGTCCTCAGCGGCAAGGTCAATTACCATGCCCTGTGCAGGTCAATTTTGCCACCAGAAGCAATGATTTGACTACTGACACCATGGAAGAAGAGTCAAATCAGGCAACAATGTCTGGTGATGCGTCCCTCAAATAACCTTTCAGATTTGGTCCACAGCGATGAGCAGATTTTGTGTTCTGTACAGTTGTTTTCTTTTCATTATTTGAGCGACTGCACCTCGGCCTTTCCTAAAATGCTATGAAGGCACATTGATATAAATAGATGGAGCAGAGCTGGCTAAATCTCCCAGGCTTAGATATCTCCCTGTAGGATGAAGAGGGTTCCCTGTTTGTTGATATTGGGTTTCTGCATGACAGAAGTGGGCTTGGATCAGAACTTTCATGCTCTCTGATGACAAAACAATGACTGCAGAGTGACCTCATTGTGAATGTGCTTTATGTAACATTTACCGCGTGTGCAGTTGCGTCAGTCCTCGGGTAAATTGGGAATAGACTGTCCCTACAAGAGGAATTTGAAGTCCATGGCAGTTCGCCTTGTATAATACCATGCCCCAACACTGATAAAGATAAACCAAAACTGAGTGGGGGTAGAGTGAAGTGGAAGCAGGGCCAGGAGGAGCGATTCTTTCTTTTTGCATAACCCACGAAGCATAACAAATGCAAATCAGCTGTCTATAAAACACCAATACGGTGGGCGGTTGTCCCATAAACTGTGCCGCTTGCAAACCCAATCTGGTTGTGTCTGTGATACGTCCTTGCCCTTTTCTTAGGTAACTCCATGAATATTTATAACCCTCCAATTTACACAGCACGGTGCATTAATTTACAAGTTAATTAAACAGCCAGATGAACCTGATTTACAAGGCTTTAAATGTGCCCTCTCATCATCTCCTAGTATGAACCTATTAGGTCTTTATAGGTTTATTTATTTAGAGAAGGATAGGGGTGTGACTTTAAGGATTCTTCCGCTCAAAACAGCTCTCCTTGCTCACTGGAATTATTTCCTTTTAAATCCGAGCAAACAATCAAACAGGGTTAAATACACAACGTATAATAGATTATCTACATCCAGTCAGTAGCTTCGAAGGTATAATCTCATTTATGTTCTTAAAGCTGGTCTTCAAATACAAACATCCGAGCTTGCCCCATTTGCTGAGTCACAAGCACATTGTGCCTCAGTCAGTTGCCACACTGTCACTGTGTGCAACGATTAGTTTAATAAGCTTTCATAAAGCAGATTAGAATAGCCGATCTGATGAGATAAGATTAAGGACAAGCAGGGGGGCCGGTGTGGGGTGGTGGTGGTGTTAATATTAGGCTCAGTCATACTCACTGCCACATAAGGCCTTGTCGAACATGAAATGTTGGCATCCAAACATCACCCAACCTCCGCCTCATCTCATTACTCAAAGGCAAAACAGATTATGGCCAAAGCCCAGGGTGTCTGATTCATATTGTTGTAGCAGTGTTGTTTTGATGTTTTGGATATGAATAATATCCTTTTGTTATTTATTGTGCTGAGAAGGAGATATTTTTGTCTTTTGTATTTTATTACGTCAGAGCGAGAGGTGGATAGATCAGCCTCTGCTATAATGGCAACTTATTCACTTAACCCTAATGTTCTGTAAGTTGTCTTAGAGACCCCAGCAAACAACATACTTAACCTTATTTTATCAGATCGATATTTTTACTGACCTTTAATACTTATGATAATTGATTATATAAACAGAATTATTTTACCCCAATATCATGATTGAGAGTATGAAGTGTACATATATTGGATTGTGTCACAAAGTTTGAAAAAACAAGGGATTTGTTTTTTGTTTTTTACAATATCCACCCCTTGTTCATCTCTTCTGCCTCCACCTGGAATCATATTAAAGTATTAGTAATCATAATCATAATGAATATACTAAGAAGGGCTGATGAACTGAAAAAATAAATAAAATCAAAACCAAATTAAAAATAGTCATATCAATGCTCATAATATGCAGATGAAAATAACAAGATATGACCACACATTACTAAGTGCAATGTACATACAACTGATACAAAGTTAAATGTGGTAATCATGGTATGTCCCTCTCCTAACGCCTCAAATTAGCTGTTGTTGCAACCACAGTAATTATTCAATATGACATGTTTGCCAGATATAATAATTATTAAATGATGATATTGTTATGTGTGCATGTTGTCTGTTGTGTATTTCCTGTTTTATTTTGTATTCTTGCCTCTCCTCACTTGTTTCAGCACTTTACTTCCTGTCCTTTTGTGTTTCCCTCCATTAGCCTTTTTTAGATTGCCTGCTCCGCCGCCTTCCAATTGGTTTCACCTCACCTGTCCCCATTAGTCTCCTCACCTGTTTCCACTTCCCTTCCCTCCAGTGTATTTAAGTCAGTCCTTCTCCTTTTGTTCTTTGTCGTGTGTCTGTAAGTCTGTGCTTACCTGTGCTGATCTGTGCCATGTTATGTCGCCAACCCGTGTTTGTTCATGCCTTGTTCCTGCGTTCCTGCCTATTTGTTCCTCCTGTTGCCAGTGTTCCTGTGTTTCTATAATAAGGAGTCCTACCATCTACTCTGCCTCCTGCCTCGTCTGCATATTGGGTCCAGAAACTCCGCTTCACCTTGCACCAACCCTAACAGATATGTTGCAAAAGTCAGATACCCCAGGTGTAAAATATGGTTAGATACAATGGATTTTCATTTGTTAAATATTTATCGGTGCTGACTATAGTTTTAACACAGCAGTACTCCTTCTAAAATCTCAACTTAGTCTATTTGGATTTCTGTTGGACACCTTCCTCGGGTCTAACTGACCACTGTAATGTCACTTTGAGATAACATACTGTATATTTCTTTGTCTGTTAAAGGGTAACAAAATTAATGTATTTTTAATACATAACCTATATAACATAAACATGAATTATTTCCATTCTATGCTTTATGGTCATTTTTATATTTTGTTATATATTTTTGCATATTAGTTTGTGGTAAATGAAAGAATCCAAACTTTCAGTCAATATTAAAAGGTATATTTTGCATTACTTATTTAAAAAACTGCACAATGTGGAAATGACTGCATATATAACAACCAGTGACATTAGTTTGTTATATTAGCCAGGGTTTTCTTTATAATTAAAGTAACACATTATTAGGAGGAAGCATTACAGGTCACAGTTCAAGTGTGTCCTATTTCTTTTCTTTCCCCATTTAAACCTTTCAACACTGTAATTTCTTAAACCCAGTATTGTAACCAGGTAATGATAATGGAGGCTGTTTTTTCTGTCTTTCTGTCTGACATACAATATAGATTGCGCCACTCAATCTCATGTTGTGAGCCATAATTGACTCAATTGTCCGATCAATAAAGCAAATGCGAATTGAAATTTCTCCTCTGGTTCATTTTTGTGCTGATTGATTACAGGCCAGCCGACCTGGAGGAAAGACAGCATGTGCCGATGGAGATCTTTGTATAATTGGACATGACTGGCCGCGCCTGTACTGAGCCAGAGCACCAGTGATTACAGTTTTGATTTTTCAGTTAACCTACTCAGTGGAATGGACACAGTCTATTTTTGATTAATTCACTAATTGGACACAGGGTAAGCACGGCTGTGTAGAGTGGTACTAGAAAGTCCATTATAGTCATCACTATGTTGTGTTCAGTGCTTCACCTACACTGTGTAATGACGGTTGTACATGTTTGATGAAGAGGAGCTGCAGAGGTGTTTGATTTCAAGATTTTACCCATGACATTTTTCCAAGACATTTCTGTACTATATAAAATGCCACTCTTTACTGTCATACCCTACCTCCTTATAATGTTGCCACCTCTTTTTAATCATTTGTTGTACAGACACTCAAAATGACTTGGGTTTTCTCATTTCACAGGTCACTGAGACAGATATTTATTTGATGTGCTCATTAGAAGGGACACGAGACATATTAGGCAGACGCAGCCTTAGCATGCTTATTTGACTGGAAGAGAAACCAATGATAAAATGTTTATGCAGGCTGAAGACGTATACAGGCAGCGTATTTATTCATGAGCACGTCCCCCACCCCCAACAAAAGACTCTCCTGGCCACACAGAGAGATGTAACAGCATGCTGCCATCTAAAATCGTGGCTCTCTTGTAGCTTTGATTAAACGGATATGAATGCATATGATATTCAGGCTCCATAATACCATCATCAGTCATTTGTCATAATTATGCGTTATCCAGAGTCACGTGGTTTGATATAAATGACAATGATACATGAGCCCTGCCCTGCCTTGGTCAGAAGAGGGGAAATCTTACGACTGTGACTGTGCATGTAACACGAATCCTAAGTTCAAACAGAATTATTTTACAGTTAAAAATGTAAAAAACAAAAGCTTACGTTCAGCCATTTGTTGCTATCACAAGACTCAATGCGATTTTCTGACATCTGATACCACAGGCTGGCATCAGTTTTAGGCATTGATAGTTGTATTTTTGTACACTGCAGCATAATGATAATAAGTGTGTAGATGTTGTTCTTAGAGTTAATCACAAAGTCCACACTTAGCACAGTGGAAGGAAGATTGAAGGAAGGTAGGCGGCAGCTACAGTATTTACATTGGAACTGATCTCAGTAGGAGTGTGTAGGAAGTTACCCATTCCTGCTTATTTGTGTGTGAGTGTGTGTGTGTGGTTTAAGCGTGCATTGATTTTTACTGTGACTTTGCCTCAGCTGACCTGCTGATCTAATATTCATTCCGCTCGCCAAACACACACGTTCTGTTTTTTTTTTCACTTGTTCTCTTGTTCTGTGTCTCTCACACAAATACACACACAAGCTCACACAAGCAATGGCAGTAGTACTCATCGCTGTTTTGTGCTTTTGAGCGTCTGGCACTGATAAGTAGACCTAAATTATGCCAGTGGAGGGTAAATGAGGTAAATACTAACAGTGAAGATACTCAGTTTTCTCCTCTAATATCCCTGCTGCTTGCCTTTTTCTGCTCTACATTGCAACATTTGTCAAAAATGATATAAAATATAGCTTATACAGTGGGGCAAAAAAGTATTTAGTCAGCCACCAATTGTGCAAGTTCTCCCACTTAAAAAGATGAGAGAGGCCTGTAATTTTCATCATAGGTACACTTCAACTATGAGAGACAGAATGGGGGGAAAGAATCCAGGAAATCACATTGTAGGATTTTTAATGAATTAATTGGTAAATTCCTCTGTAAAATAAGTATTTGGTCACCTACAAACAAGCAAGATTTCTGGCTCTCACAGACCTGTAACTTCTTCTTTAAGAGGCTCCTCTGTCCTCCACTCGTTACCTGTATTAATGGCACCTGTTTGAACTCGTTATCAGTATAAAAGACACCTGTCCACAACCTCAAACAGTCAGACTCCAAACTCCACTATGGCCAAGACCAAAAGAGCTGTCAAAGGACACCAGAAACAAAACTGTAGACCTGCACCAGGCTGGGAAGACTGAATCTGCAATAGGTAAGCAGCTTGGTGTGAAGAAATCAACTGTGGGAGCAATTATTAGAAAATGGAAGACATACAAGACCACTGATAATCTCCCTCGATCTGGGGCTCCACGCAAGATCTCACCCCGTGGGGTCAAAATGATCACGAGAACGGTGAGCAAAAATCCCAGAACCAACACGGGGGGACCTAGTGAATGACCTGCAGAGAGCTGGGACCAAAGTAACAAAGGCTACCATCAGTAACACACTACGCCGCCAGGGACTCAAATCCTGCAGTGCCAGACGTGTCCCCCTGCTTAAGCCAGTACATGTCCAGGCCCGTCTGAAGTTTGCTAGAGAGCATTTGGATGATCCAGAAGAGGACTGGGAGAATGTCATATGGTCAGATGAAACCAAAATACAACTTTTTGGTAAAAACTCAACTTGTCGTGTTTGGAGGAGAAAGAATGCTGAGTTGCATCCAAAGAACACCATACCTACTGTGAAGCATGGGGGTGGAAACATCATGCTTTGGGGCTGTTTTTCTGCAAAGGGACCAGGATGACTGATCCGTGTAAAGGAAAGAATGAATGGGGCCATGTATCGTGAGATTTTGAGTGAAAACCTCCTTCCATCAGCAAGGGCATTGAAGATGAAACATGGCCCAGCCATGTTTCATCTTCAATGCCCTGCCCTTGCATGCCCTTCTCTGCCCTCTTTCAGCATGACAATGATCCCAAACACACCGCCCTGGGCAACGAAGGAGTGGCTTCGTAAGAAGCATTTCAAGGTCCTGGAGTGGCCTAGCCAGTCTCCAGATCTCAACCCCATAGAAAATCTTTGGAGGGAGTTGAAAGTCCATGTTGCCCAGCGACAGTCCCAAAACATCACTGCTCTAGAGGAGATCTGCATGGAGGAAATGGGCCAAAATACCAGCAACAGTGTGTGAAAACCTTGTGAAGACTTACAGAAAACGTTTGACTCTGTCATTGCCAACAAAGGGTATATAACAAAGTATTGATGAACTTTTGTTGACGGAATGCTTATTTTCCACCACAATTTGCTAATAAATTCTTTAAAAGTCAGACAATGTGATTTTTCTTTTTTGTTTTTTTTCCTCGTTTTGTCTCATAGTTGAGGTATACCTATGATGAAAATTGGAGACCTCATCTTTTAAGTGGGAGAACTTGCACAATTGGTGGCTGACTAAATACTTTTTTTGCCCCACTGTAGTAGAGTCCTGCATGTAAACTTTATCTAACAGGGTGAGCCTGTTTGAACCTCAGAGAATTTAACAATGACATGATACTGAAGAACAATGTTCACTAAAAAGAAACAAGATATAAAAAACAATAAATTATGGAACATTATTATTTAACATGTTTGTGTTACTTAAACTTAAGTAAAACAGACTTTGATCCCTTAGTTAAAACAAGTACCTTCTTCAATATTGAGATTTAAATATGGGATATAATGGGGAAATGATAAAGGCATTCATTGTTTGCACTTAAATGTATCTTGGGTGTTCAGATCAGATTACAAGAGGACAGGTCTGAAAACAGCAGTAGGTTATACAGTGATGTGTTTAAGGTTGTGTCTAAATAAGAGCCTTGGGTGGCACCAGATCCTGTATAAATTGACTGAGTTTCATGTGCCTACCCCAAACTAAACTGATAATAAATAAATCCTCAACCATCAGGAAACCAAACTCAATTTTGCTATGTGCTTAAACCTGCATCCTGACAAACATCAAATTACTAGCTGATATTGTCTATACAACATGTCAGTCCATACCCAAGAGAAGGTACCAACAACCTTCTTCTCTCCCCAAATGGCTCAAAGCAGGCACATATTTTTTTCTCTTCAGCAGCAATGGTCCTAGTTTCCCACAGATAACATCAAGTGTTAGCATGGACGCAAAATCCAATTACCATTGGTCACTTGAGACACATTTAATATGCATTCCCTTTTCAGAAGTGGAATATAATCCTCCTTAACTGGCTTCAGGAGCAATCTGAATAAAATACAATATATACAAAATACAATATATGAATCATTCACAGAGGAATCTATGATTCAGGTCTCATTAGTGCAGGACACATTAGAAGGTCTATTTTACCTCTTCTCACTACCTCTTAACCAAATGCCGAATGTTTCTATAAATCAGGCAGACACGGACAGACACAAAAACATAATAAAATGAAGAACATCGCAAGGCTATCACATTGTTCCATGTGGATTACATGCTCCAGCAGCTGCTTTGTGTGACATCCTCCAGTGAAACAGACTGAATGAAAGTTGGTTTGACCCTGTAAGAGCATCACAGGCACAAATGTGGTAAGAACAACTGGTTAAGGATGATCTCAGCTTTTGAGATCACGTAATGTTAAAAAACAGGGCTTATAACTACACTAACAGATGCTTCAAAATGACCGTGGAAGGCTTAGAACAGCATCACCCTGTTTTCTCTTGATTTCACATTTATGCCTCAACAAAAATGGATGTTTAACGAAAAAGAGACAGGGCACTGCGGTGACCACTATACAAAGTTCATTGTTCCTCCTGGTAGTCCCCGTCAGCGCCTTTCCAAACTGAACATAGTCAACAAACATTGTGTACTGTATTTATAACATTTATAAAACACTGACTTTATCTCATTCCTGTCTTCTATAGTTTAGTGACATAGGTCCCGCCTGTTTTGGAACTATGGTTCCCATAACTTGAGGGCTTTAGGGGATGTAGACAGGATGTAAAGTGAAATGTTGCCATGGAGTTAGGTATTTAACTGTGGTCCACAACGTGAACCCTGTTTTTTTATGCTAATGTGCGTTTTTTAATTTTGCCAAATCAACACCATACAAGTATGCCGAATTAGCTGTTAGCAGGTCCTGTTTGTGATGTATCCATGGATGTACAGATAACTGACACTGGATTACATTTATACTGAAGACAACTTAAAAACATGATAATTCTCAGGCAAGTTCTGGAGTTATAAGGAGTATTTTTTTCCCATGATCTCTAACATTTATGATGGACATAGCTACCAATATATTTTGGAGGTGTAAGTCCCACTAAATCACAATATATGTGCATCTTCAGATCTGACTGACTTATGACTCTGAAATGAAGTAATTGTAGCAGTTAGGCACAAAGAGTTTTAAAGTACCTTTACTGACCCCCTGAGCGGTGTGTCACAGTCACTGCCGCAGTTCTATATGCTTTTTTAGGTTATCAGTGTGCACTTGTCCTGTTTGTCTCTCTCTGTATCTTTGCCTCATGTCTCTCCCATCAAAAGTTTGCAGGTCTCACAGGGAAGCAAAATCAGAAGGCTTCAGGTCTGTTCTCAACCCTATCATGGCTCAATAACTGTCAGCTTTGGTGAGCAGGCTTTTCTTCCTGCATGTGGGTTCAAGTAAAGAGTGTTGTATTAGCTGAAGGAGATAAATTAAACTGAGACTGAACATATTAGAAAAAAAAAATAATTCCATGCTCATCACATGACTCACAAAAAGATCCAAGAAGCATTTTCTCCAAACAATCCAAAATGGCTTCTTTTATTATCAGAGATTTGATCCATTTGGAAAGTATAGAAGCTCAGATGTGTTTGATACAATTAAATGATTTAATCCCATTTATGTGTTTGGGAAGTGTGTGTGTATTAGTATGTGAGGTGATGTTGGTGTTACAGTGCAGTAAACATCAGCATATATACATGCAGGTGTGTGTGTGTGTGGTGCTAATCTTAATGCAGACAGAGAAGACAGTAAGAGAGGTTGCAAAGTTAAATTATGCATGTAGTGCAATTAGCCAGTCAAGTGTTTAAATGAGATGTTGATGACTCTCTGCCACAAATGAGAAGATGACACTCCCTCAGGTCAAAGAGTGCTTTCCCCAACGAACAGAGGATCACCATGTGACAAGGAGAGCAATTACATGTGCATTTTGCAAAAACATGTTAATTCCCAGTTTATTATGATTATGATGTATGGTTGTTTGAATGTATATCAAAAATTAACCATTGTATTTATTTGTTTTCTAATGAAGATCATTAGTAGTGTATTAGTTGGTCTGATATACCAACTTAATTACATCTTCACCACATCCTGTAGTGCAATTGTACTGTATAAGCTCAGCAACTGAGAACTGAGATATCTTGTCAATCATTACAATTGTGGTGCAGCCACAAAAGCAAAATGTGATCACCTATGGTTTGTCTATAGGTCCTGTGTATTTGTGTGTGTGTGTGTTTGTCTATGCCTGCAAGTGCAAAAACTAATTAAATTAAATTATTGATTTACTGTATTTTCTCATTCTTCAGCTCTGTACATATGATGACAATATTCTGAATCAAGGTAGAAACTTACTGGCGGGGCCTGCAGTTATTTTTGCTGCTTCTTGTTTTGTAATGGTATTAAATTCTTATTAGTCAGGGTACATAATCATCAAATAACATAAATAATTTGTTGAATGCCCCTCACATACACACAACTGCACCGTAATTGCATTTATTTGAAGTGCAACATGCTATGAGTTGGGACATGATATCGAATAAATTGGACGTTGATAGGGGTTGTAATGAAAATCTATATGGAGACAGAGGGATGCACACAAACACGCTACATACACACATACACAGACAGGTCCAGGCATGCATACGGGCCATGGTAATGAAAGAATCTGTAATAATAGTATGTCCCAGACACACTTACCTACGTAAATGTGTTCATACAACGCTCCAGAGAGAGCGCTCAAGCAAATAATTTGAAAAACGTAATGTATTTAATGTATTATTAGAATTATTAATATGAGCCCACCCTCTCCAGACCATGTGCAATTAAAGTGGAAGTGGTAGGTAATATGTGTGATCACTGCTGCTGACAATGCGCTTTACAAACAAACAACACACACACACACACACACATTAATAATGGTTGCACCATCACATGAATATGTAATGGAGTCTACACTGAAATTAGAAGGATGGAGTTTTATATCGTTCATTTTTTTCACTTTCAGTCCTCCCCCCATTCTCTCTCCTGTCCCCCCTCCTTTCTATTGGTCAAAAGTCTGCAGCTCTGAAATATTTAAAATTTCAGAATGATCTACGTCAAATTTTCTCTTCTGCAGTGTATCAGGCTGCTTTACTTGAACCCAGACGTAAACGCTGTTCTTGCAGGTTACCTTCATATAGTCTGCAAGATTCAGTGGCACATTTCTCTCAACATGTTTACGCTGGTGGTGGGTGGAGATCACAGAGGATCACATGTGTATCGTGCAGTAGGGTAAAATACTGTGTCTGCTTGCACATTCATCAGTCAGAGGCTGGCTGTGTGGGTAGTGGCTAGAGGAGAAGTGGAGTGGTTTTGGCAAACACGGGGGTGGGAGGATGTGAGGAGGTGGACTGATTGCCAGAGAACACAGGAAACGTCCTCCTCAGGCACTGGACACCCCCTGTGGGACAGACAACTACGATTGTCTGCATCCTGAATCAACAATATCGGAACCAAACATCTTCACACTGAGCTATCATCAACTGTAGTAAAATATCAATTGAAGGCTTAGAGAGAAATCTATTCATCTTTCATTCCTCAAAAGAGAAAAAAGTGCTTCAAGCCATGAAATTGATTTTATTCAGTAGAATTTTAATTTAGCTAAACTTTAGTTCCATGCACCAAAATCCACTCACAGAAACTGAAACACTGACATAAAGGAAAAGTCTGGTGATGTTCAACATTCTCTGTATTATCCTAAAAATCCCATGAAAAGTCAAAAATCACCAGTTAATTGATCCTAATAATAGATATTGTTTGTGTAGCCGAAGCCAGATAAAGCATTTTTCTCTGCCCATTGTTAAAAAACCTCTGGGAACATAGAAATGAGCTGATTGTCCTTCTCCTTTCTTTTTTAAAAAGGGCACTGTTATTTCTTTTGAGAAAATCTCATGTAAATCTAAACAATACTGATACCTAATAGTGCACCAAATGTTATTAACCATCAGTAGAAAACAGTCCACAACAAATTTACTTATGTTTTCATAATGTTTGCTAAAAACTACAGTGTCCAGGTACAATAGTAAGTTATTGAGCCTTTTAAAAAAAAAAAAGAAAAAAAAAAAGAAAAATATATATTCGTGAACTGCTTTTAAAGACTTACATGTTCATTAAGGAATAGTCTTATGACTGAGAACCACAGGGTTAAGTAGTTTGTAATTCTTATGGACAAAAAAAATGTATCATTGGTTTATGTCTTTTCATTGGATTTGTTGACAGTTACAAAAAAATAGAATAGAATATTTAAGATTTATCCTCCAATACATTTTCTTCAACACACCGCACTGTATCCCAAGTCTAGACCAAACATTTACAACATGACTGGTTAACAGGCTCTATATAATGTTATATTTTTTAAATAGTTTTTTAAACACATTATGTATCCAGCAGTGTGGCAAATAGGAACACGGTATGGAGAAGCATTAAGATCTTGATCATTAAATCAATAATGAATCCTTGGTTTAATTTAGATGACCATAATTGATTGAGACAAGACCTATTTGTGCATTCATTAAGAACAATTCCAAATTTCAGATATAATGATTTAGTTAGAGAATT
Source organism: Scortum barcoo (assembly GCA_023238725.1). Lineage (NCBI taxonomy): Eukaryota > Metazoa > Chordata > Actinopteri > Centrarchiformes > Terapontidae > Scortum > Scortum barcoo. The sequence goes on from CM041550.1 coordinate 15,675,727, forward strand.
AAAAGAGGAGCGCACTGAACAATGAAATCCCCATCAGAGGGTTTGACTCAAGGGGGCAGGGAACCTGAGGGCCATGGCACTGAGGTTTTCCTCCTCTAGATACCGCAATACTGAAAATGCCTGGCGCCATTCAGTGTGACTGACGCTGTAACAGAGCTCTTCATTTACATACATTTACATACCAACATTTCACCCGTTCCATTCTCTGTTTAATGGGGTTTCAACAAGATGGTAAGAGTGAGGTCTGGTTAATTAATACCTTAAAGGTACAAACATTGTTACTGTGCAGTAACATACAGATGTATGTTTGTATATTTCCATGTGTATTTGCACATACTGTACAGTGCACACCGTATGCATTTGATCAGCGGACTACATAGAAAATATTGAGGTCAGTTCAATCTGCATGATCATGCCTCACTGTGGACACCATAGATGACATTAAATTCCACCGGAAAATAATCAGAGAACAGATAGAAGTGTAAATGCCATGTGTGTAAGACGGTTAAAACCTCCAGAAGCATGGTAAGAGAGACATTTGGCAAACGCATGGCAGCCCTTGTGTGAATAAATTATGTATTGAAAGGACATATAAAGAAGAGCCATTAGATATACATTTGCATTTGGGGGTCTGGGATCTGAGAAATAGTGGTCCTGCAGGTTGTGTCCTCATGAGATGGGCCTTGACAGTGATAGTGTGTGAGAGAGGAGCTTTGATATGCAAGAAATTGGGTGGTTGACGATCCGAGCTTTCATGTGTGATGGTACTGAAATAGGGAGGATTTACCGCTGCCTTCCACGGTTTCACTTGTCTTCGTCAGCAGCAATGCCTTTTCTTTAGTTACACGCTGTCAACCTTTAATAAATACAGACCAGACACAGCATGAGTCTGTCAGCACCAATTCAGATCATCTGGGAACTTTCAGTCAGGGAAGGCTCACAGCTAATAATCAGGCCTCAGACGCACTGGCAACAACAAAGCTGAGTCTTGCTTCATAAAATAATATCATCTTCTAATTAAGATTAAAGGATCAGACATCTCCTCCACACCTCCATTTTTAACGCAGAATAATTTGGAGATGATTATGATGATAAGCCTGACCTGTTAATGCTGTCTATCCACAATAAGTGCTGCACATCACAGAACTGATGACAGAGACTGTGAGAGAGGACAGAAATGGACATGAGGAGACAAATGGGTGGACATAGCTGAATAAATATCTGCCAGATGTAAAAAATATGAATTAAATATGAATTATCAGCAAAATGTATTTAAAATATCAAAAGTAAAAAAATACTTGTTCTACTGAAAAATGCTCCCTCACCATGTTTTCCAACCATATGTAATGTTTTTGGATTCACATTACTGGTACATTAATGGTTATGTTGTATTTCACTGCTGTAGATAGTCTATGGTTGAGCTCATTTTAACAACATTATATTCCTCTAAGGTAGGTCAATCTACAGCAATCATCATATCTGGTAACACTTAACACATAATATATAATACACCCTGAAATCTGCTGTGGATATTTGTGCATATTTAAAATACTTTCATTTCTACATACATACATTTCTGTTCATTAAAAACAAGGTATAAATGTTTTTTAATGCTTTAGTGCTTGAGAGTTCATGGGCCCCTCCTTGAACCGCCACCTTACTGTGGTGGAGGGGTTTGTGTGCCCGAATGATCCTAGGAGAACTATGTTGTCGGTCAGGGCGCATTACGCCCCTAGTAGGGTCTCCCATGGCAAACAGGTCCTGGGTGATGGGCCAGACTAAGAGCAGTTCACAAGCCCACCATGGAGAAAAGAAAAACAAGGACCATTACGTCGCCCGGATTGGCGTTACCAGTGGCCCCACCCTGGAGCCATGCCTGGGGTTGGGGCTCGCAGGCGAGCGCCTGGTGGCTGAGGGGACCCAGCCGGGCTCAGCCCGAAAGAAATGGCGACGTGGGCCCGCCTTCCAGTAGGCTCACCACCATGCAGGAAGGTCCACAAGGGGCCGGTGCAATGTGGTTTGGGTTAGCAGTCATGGCAGCAGGGGCCTCGACGACCCAATCCTTGAACCAAAACTCTGGCAATAGGGACATGGAATGTCACCTCGCTGGGGGGAAGGAGCCTGAGCTCGTCAGCGGGAGGTTGAGAGAGGTACCGACTAGAGATAATCGGGCTCACCTCCACGCATAGCTTGGGCTCTGGAACCCAGCTCCTTGAGAGGAGGGCTGGACCCTCCACTACTCTGGAGTTGCCCAGGGTGAGCGGCGGCGGGCTGGTGTGGGCTTGCTTATAGCTCCCCAGCTCAGCCGCCATGTGTTGGAGTTCACCCCAGTGAACGAGAGGGTCGCTTCCCTGCGCCTTCGGGTTGGGGATAGGTCTCTTGCTGTTGTTTGTGCCTACGGGCCGAACAGCAGTACAGAGTACCCGGCCTTCTTGGAGTCCCTGGGAGGGGTACTTGATAGTGCTCCGACTGGGGACTCCATTGTTCTACTGGGGGACTTCAACGCTCACGTGGGCAACGACAGTGATACCTGGAGCATGGATACCTGGATGCCTGGGCGTGATCAGGAGGAACGGCCTCCCCGATCTGAACCCGAGTGGTGTTCTGTTATTGGACTTCTGTGCTAGTCACAGTTTGTCCATAACGAACACCATGTTTGAGCATAAGGGTGTCCATCAGTGCACGTGGCACCAGGACACCCTAGGTCGGAGGTCGATGATCGACTTTGTTGTCGTTTCATCTGATCTCCTGGCCGTATGTCTTGGACACTCAGGTAAAGAGAGGGGCTGAGCTGTCAACCGATCACCACCTGGTGGTGAGTTGGATCCGCTGGCAGAGGAGGAAGTTGGACAGACCTGGCAGACCCAAACGTATTGTGAGGGTCTGTTGGGAACGTCTGGCCGTAAGCCCTCTGTCAGGGAGGTCTTCAACTCCCACCTCCGGAAGAGCTTCTCACAGATTCCGAGGGAGGCTGGGGACATTGAGTCCGAGTGGACCATGTTCTCTGCCTCCATTGTCGACGCACCGGCAGTTCAAAGTTGTGGACACAAGGTCTCTGGTGCCTGTCATCGTGGTGGCAACCCCAGAACCCGCAGTGGTGGACACCGGAAGTAAGGGATGCCGTCAGGCTAAAGAAGGAGTCCTATCGGGCCATGTGACTCCTGGACGCAGTTGACAGGTACCGGCAGGCCAAGCAAGCCGCAGCCCGGACGGTCCTGGAGGCAAAAACTCGGGTCTGGGAGGAGTTCGGTGAGGCCATGGAGGAGGACTATCGGTCGGCCTCGAAGAGATTCTGGCAAACCGTCCGGCGCCTCAGAAGGGGGGAAGCAGTACTCTGCCAACACTGTTTACAGTGTGGGTGGGGAGCTGTTGACCTCGACCTGGGGCCATTGTCGACGACGGTGGAATGGAAAGCTCACTTCTTGAGGATCTCCTCAATCCCACCGACTTGAGGCTGGGGACTCTGAGGTGGACTCGTCCATCACCCGAGCCGAAGTCACTGAGGTAGTTCGCAAGCTCCTCGGTGGCAAGGCGCCGGGGGTGGATGAGATCCGCCCTGAGTACCTCAAGTCTCTGGATGTTGTGGGGCTGTCTTGGCTGACACGCCTCTGCAACATTGCATGGAGGTTGGGGACAGTGCCTCTGGAGTGGCAAACCTGGGGTGGTGGTCCCTCTTTTTAAAAAGGGGGGACCGGAGAGTGTGTTCCAACTACAGAGGGATCACACTTCTCAGCCTCCCCGGGAAGGTCTAAACCAGGGTACTGGAGAGGAGAATTCGGCCGATAGTCGACCCTTGGATTCAGGAGGAACAATGCGGTTTTCGTCCCGGTCGTGGAACACTGGACCAGCTCTATACTCTCCGCAGGGTGCTTGAGGGTTTATGGGAGTTTTGCCCAACCAGTCCACATGTGCTTTGTGTCCCTCGTGGTATTCTGTGGGAGTGCTCCGTGAGTATGGGGTCCAGGGCTGTTCGGTCTCTGTGCTGCGACCGGAGCAGGAGCTTGGTTCAGCATTGCCCGGCAGTAAGTCAGACCTGTTCCCAGTACATGTTGGACTCTGGCAGGGCTGCCCTTTGTCACCGGTTCTGTTCATAATCTTTATGGACAGGATTTCTGAAAGGCGTAGCCAGGGGCCAGAGGGAGTCCAGTCTGGGAACAACAGGATTTCATCTCTGCTTTTTGCAGATGATGTTGTCCTGTTGGCTTCATCAAGCCAGGACCTTTAGCATGTACTGGGGCGGTTTGGATGATAATCAGCACCTCCAAGTTTGAGGCCATGTTTCTCGACCGGAAAAGGGTGGCGTGCACTCTCCGGGTTGATGAAGAGGTCTTGCTTCAAGTGGAGAAGTTTAAGTATCTCAGGGTCTTGTTCATGAGTGAGGGAAATATGGAGCGTGAGATTGACAGGCGGATTGGTGCAGCCTCCATGCAGTTATGCGGTCAATGTACCGGACCGTCGTGGTGAAAAAGAATGTCAAAAGGCGAAGCTCTCGATTTACTGGTCAGTCTATATGTTCCCACTCTCACCTATGGTCATGAACTTTGGGTAATGACCGAAAAGATAAGATCGTGGATACAAGCAGCCGAAATGAGTTTCCCTCCTTGCAGGGTGGCTGGGCGCTCCCTTAGAGATAGGGTGAGAAGCTCAGTCACTCGGGAGGAGCTTGGAGTAGAGCCACTGTCCTGCTCCTTCGCATCGAGAGGAGTCAGCTGAGGTGGCTCAGGCATCTGTTTTCGGATGTCCGTCCTGGACGCCTCCCTAGGGAGGTGTTCCAGGCATGTCCCCACGGGAGGAGGCCCTGGGGAAGACCCAGGACACGCTGGAGAGACTATGTCTCTCGGCTGGCCTGGGAACGCCGCCTCGGGAGTCCCCCCGGAAGAGCTAGAGGAAGTGTCTGGGGTGAGGGAAGTTTGGGCATCTCTGCTCGGACTGCTGCCTCCTCACCCCTGCCTAAGCAGAAGAAGATGGATGGATAGATGGATGGATGGAAAACTTAAAGTTAGATGCAGATTTCTTTTATTAGATTTTTATTTTTTTTTTGCTGAACTTTGTTTTCTTTTTCTTCTCAATTTGCTTATTTTTCTTCTTTTCCCACCGAAAGATGTGGGTGATAATGACGATGAGGAAGGCGGAAGCCACACCTAGTTTCTCTTCAACTGTTGTCCATAATAGACAAAAAACACATATTAGTAGTAAAAATGTGATTTCCCAAACACTACTTCAAAGTCATTATTATATCCTCCTGCATTAAGTCTGTGTACCATTACAAAGATACTCCACTCAAAATATTTTGAGTATCACCATCACGTGCTGGAGGTGTGTAAAGTCGTTGTTTATCTTGAGAAGCTGGAGAATTTACCCATGAAGGAACATTTTATCTTTCAGTTTATCAGGAAATAAAAAAAATCACATAATTTGTTGGTATATTGTATTCACTATTAGGGTAAAGATGTAATGTTGCATAAGATAGAAATGCTTAAGTAATGTACAAGTACCTTAAATTTGTACTTAAGTACTATATTTAAGTAAATGTGCTTAGTTAATTTACACCACTGGAACTTAATTATATTTGCTGTTTATTGTACTGTGTTATCATTTTTAGGCTAAGCAACTTTACACTCCAATACACAAACAATGCCAATCTTTATTTACAACATAAATCAGCTGGTGTGGATGCTGACATGAGGCCTGGGACACATAGCTTTAGCCTTAGTCTTTTAGCATTATATCACATATGTAATGTATATTCCAGACTTGCCATGTTCTCATTTTAAAATGAATCAGATAGAAATATTTAAAAGTCAGCCATAAACATTTTTTTGTCCAACTCACAGAATCAGAATTATTTGGCTAGCTGATCTAAGATCAAAAATGATTGATTGGAAAGAGAAAACTGATTTTATTTATTTCAGAATTAAATCAAGGGCTTGTTGTTTAAAAAAAATAAACTGCACATTTCTTGGCTAAATCTGCCATCACTATCACTGTAACCTGTGTACATGCAACAGAGAGGTAGATCAACAGTAACTGAGGGGGTGGGGCTTAGCAAAGTTTGATTAATCTAAGTAGCTCAAGTAGTAGTGGAGAGTAGATCTTCAGTATATTGCAATTAAAATGTGATGTATTTTTAGTGTAATATCTGTACATCTGTGAATGTGTGTATTACTGTTTGAAAAAAAACTCACTGTATTTGGTAAGGGGAAAAATATCATCTCCTTGAGAAGCAGGTGCGGGTTTGTGTGTGTGTTAGGGTGAAATGATATGGGTGACTGGGTCAGCGGGTGAATCAAATACTGGCATGTTGTTGCCACTATGTTGCTTTTTACGTAACAGTTCATCAGCTGATGGAGGAGCAGAGGAGGCACTGATGGAGACTGCAAATGGAAGTTTCCAGAGCGTGGTGAAAGGCCAAAGGCAGCCCTTATCTCTCTCTGGAGGGCTCACAGTTACACTTTTTATAGCTTTCCCCTCGCCGCCTTTGATGATGGAAAAGACTCCGGGCACACAAATGTAGCAGGTTATAAACGCACATGCATAAATAAACAGAAGGTAACCAAGACAGGCCAAGTCTTGAGACCTCTGTTACATCCTTCACATGTGCTGTCGCCATAAGGCTCCATGTATGGGATTGTGTGTTTAATCTGGAGTCTCCTGAGACATTGAAGGACAGCCACGCTCTGTAATACTGTTGAGCCAGCAGGTGTTGCCATGGTGTAAGCACATTTTCTGACATGTTCAGACCACTGCTGAAAAACAAGTAACTCCCATGAGGGCCCCCCCATCACCCCACACAACAACTGTGTGACAGCATTTGTGTGCATGTGCGTGTGTTTTTGTTGATGCAGGTATTACTCTGGCCTTCGCAAGGGCTAATGGAGGGGCCCATTAACACCACAACAACCCTAATAGTACTGTAAATATTTGGTCTGCTGGTGTGATGATAGCTTTGTTCAATAATTCAGCAGCTGCTGAGAAAATCAACAATCCAGTTTTCTAAAAGAGCAAGCAACACTGAGGACAATCTCATCAGATAACCGCAGGAACAACTCACATACAGTAAAACATGATAGATTACGTGCAGCATGCATAGCTCTACTCAGCTTCGGTGCAGCTTGTGATGCAGTGTATGCTATATAAAAGTGAAATGATTTATTTTACCTAATTTTTTGGTCTTCTTAACAATCCCGCCATCCACTCAGTTGTCGTACGTTCTCAGTAGCTGATGTAGCAGGTTAGCTTCAGCATGTGCAGCCTTTTTATCTGTTATAATTGGGCTTCTTTTAGTGGGAGCACATTTGTTAATGGCGCTTGAGGTAAGTGATGACTTCATTCAGCATGTAAATGAAGCAGTCGAATCAGAGAGAGATTCCTGCATCCAGCTTGTAGTATTAACTGAGGTAATATAGCATGAAACATGGTAAAAGGTTATTTACTAAGTATGATATGCCGTTATAGATTTGTCTGCTGTGTAAATTAGAATGTAAGTTACCGTGTAGTCTCTTAAACACCGCCGAAGCATACTGTGCAGTGAGCCAAAAGCTCTCCTCCAACCATTTACACGACAAAGTGACATTAAGACAGATGGCAGTGTCACGCATAATCAATTGTGCATTTCTTCTCAACATATAGTTTAATAATCATTAGTTGGTCATTTGCATTACGATGTGACAAGACCATAAAAGCTAAAGAAAGTGTTGCCATCAAATTGGTTCATCATGACTAAAATACTAGTCAGTCATGGGTGAGATGTTTCAGTCCTGCACATTTGTGCTTACACCACAATACAGACCATTTTCAACTAATTGCGTGTACGCGTTCTTTATTGAAATATCTAGTTAATTATAAGAAGGAAAAGTTGTGCAGTGCCAAGAATGTAATTTTAACTATGAGCCTTCACACCCTTAGCTGTTAATGTTCACACAACACCCACAATCTCTCAGAAAGAACAGTACCTAATCACTATTCCTCAGCAGTGTGAAGACTGGACCGTACAGAGTGTACCTTTCCCCTCTTTTCTCACCACAAACATGAACTGTAGGTAAAACCAAAGAATAAGGATGTGTATGTCCACACATCCAGTCTCTGTGCTGCTCTAGCTGCCAGAAAGGCCCTTGTCAGGGAGCAGATGCTCTGTGCAGATAAATGAATTTATGGAACACCAGATATCCACAAACAAACATTCCTGCTCATCCTTCTCCACACATTAATCAATGGTTTGATTTCTGCATGTGTACTTATGACAGGCATGGTGTCAAAGCCAGTTTGCAATGGGAAGAGATGTAATCTCACTAATTGTATTTCATGACCTTTTTGCCCTCTCTTCTCCGTCTGGCAGTTTCGCCCCCCTTTTCTATGGGCGGTTTCTATGACTCCCTTCTCGTCTGACTTCCACACACACCATGTCCCAATTTCAGTTTCAGTTTCCAGCACTAGACACGGATGGTCCATGAATGCCAACCATCTGATCATACGACTGGTCCAGAAGGGCCGGGCAAACCCTTCAGTGCTGACTGCCAGTCATTTTACCACAATAGTTGTCCTAAATGCTATGCTTCTTCCTGCTAAAGCCTAAATTCTGACATAGGTCTGAAGCTTTCTCAGCATTAAAAACAACAAGTGTGACATTTTCTTGCTAAGAGTTAGTGAGAGGGTTGATACCACTGTAATATTTGTCAGTTAAATGTGAAGCTACAGCCAACAGCTGGTTATCTTAGCTAAACAGGAGTAAACGGCTAACAGGGAGTTTCTCAAGTGCTCACTGGTTGCCTGGCAACCCAAAAGTGATGACAAGACTTTAGGAAGTCCCTGTTAAAACCCCTCGAACACCACAACTTGTTAGTTTTACACTTTTGCTTAGTAAGATGCTCAGCTAGGCAGATTTTGTTACCTCTGGTCAGACACAGGCTGGCTGTTTCCCTGTGTTTCAAGCCTTTATGCTCAGCTAAGCTAACTGTCTGCTGGCTTTAGCCTTTTATTTATCAGACAGACATGAGAGAGGAACCGATCTTCTCATCCAGTTCTCAGTAAGACAGCAAATAAGTGGATAATTTTAAGAATAAGTATGTCAGCGAGACCAAGGGCAGGTGTTTCCTGTCAGTTCTAATTGGATCTTTTTCTTATTAAATTGTTTCTCTTTTCCTTTTTTGTCTCTCACTGTGAGAGATAAGTCAATGTCTCTACTGTTGGACCTTCCTCCCTGTTGAGGTCACATCAACAGATGGACAAGAGGCTGGACAACAGAAAACATTGGCTGGTGATAATGGTGTTAATTGCACAATGCATTGAATGTATAGATGGCAGCACAGGACAGTACTGACCTACATATAAAGCAGGAGGAAGGTACTGACACAAGTATAGAGAGTTATTTGAAAGCATTAAGAGTGATATAGTTGAGATGAATACAGAGAAAAGACAGATTGAGAGTTACACTGGAAGTCCTCCCACAAATTCACTCCCACTCTTCCTCTCGTGCCCACGCACTCTCTGTTACTGTGACGTCCACTCTTCCTTTTTACTCCTCCGCTCGGCTGTGGAGGCGTTCTGTTCTTCTCTCATTCATACACTGCCACGCTATTTCCATTTTTCTGAGTGGACACTGTGCATTGAGTTGAAATTTCTGTGGAGGAAGAGGAGGCGGAGGAGGAGGCGGACGAGGGGGAGGAAGCGCCATGTTTGGCTTCATCCGAGCACATCAGATTTCCGATCATGCTGAGATCGTGATCAGACCTCACATGAGAGCCAAGCTCCACAGATGGAATTATGTCATCTTTTTACATGGGAAACAGAGGCAAAAACATGATACAGTCATTTTTCTCTAATCACCATGATGGTCCGTCCAATTACAGAAATAGTAATGTTTTATTACTTTGACTAAAAAACAACAAACGTCATACATTTTAACATTTCCTGTCTTTCAGGGCCCAATTATGCAAACACCAGGAGTGATGCCTTTTACTTTTCTCACCTCTATACGTGAGATCAGTACTTTATCAATACAGGTGTTTTCAAAGACTGTGACATCACGCAGCTCTGAACTGCAAGATTTTAAACATATATCAGTAAACTCAATAGCATTTTTTTCATTACAAGTTTAGGTAGAACATGAACTGGGAACCTTCAAACTATTACAATTGTAGGCCTCACCAATGAGAGCAGTGTGTTGCCTATGGTATATCATTTATGTGTGTCATACATTACATGTATGACACACATGACATCCTGAGCTGAATAGTACATTTAGAAAGTGTGTTTGATTCTGACATACATAGGAACAATCTGTTAAATCTTTTGTCTGTGAAAGGAAAAAAAGTCATTTTGACACTGCTGACTGATGCACTTGATTTAAATGCTAATGTTTCTTCATGAACTTCATCTTTTATTGAACATGTGAATGTGCCTCACACTCAAAACATGTCTTTATGGTATGCAGTCATCTGCAGATTTGTCAGGTTGCTCCACTTTTAGATCTTGGATGTACTTTTCTTGTTGAGTGTCTTCTTTTAAAACTAAACATATTTCAGTGTGATAAAATAAAAAGCACAAATTGTGCCACCTAAAACTGAAAAAGTAAAAAAAAGAATTAATATAATAGTCATGTGAGCATTAATCTCCATAGTACTCAAACTATAAACTTCAAATCTCCTGCACCAAAGTGTGAGTCATTTACCACTGGATCAAGCTCATTACTATCCCCAGATTGGCAGACAACTGAATTACAACAGCTCTGCACTGCAGTCGCCACTCAAAACCACATTATCATAAATGAATTTTTTTTCAGTATAAAGAAGTTCCATGTTCTCACAATGAAGTCTGTGTATCTAATAATTTTCCATTGTACTTGATACCACTTTGTTTCATGATTTGGATAAAGTTACCATACAGGATAGCTGTTAAGATGTTGAAGACACGTGATGGAGTTAATTGGGGGTAGCATGTCTCCACATAGAATTCAGCTTATGTCTGTAACTCAATTCCACAGAGATGAAGACAAGGAAGCATGGACCGAAAGGAGCTCATGTGCATTCAGGGGGAGACCCAACACATGATCCTCTACTCATAAACCAGCTGGCGAGGAAACCAGGGAGGAATCCACTTCAAAGGTCGTGCTAATGGTCTGTGTGTCAGGGCTAATAATGGAGCTGCAGAAAGATGGAAACATCCTTTTTTTGCCTCTTCAGCTGTAAGCAACAGTGCACATTAACAGAAGAAATACATTAAACATGATCATTAGCTATACAATGAATTAACAATAATTAGAGGTATAACTAACTTAAATCCTGTCTAACAAGATGTAAAAGCAGCAGTATGTCACCACATGCTGAGACTGTAAATGTGTTTAGGAAAACAAATGCTGCATTGTTTTCAAGACAACCAGCAAAACAGACAGTAGGACAATAGGGTATTTTGCTGTTTTTACAATAGTGGTCTGAATAAAAGCTTAATTGCAGTGGCATTATCCTGCAAAAGAATTACAAAAAGGCTTGATGTATATTGCCCTCATTTTTCTAAGTTGTGGTAACCAGATAATAGGTACTATCAATGGTGATGAAGGTGGCAGAGGAGCATGTGTGCCCAGTCCCAGCATGTCCAGCATGTGTAGGAACCATTTTAGCAGTCATTATTATGCTGCATCTTTTATAACCATTTGGTTAAGACCTTGAATTTTTCACTGTCTCTCAACTCTGAGCCTGTTATGTAAGGTCACACTGAAAGGAATCAAAACAAGGCAATACAAGAAAAATAATAAAGTGAATAGTCATGTATCTGCGCATATCTTTTGAGGCTGGTTGAAAACATGCATCTTCAAGATAAGCAAATATCTCCAAGATTTCCATCACTTCACATTAGTCAAAAGTGATAATACCCTTCGCAGTCACTCAGTTCTATATCTCTCATTCTCTAACAATATCATTATTGCTCTTTCCAGGATAGACAGCCTTAGGCACCCAATCTCACAAAGAGCTGTCTTGGTCTAGACTCAAGCTCCATAAGTATCCATGCTCACCCGCACATAGGTGTTCTCACGTAAGGTTGCCTAATTAGACTCCTCTTAAGGTGTGGTCTCACCAGATTTCAGTCCCTATTCATCTCAGTGTTGAACTGTGGAGAACTTTTTGCTTTTGATCATCCTAGTTTGTTTACTTCTGTTCAATTGAAATCAGACTGAACTTTGACAGAAGAAATTCAATTTGAGGTTTAATCGTTTAATTGAGAAGGGAAGAAGCTCATCGGCAGCAGTGAGTGAGGACAATGACAGAGGGTGTATAATTTATCACTTATGAACTTTTGCCATACCAGCCCCAGCAGTTAATATTTACAACTCCTCCCACATTATTCCCTGTTCTTCTACCATTTCACATGGCGAAAGGTAGTCTGATTGCACCTTCAGTACTGTGTTGACAAACCACACATGATTGACATCTCCCTCACCATTCTGTTGAGTCTGTTGCATCTGTCATCACAGAGCAACTTATTAGTACATAAAGGCTGATGGTATTTGAAAACACCTGCATGGACTGAATCACTCAGTTTTTTTAGTTTCTCTACAACTACAGCAGCAATGCAGTCGGTAACTGTAGCTGCTGGTATCACTATACTCTGCTTTATATTAAATGGTGAGTGGTAAAAAGTTGAGACTGAGTACCTGTCGTGCTGTGTGAAAGGAAAAAATACCTTTTTCACTAATGCTTTCCCTCCATTTACTTATGATTGGTGGTGGTATGCGAAAACACTGGTATGCAAACTCCCTTTCTTAAAGTTGTTGAGTGTGTTTGTGGGTGTTTTTCCTGTATGGCTCTGGTTATGTTTCGCATTGCATGCTGTGTTGTGTGCTGTGCTGATCTGTATTTGACACTGCTGAGGTCAAGGCAGTGTAGCCATGGTTGTGGCCTCTATACTTGATCCAGTCAGGATAAAGGTCAGGGTCGTAAGGTCCTAACGCATTCCTGCACTGTATCAGAAAACACATTCTAGAAAACATGACATATTAAGTAACAGGAACGTAGTCAAGTGTCTATATTAGTTTGACATGTATTAATGGACTCCTCTTCAAATGTCATGTTCAAACGGTCAACTCCAGCCCTAATTAAAACGTGATCTGTTCAACCTTGTATGCGCAAAAAAATGAATTACAAATTGTAATTCAGAAAATTATACATAATTTAAAATTGTTATTACAGATAAAAAACTAAAAAGTGCAGCTTTTGCTGCAATTACAGCTGCAAGTTTTGGGGTATGGGGTATGTTTTTGGGGTATGTCTCTGCCAGCTTTGCACATCTAGAGACTGACATTTTTGCCCATTATTCTTTGCAAAACAGCTCAAGCTCAGTCAGATTAGATAGAGAGTGTTTGTGAACGGCAGTTTTCAGATCTTGCCACAGATTCTCGATTGGATTTAGGTCTGGACTTTGACTGGGCCATTCAAACACATGTTTTGTTTTAAACTAGTCCATTGTAGCCCTGGTTTTATGTTTGGGGTCGTTGTACTGCTGGAAGATGAACCTCTGCCCCAGTCTCAAGTCTTTTGCAGACTCCAACAGGTTTTCTTCCAAGATTGCCCTGTATTTGGCTCCATCCATCTTCCCATCAACTCTGACCATCTTCCCTGTCCCTGCTGAAAGAGAAGCACCCCCAGAGCATGATGCTGCCACCACCATGTTTGACAGTGGGGATGGTGTGTTCAGAGTGATGTGCAGTGTTAGTTTTCCACCACACATAGTATTTTGTATTTAGGCCAAAAAGTTCAGTTTTGGTCTCATCTGACCAGAGCACCTTCTTCCACGTTTGCTGTGTCCCCCACGTGGCTTCTGGCTTTCTTCTCGCCACTCTTCCATAACCGCCAAATTTGTGCAGTGCACAACTAATAGTTGTCCTGTGGACAGATTCCCCCACCTGAGCAGTTCTTCCAGAGTCACCATGGGCCTCTTGGCTGCATCTCTGATCTGTGCTCTTCTTGTTCGGCCTGTAAGTTTAGGTGGATGGCCGTGTCTTGGTAGGTTTGCAGTTGTGCCATACTCTTTCCATTTCCGGATGATGGATTAAACAGTGCTCCGTGAGATGATTTTCAAGAGTTTGATTTTCAAAGCTTGGGAAATCTTTTTTAGCCTATACCCTGCTTTAAACTTCTCCACAACTTTATTTTTGCTTTAAACTTCTCCACAACTTTATTTTTGACATTAGGTCATTAGGTCACATTATTCGATCATTCAGCAATCATTCAGGCAACATTCGATGAAGGCAATTCAGCAATCATCAGGCAACTTCTGAAGGCAAGCAATTGGTTGGTTGCACTCAGAGAAAAGGGGGCTGAATGCACACTTTTGCACACTGCACTTTTGAGTTTTTTATTTGTAAAAAAATTTTAAATCTTTTGTAATTTTTTTCATCATGTAATTTTAAACTTTTCAGTTTTTTATTTGTAAAAAAATTTAAAATCATATTTAATTTTCTTTCTACTTCACAATTGTATACCACTTTGTGTCTTTCAGGCAGGTGTTGTGTTGTTGTCTTTCACATAAAATTCCAATAAAATTTTATTTTATTATTATTTTTATAATAAATATTTATGTTTGTGGTTGTAACATGACAAAATGTGGAAGAAGTTCAAGGGGTATGAATACTTTTGCAAGCCACTGTATACTACTGTTTGAATGGGAAGACTCTTTGTTTTCAGAATATCAACCATCTGTGAGCTACTTTTCACTATTAAAGTAATAAATGTGTGTGTCCAGCTGACTACAGTTTTTGCCATAGATGAAAGCTTGGTAATTTATTAATAACTTATAAATTGAATTTAATGACTATAAATGTATTTTTTGCATTTTTCATCCTTACTGTCAAGAAACTGTATATTGAATGAACTTTTTCTGTTCTGATTAATTGAAGGAAAACATGTCATATTAAGTAAAATGAACTTCAAGTCAAGCCCTTATTATCAGTTTTTAATACATTAATGAACTGTTTTTACATTTTAGTGATGAAATGTTTTTTTTTTTTAAATCACAACCTCATGTGATCAATAAACAGTTACCACAAATCAGTCAACCATTTTACAAAGGTGTGGACAGAATACTGCCCTTCAGTTGCACCAACATATTCCCAGTTGAAGGTGAATGTGACTCTTAAGTTGGGTCTCAGTTTAGCAGTGTTAACAAATAACAAATAGGATTTAAACATTAAACTAGATTAATTTGGGTTAGTTTTGAACTCCAAAGCCCCTGAGCATGGCTAAGTGCTGACCCCAACCACATGGCACTGATGTTGTGTGTGTGTGGATATATTTGCATGTGGCTTACAGTGATTTATGTGTGACATTTCCTTAAATTGCTTGAAAGCCACATCCTTGTAAATGGCTTTACATCCAAGTTTTAAAATGACTGATTTTATAAAATATACAAGAGCATATGAAGTTTTTTCAATTATCACTTAAGAAAAACAAAAATGTGGCACAAAAGAAACTACTTTTCAGTCACTGCTTTGTGAATGTGTCTGTGAACTGCAGACACCTCAACCCTGCAGGGGTAAAATAATAAGATAAATAATAATAAGATAAATGACCTTAATAAACAGAAATGATCGTGGTCATTAGGACATTGTTCTAAGATGTACCTGTCATTTGGCCACTTGGCGTCTGAGGGGTGTATGGCCATCCAGTGTGACTCCCACCTGAGTGACCTTGCACTCATCGGTCAGAGGTCAAAGCCTTGTTAGACATAGTTATGAAGATAGCCAGGGGTCAAGGCCTCTGTTTGTCTGTCTGGTGACAAGAGAGGAAACAAGGGATAAGATTCCGGTAATAGATGAAAGACGAGAGTGGAGATGAAAGGAGGGGTTATCTGGTTCTCCACGGAGCATATCGATCTGTTTGTGTTTTCATGGGGTGAACGGGTTTGTTGGCCACAGTCCCAGCAGAAGTGCTGAGGTATTGGCTGCATCGCACCGTGGAAGTGTTGGTGCAGAAGCTGCACTTAAATTAGGTAGAAGGTAGATTTGAGGTCAGCATTTGCTGCCTCTTGTTGGAATAACAGCCAGTGGCAGTACAGAGTAAAAGAAACACAGAGCTTGTGAATCACCTGAAGGAAGAGCTTTGAGATCATGAACATATTTACCTACAAGGTGTGCTGGTGCTGCCCTCTGGTGGAATTCTGAAAGTACTGTATTGGAGAGCCTCACGTCAAATATAAAACATTCAAACCAAAAAGAAAAATAACACCATATATTAAACATATATTAATAAGACTATTCTACAAATCACTTTATTGCAGGAATTACACAGTATGGGATCTGGAAAACATAGAATGTCAGTGAAGTTTTTTCTGTTTGTTAATTAGTCATTTCCACTATAATCAAGTTTGTTTTACGATGGCAAATGCTGCTAAAACTGTATATACTTCATGGAGCATTTGACCAAAACCAAGCACAACACACACACACAAAAACAGGTTACAGCCTGTGTGCCATAACAGCTGTAACTTTAACAGTAGAAAACTTTGCATCTTTCAAGAGCTCTGAGGGACCAAAGTGGGAAAGGGGGGATCCAAAAAAACCTTCCTCTTACTGACCAAGACTGAAGTTGTCTCCAAATACTGTATATTATGGGACACAGACCTATGTTAAGACCTTTTAAAGCATCTCAACTTCCACAGACATTTATAAATACAATCCTCCCCATCTGTCTGTGCTTGACTCAGATGAACAACAAAGCTGTGATGACCTTTAAGCCTTAATGGAAAATCAATTTAGCATTACAGCAACAGGGATAGTGACAGTAAATCACAGGAACAGTGCATATGCAATGCACATGGGCAAAATAGCAAGTACATGTTATGTGTGAGTATATATACACATGTGCATATCTTTGGTTCATGTAATGTGAGAAGTGTAAATCCTTTAACACACAGCTGTTACTTACCTTTTCTGTCAGAACATTTGTGTGTATGAGTTGTTGTTTTTTTGTCTATTTCTTAATGTGCATTACTTTTGGATTATGCCAACGACGGGGTTGTGCAACAATATACTGTGTATGCAGACACCACAAAACACACACCACTTCCAAGCAGCTCAAAGCCATTCATAAATGACACACACCGCTTTAAAAATTAACACCAGTTTACCAGTTTGGGGGGCATGTACTCAGTGCAATGGTAAACAGGGTGCAATTCTTTAGAAACATGTTGTGATCATGTTAGTTAAGTGTTCTGCATGGAGCAAAAGGCAGCTTGGTCTCTGTGTTCTGGTCTGTAAAGTTTGATCTCCGTCTGTTTCGCAAACCATATCTCTGTCCCTCTCCTCTCCCACATGCAGGAAAATAGCACCATCCTTTGACAACAGGAAGTAAAGCCAAGTTGAGGACGTCAGCGCACGCAGTATTGCTTGCAGCTTATGGAGAACGGATCTTGGGATTTATGTCCTCTTCATGCACACCTGACAGCGGCTTATGTGTGTTCGAAGACTGCCTGCTTTTAGCGTTGTTGGGACAGGTTTCCTGGAAGGAGGTAGAAAAAAAACATCAAAAGTCGTTTATATAACCAAGGTTATAATGTAAATGTGGAAGACATGATAATGGGAAAAATTTAAAAAACTAACTAAACACTGGGCAGGAAAGTGTTTCACCACCCATTCTGTTTGAAAGTTTCAGGTCTTTTTTGACCAATCAAAGTGTGCTTTGTTGCACCTGTAACCACACCCAACAGTGATGTCAGTGTCCTGTCCATCACTGAAGCAAGGTGAAAAGTTAAACCACTGGGGGTTAGTCTTTTAGTCAAAGCCAGGGTGTTTCTGTCTTACGTAAACATCTCATTTTCCTCAATGGTGGCGAGCCAAAAGCTGTAGGAGTTGGCGTAGTAGTTGCAGGTCCCACGACCATGACACTCTATGAATGGAGCACTGCGGAATTCCTCCAGGCAGGAACCAGGAGAGGCCAGAGCCTGGCCTGAACCCTCAGCACCAGCACTGGTGTGCTACACAAACACACACACAATGAAAACAACTCATTAACCAAGTGAAAGCCATTTTGAAGAGCTACTGTTTGACATATCTGAAGAACTGAATGTATTCTTAGGAGGTAGAAGAACTTGATCCTGTTCATCTCACCATGACAAAGGAGTAGCCGATCCACAGAGAGTCCCAGCCTCGAGGGCACGGTGGGATCATGATGGTCTGACTGTGGACTGCTATCACCATGGCTGGTGCTTCACACACAGCACACCTGTACACACACAGATGAGTGTCAAAAGAGTATGATATGCACCAAAAACAGCATAGAAACAGTGTGGATAGGAATGCTAGACATACCTGCTGATGAAGGGTTTGATGCTTTCACCAGTGATAGGTGCCATGCTCATGGGCATGGGCTCGGGGGAGGTGAGCCAGTAGGAGTAGTCATTTCGGGATGCAAAGTTGCACACGTTGTTGATGTTGCAGAACAAGAATGGCATGGGGCTGAACTTCCTTAGACAGCTGCCTGCTGTACCTAAAACACAGATCGAGGAGACACGTAATTCATCCTCTTTGTGCTTCCCCTCTCCTCTTTTCCCAATGTCACTTCTTTCTTTTATTCTGTCTCGCTTTCTCACTTTGTGTTTCTCACCTAAGTCCTGTCCATGAGAACGCTCATTGCCTTGTACGTAGAGCAAAGAGTAGCCATCATATATGAGCAAGGTTCCCTCAGGACATTGTGGAATCTCCACCGTTTGGCTGTGACGGGTTACCAGGAACCCATGGTCCATGGAGGAGGGGCCGGGTGGACCTACTTGACCTAGAACACCATCAGGTCCTGGGGGGCCAGGATGTCCTCTGGGTCCTAAAGACACGGAGTAGTTAATAAGCTAGCGACAATACAGCAGCCTTTACCCACATCAAGTCACGTCATACACGCATCCCGTCATCCCTGTGAGCGCCTCACCCTGTGGGCCCGGCAGACCACGGTCTCCTTTGGCTCCAGGCTGACCGTGATATCCAGGAGTGCCATCTTCACCTTTTGGCCCTGGAAACCCTGTCACACCTGAAGGAGAACAGAAAGGATAACACAATTGTAAGAATGGATAGAGGAGCAGAGGAAAATGGTTGTATCACAGGGTTTTACATGATGGGGCACATTTCTATGCGAAATGTCACCTTGCTGTCCTTTCTGTCCAGGGAGCCCAGATGACCCCTGGGGTCCAGGTAAGCCTTGAATCCCAGGAAAGCCAATGTCTCCTTTGATGAAGGTGTGGGGGCCAGGAGGACCAGGGGGGCCATCAATGCCTGAAATATACAGTATCTTTCCAGTTGCCCATTTATAGTTTAAGCAGTTATAAGTTATAAGATTAAAAACTACAATAATAAACACTGAGAAGTATGTACTGTAACAATTCTAGTAAGTGAGATAAAAATAGTTTTGAATATTAACACTTTTCTACCCTTCTCTCCTGGGAATCCTCTGTCTCCAAATTCTCCTTTGAATCCAATGTCCCCTATACTGCCATTTATACCTAGAGTTGGTGTTCAGAAAGTATATTTTAATTGTCAGTTATCTGAATAAAAATACACTTTCTTCTTGTATTTACATAACACATACTGACACATGAATGCACACACGTACAGTCAAGGGCTAACACACTGTATATACTCACCTGGGAAACCAGGGATACCCTGTAATCCCCTTTCTCCCCTCTGTCCATCAATACCTGAAAGGTCAGGTTGTCCCTGTAATAGACAGTTTCACTGGGGCAAAGATAGCTAATTTCTTTGCAGCATTAAAACAGCACTGACATGCATCAGCTTTCTCATATCAGATTACTGTTACATTAACTTGTACACTACAGGCCAAAAGTTTGGAAGCAAGATCAAATTTGTACAAAAAAAAAAAAATCATAGTTTATAATATAATCATCATGTTTATTTTGTTGCAAAGTATACCAATGAAAGAGTAACTTATCACTCTGACCATCTTCCCTGTCCCTGCTGAAGAGAAGCACCCCCAGAGCATGATGCTGCCACCACCATGTTTGACAGTGGGGATGGTGTATTCAGAGTGATGTGCAGTGTTAGTTTTCCACCACACATAGTATTTTGTATTTAGGCCAAAAAGTTCAGTTTTGGTCTCATCTGACCAGAGCACCTTCTTCTATCACGTTTGCTGTGTCCCCCACATAGCTTCTGGCTTTCTTCTCGCCACTCTTCCATAACGGCCAGATTTGTGCAGTGCACAACTAATAGTTGTCCTGTGGACAGATTCCCCCACCTGAGCAGTTCTTCCAGAGTCACCATGGGCCTCTTGGCTGCATCTCTGATCTGTGCTCTCCTTGTTCGGCCTGTAAGTTTAGGTGGACGGCCGTGTCTTGGAAGGTTTGCAGTTGTGCCATACTCTTTCCATTTCCGGATGATGGATTAAACAGTGCTCCGTGAGATGTTCAAAGCTTAGGAAATCTTTTTATAGCCTAACCCTGCTTTAAACTTCTCCACAGCTTTATCCTTGTCCTGTCTGGTGTGTTCCTTGGACTTCATGATGCTGTTTGCTCCCTAATATTCTCTTAAAAAACCTCTGTACTGTATTTGTACTCAGTGTATTTGCACTGAGATTAGATTACACACAGGTGGACTCCTGCCTAACCCTGCTTTAAACTTCTCCACAACTTTATTTTTGACATTAGTCGTTACGTCAACATTCGATCCAAGAGCAATCATCAGGCAACTTCTGGAGGCAATTGGCTGCACTCAGAGAAAAGGGAACTGAATACTTTTGCACACCGCACTTTTCAGTTTTTTATTTGTAAAATAATTTTAGATCATGTATAATTTTCTTTCCACTTTGTGTTGGTCTTTCACATGAAATTCCAATAAAATATATTTATGTTTGTGGTTGTAACATGACAAAATGTGGAAAAGTTCAAGGGTGTATGAATACTTTTGCAAGCCACTGTATACTACTGTTTGAATGGGAAGACTCTTTGTTTTCAGAATATCAACCATCTGTGAGCTACTTGTTCACTATTAAAGTAATAAATGTGTGTTCAGCTAACTACAGTTTTTGCCATAGATGAAAGCTTGGTAATTTATTAATAACTTTTAAATTGAATTTAATGACTATAAATGTAAGTTGATGTTTTGTTGCATTTTTCATCCTTACTGTCAAGAAACTGTATATTGAATGAACTTTTTCTGTTGTTTAATTGAAGGAAAACATGTCATATTAAGTAAAATGAACTTCAAGTCAAGCCCTTATTATCAGTTTTTAATACATTAATGAACTATTTTTACATTTTAGTGATGAAATGTTTTTTTTTTTTAAATCACAACCTCATGTGATCAATAAACAGTTACCACAAATCAGTCAACCATTTTACAAAGGTGTGGACAGAATACTGCCCTTCAGTTGCACCAACATATTCCCAGTTGAAAGTGAATGTGACTCTTAAGTTGGGTCTCAGTTTAGCAGTGTTAACAAATAACAAATAGGATTTAAACATTAAACTAGATTAATTTGGGTTAGTTTTGAACTCCAAAGCCCCTGAGCATGGCTAAGTGCTGACCCCAACCACATGGCACTGATGTTGTGTGTGTGTGGATATATTTGCATGTGGCTTACAGTGATTTATGTGTGACATTTCCTTAAATTGCTTGAAAGCCACATCCTTGTAAATGGCTTTACATCCAGGTTTTACAATGACTGATTTTATAAAATATACAAGAGCATATGAAGAAGTTTTTTCAATTATCACTTAAGAAAAACAAAAATGTGGCACAAAAGAAACTACTTTTCAGTCACTGCTTTGTGAATGTGTCTGTGAACTGCAGACACCTCAACCCTGCAGGGGTAAAATAATAAGATAAATAATAATAATATAAATGACCTTAATAAACAGAAATGATCGTGGTCATTAGGACATTGTTCTAAGATGTACCTGTCATTTGGCCACTTGGCGGTCTGAGGGGTGTATGGCCATCCAGTGTGACTCCCACCTGAGTGACCTTGCACTCATCGGTCAGAGGTCAAAGCCTTGTTAGACATAGTTATGAAGATAGCCAGGGGTCAAGGCCTCTGTTTGTCTGTCTGGTGACAAGAGAGGAAACAAGGGATAGGATTCCGGTAATAGATGAAAGACGAGAGTAGAAATGAAAGGAGGGGTTATCTGGTTCTCCACGGAGCATATCGATCTGTTTGTGTTTTCATGGGGAGAACAGGTTTCTTGGCCACAGTCCCAGCAGAAGTGCTGAGGTATTGGCTGCATCGCACCGTGGAAGTGTTGGTGCAGAAGCTGCACTTAAATTAGGTAGAAGGTAGATTTGAGGTCAGCATTTGCTGCCTCTTGTTGGAATAACAGCCAGTGGCAGTACAGAGTAAAAGAAACACAGAGCTTGTGAATCACCTGAAGGAAGAGCTTTGAGATCATGAACATATTTACCTACAAGGTGTGCTGGTGCTGCCCTCTGGTGGAATTCTGAAAGTACTGTATTGGAGAGCCTCACGTCAAATATAAAACATTCAAACCAAAAAGAAAAATAACACCATATATTAAACATATATTAATAAGACTATTCTACAAATCACTTTATTGCAGGAATTACACAGTATGGGATCTGGAAAACATAGAATGTCAGTGAAGTTTTTTCTGTTTGTTAATTAGTCATTTCCACTATAATCAAGTTTGTTTTACGATGGCAAATGCTGCTAAAATCGTATATACTTCATGGAGCATTTGACCAAAACCAAGCACAACACACACACAAAAACAGGTTACAGCCTGTGTGCCATAACAGCTGTAACTTTAACAGTAGAAAACTTTGCATCTTTCAATAGCTCTGAGGGACCAAAGTGGGAAAGGGGGGATCCAAAAAAACCTTCCTCTTACTGACCAAGACTGAAGTTGTCTCCAAATACTGTATATTATGGGACACAGACCTATGTTAAGACCTTTTAAAGCATCTCAACTTCCACAGACATTTATAAATACAATCCTCCAATCCATCCCCATCTGTCTGTGCTTGACTCAGATGTACAACACAGCTGTGATGACCCTTAAGCCGTAATGGAAAAGCAATTTAGCATTACATCAACAGGGATAGTGACAGTAAATCACAGGAACAGTGCATATGCAATGCACATGGGCAAAATAGCAAGTACATGTTATGTGTAAGTATATATACATGTGAATATCTTTGGTTCATGTAATGTGAGAAGTGTAAATCCTTTAACACACAGCTGTTACACATAAATGTTCTGACAGAAAAGGTAAGTATGAGTTGTTTTTTTTTTGTCTATTTCTTAATGTGCATTTCTTTTGGATTATGCCAACGACGGGGTTGTGCAACAATATACTGTATATGCAGATGTCACAAAACACACACCACTTCCAAGCAGCTCAAAGCCATTCATAAATGACACACACACACACACACACACACACACACACAACTGCCAATGCTATTTCAGTGCTGTTTGTATGTTACTATGGCGCTGTTTGTCAGACACTGAAACACTGGTTTGGATGAGTGGAATCTCAGATACACTCAAGTTCAACATATTCTCATAAATCTTATAAATAAAAATGGACTTCATAACACACAAAGTAATTCCATAATAACCTGAGGAGAGTATGTTGAACTATGTTAGTGAGGAATGCATTATATTTACAACAGAGTGATTGTTACACATGTGTCAGCAACATTGTGGTGATTTAGCAAATGACAAGTGTCTGTAACCAGTGGTAAGTCCCATCCTTTGCATTAGTATGTTTAAACAAGTTTAAAGGTGTGAAAATCTAGAATAATATGTGGCTATATCTTTGAACACTGTGGTACTGATGGAGAAGGGAAATAATAAGAAAAACAAGATGGAATACGGCAGATAAGTAAGATCAAATAGCACCTGACATACACAAACAACCCTTTAAAAATTAACACCAGTTTACCAGTTTGGGGGGCATGTACTCAGTGCAATGGTAAACAGGGTGTAATTCTTTAGAGACATGTTGTGATCATGTTAGTTAAGTGTTCTGCATGGAGCAAAAGGCAGCTTGGTCTCTGTGTTCTGGTCTGTAAAGTTTGATCTCCGTCTGTTTCGCAAACCATATCTCTGTCCCTCTCCTCTCCCACATGCAGGAAAATAGCACCATCCTTTGACAACAGGAAGTAAAGCCAAGTTGAGGACGTCAGCGCACGCAGTATTGCTTGCAGCTTATGGAGAACGGATCTTGGGATTTATGTCCTCTTCATGCACACCTGACAGCGGCTTATGTGTGTTCGAAGACTGCCTGCTTTTAGCGTTGTTGGGACAGGTTTCCTGGAAAGAGGTAGAAAAAAAACATCAAAAGTCGTTTATATAACCAAGGTTATAATGTAAATGTGGAAGACATGATAATGGGAAAAATTTAAAAAACTAACTAAACACTGGGCAGGAAAGTGTTTCACCACCCATTCTGTTTGAAAGTTTCAGGTCTTTTTTGACCAATCAAAGTGTGCTTTGTTGCACCTGTAACCACACCCAACAGTGATGTCAGTGTCCTGTCCATCACTGAAGCAAGGTGAAAAGTTAAACCACTGGGGGTTAGTCTTTTAGTCAAAGCCAGGGTGTTTCTGTCTTACGTAAACATCTCATTTTCCTCAATGGTGGCGAGCCAAAAGCTGTAGGAGTTGGCGTAGTAGTTGCAGGTCCCACGACCATGACACTCTATGAATGGAGCACTGCGGAATTCCTCCAGGCAGGAACCAGGAGAGGCCAGAGCCTGGCCTGAACCCTCAGCACCAGCACTGGTGTGCTACACAAACACACACACAATGAAAACAACTCATTAACCAAGTGAAAGCCATTTTGAAGAGCTACTGTTTGACATATCTGAAGAACTGAATGTATTCTTAGGAGGTAGAAGAACTTGATCCTGTTCATCTCACCATGACAAAGGAGTAGCCGATCCACAGAGAGTCCCAGCCTCGAGGGCACGGTGGGATCATGATGGTCTGACTGTGGACTGCTATCACCATGGCTGGTGCTTCACACACAGCACACCTGTACACACACAGATGAGTGTCAAAAGAGTATCATATGCACCAAAAACAGCATAGAAACAGTGTGGATAGGAATGCTAGACATACCTGCTGATGAAGGGTTTGATGCTTTCACCAGTGATAGGTGCCATGCTCATGGGCATGGGCTCGGGGGAGGTGAGCCAGTAGGAGTAGTCATTTCGGGATGCAAAGTTGCACACGTTGTTGATGTTGCAGAACAAGAATGGCATGGGGCTGAACTTCCTTAGACAGCTGCCTGCTGTACCTAAAACACAGATCGAGGAGACACGTAATTCATCCTCTTTGTGCTTCCCCTCTCCTCTTTTCCCAATGTCACTTCTTTCTTTTATTCTGTCTCGCTTTCTCACTTTGTGTTTCTCACCTAAGTCCTGTCCATGAGAACGCTCATTGCCTTGTACGTAGAGCAAAGAGTAGCCATCATATATGAGCGAGGTTCCCTCAGGACATTGTGGAATCTCCACCGTTTGACTGTGACGGGTTACCAGGAACCCATGGTCCATGGAGGAGGGGCCGGGTGGACCTACTTGACCTGGAACACCATCAGGTCCTGGGGGGCCAGGATGTCCTCTGGGTCCTAAAGACACAGAGTAGTTAATAAGCTAGCGACAGTACAGCAGCCTTTACCCACATCAAGTCACGTCATACACGCATCCCGTCATCCCTGTGAGCGCCTCACCCTGTGGGCCCGGCGGACCACGGTCTCCTTTGGCTCCAGGCTGACCGTGATATCCAGGAGTGCCATCTTCACCTTTTGGCCCTGGAAACCCTGTCACACCTGAAGGAGAACAGAAAGGATAACACAATTGTAAGAATGGATAGAGGAGCAGAGGAAAATGGTTGTATCACAGGGTTTTACATGATGGGGCACATTTCTATGCGAAATGTCACCTTGCTGTCCTTTCTGTCCAGGGAGCCCAGATGGCCCCTGGGGTCCAGGTAAGCCTTGAATCCCAGGAAGGCCAATGTCTCCTTTGATGAAGGTGTGGGGGCCAGGAGGACCAGGGGGGCCATCAATGCCTGAAATATACAGTATCTTTCCAGTTGCCCATTTATAGTTTAAGCAGTTATAAGTTATATGATTAAAAGCTACAGTAATAAATACTGAGAAGTATGTACTGTATTCTAGTAAGTGAGATAAAAATAGTTTTGAATATTAAAGCTTTTCTACCCTTCTCTCCTGGGAATCCTCTGTCTCCAAATTCTCCTTTGAATCCAATGTCCCCGATATTGCCCTTTACACCTAGAGTTGGTGTTCAGAAAGTATATTTTAATTGTCAGTTATCTGACCTCTTGTATTTACATAAGAACACATACTGACACACATGAATGCACACACATGTACAGTCACAGGCTAACACACTGTATATACTCACCTGGGAAACCAGGGACACCCTGTAATCCCCTTTCTCCCTTTTGTCCATCAATACCTGGAAGGCCCGATTGTCCCTGTAATAGACACACACAGTTTCACTGAGGCAAAAATAGCTTTTTTGTTGCAGCATTAAAACAGCACTGACATGCATCAGCTTTCTCATATCAGATTACTGTTACATTAACTTGTACACTACAGGCCAAAAGTTTGGAAGCAAGATCAATATTTGTACAAAATAAAGATCATAGTTTCATTGGTATACTTTGCAACAAAATAAACATGATTATTATATAAAGAGTAACTTATCAGAAGACATTTTTACTATAATTATCAGGTATTTGAGTTTTTCTTGCTTAGACTTTGCTTTCTTCAAAGTAACCTCCTCTGGCTTTAACAACAGCATGGCATATACATGACAAGTTTTTTAAGGTATGTGCCAGGAATTTCATTCCAAGCATTCTTAAGTTCATCAATAAGAGACTGCTGATTTATGGGACGCGCTTTTCTGACTGATCGATCCAGTTCATCCCACACAAGCTCAGTTGGAGAGAGGTCTGGAGACTGAGGGGGCCAAACCATCTTTTGAAGAACACCTTCCTCTTCTTTTTGTCTAGGTAACATCAATGTATACCTAAAGGTAAACTGAGGAAAATGGTGCATATCAATGAAAGCAAAGTCTGATCATGCAGTAAATACATCCCAAAATACATATAACTCATGCTGGTTTTTAAGAAAGGCATTGTGAACAGAAACTTGAAGTTGCTTCCAAATGTTTGGCCTGTAGTGTATATAAGCCATAGAAAACAGCCTCATGACATACAGGGAATCCAGGAACTCCAGGGTCACCCTTATGTCCCGTTTCTCCCTGGAAACCAGGATTACCCTGGTCCCCTTTCTCTCCTTTTAGGCCGTTACTGCCAGGCACACCAGCGGGCCCAGGTACTCCTTGGGCTCCTGTTTGATAAAGACAAGAAGAACACATAATACAATATACAATGTGTTTCTATTCACTTGTACCAGTGGCTCTACATTTTACTTAATTGTAGTAACAGGTCCTCATACAGGTAATAAATTGTTGGCATGTCATGTTTGTGGCATACCTGGTTCTCCAGGTTGTCCAGTTTCTCCCCTATCTCCCTTTGGACCCTCTATTGAGAAACCTGGGATCCCCCTCTCTCCTGGCTCGCCCTGGGATCCCTGAGAGCCTGGAAGTCCCTTGTCGCCTTTGATACCAGGGACACCTGATTGACCTGGCGTGCCAGGGAAACCAGGACTACCTTTATCACCTGGAGAAGGAAAGAAAAGGCCACATGTTGAAACTCACTTTGGCTCTAGTTACTGAGAGACTAAATGAATAAACAATGAAAGGACTCGAACCTTTGCTACCAATCCCTCCAGGTGACCCAGGGAAACCTCGGCCAGGTAAACCTGCAGAGAGGGCAGATAAAAAGCCCATTACAAGCTTTCATTGTGGATGATAGGGGTTTTATTTAAAGGACCCTGCAGGGGGAGAGACTGATTGTTTTGTAACAGCCTATCGCCAAACAAGTAGATCATTTCAGTGTAGTCTCTTCCAAACTCTAACACTAACCTGGGTCTCCTCTCTCTCCTGAGGATCCAGGAATGCCGTCCACTCCAGGCTCTCCCTTCTCTCCAGGAAGACCAGGAGGTCCCTGCAAGCCGCCTTCACCTGGAAGAGAACAGGTTTACACTCTGTTTGTTACTGTTTGTTTTCTAGCAATACTAAATAGGCATTTGTTCAAGACAGGTGTATGAATCCAATCTGCATCTGATGCACCACTCTCAGAGCTGTCATTGATGTCTATAGAAAAACATGGCTGCTCATCTTGAAATTTTCTTTTAATTTATCCACAAATTTTTTTTAATTTCATTTGTTGTGGGAAAAAGGACAAGCAGCTAAGGAATGATGCTCTATTTTGTTTTTACAGTAACTAGATTATCACCAGTTTGTCACCAAAGTCTGGGAGCTTTAAGAAGTGGCAAGTCACGTAATTATCTACACTACTTTCTTAGCTCTCTGATTATTTTGGTTTATTTTGTATTATTATTTTGTATGTTTGACATATGAAACTCTTTTGAAAGATATGGATCTCCCAGGATTAGGGCTCTCTCTGTGAAGTTAACCTTACAAAAAATAATGAACTTGCTGTGATTAATATGTGGACATTAGCTGATGAATGAATCATTTTACTTACCAGGCCGACCGTCAAGACCAGGTTGTCCTGCAGACCCCGGCAGTCCAGGGGCACCCTTCTCACCTGGTCTTCCTGCCTGACCTGCACAGCACACACATGCCAAAATAAGAACTCACATGGAATATCAACATTCATGAAATACCATACATAGTGTTGTGGACAAACTGGATGAATGCGAAAACAGACTGAAATCTGACCTGGATATCCAATGCTTCCTTTTTCTCCCTTGGATCCTTGCAGTCCAGGCTTACCAGGCATACCCTCATGACCAATGTGACCCTTCTCTCCTGGAAATCCTGGTAATCCTGGCTGGCCTGCCTGACCCTGTGAGAGTAGAGGAATGGAGAAAAATGCTAAGTAAAGAGAGTAAAGGCAATTTTAAACTTTCAGTACAAGATGTGCAATTAAGCCCCAGCAGAAATTTCTGCCAATATTCATAAAATGTGTTTTATAAAACATAGCTGCTGTTATAGCAAGTGGATTACCTTTTCTCCTGGTTGTCCTGGGAGCCCAATACCTGGCTCGCCAGCAGCTCCCTTATCTCCTTTCTGTCCATCTGAACCTCGGAACCCAGGGTGTCCTGGAGTTCCAGTATCTCCTTTAGTACCCTGTGGACCAACTGGACCTACACAAACACACACACAAGCAGACATAAAGCAGATATTTACAAGTATTTGCTTTCAACTTACAATAAAAAGTTTCTTATAATTTCATGTGAAATTTAGGTTTTCCCTTGCTTAAAATATTATCAATACAATTGTTAGACACACAAAATACATGCTACACACACACACACACTTACACACACACACACACACACACACACACCTACACTGACAAATACAGTGATTGGCATTTTTCGTGTTTTATTTGTGTATTCTTACCTGGTATTCCCATTGTTCCTACACTGCCCTTCTGCCCAGGGTGTCCAATACTGCCAGGTTCTCCAGGAAAACCGGGATCCCCTTTCTCACCTGAGACACATCAGAAATTGCTATTAAATTGAATGAATAGGACAAACATGGATGATTACCACACAGTGTCTACAAGGTTTACAAATCCCAAAAACGTTTTAGAATGCTGTTCAGGTGGTCACCTGGTTGTCCAGGTAATCCAGGCTCTCCATCTTTGCCTGGCATTCCAGGTTTTCCGCTATCTCCACGGAAGCCTTTCTGTCCAGTGCTCCCAGGGGTACCTGACAGACAAAGGGAATTAAAAACCTCATTAAATGATTTCTTAAACTATGGGTCAGTATACACAATAAGTAATGCCAGGTGACTTGGCAACCTGACACATATACTCTGATTGAGTCAAAGAGCAGTATGTTGTTTTATACCAGTCTGTCCGATGTCTCCCTTCTCCCCCTTCATATGCTCCATGTCAACTTCACTCATGTTCCCAGGAGGTCCCTGAAGACCTGGCTCTCCCCTTTCTCCTTTAGCTCCCGTCTCTCCAATCTCACCTCTTGGTCCAGAAATGCCAGGATCACCTGAGAGAGATGGAGGGAAGGAGAAATTATTATTTCTGCTGATAGATCTTTAAAAAAGGGAACAGTGTACAGTGTAAAGTACCTCTCAAACTCACCTCTCGAACCAGGAGATCCAGGCGCACCAGGTGGTCCAGGAAATCCATGTGCTCCCGGTGTACCCATGACTCCCATTTCACCTTTAGCACCTGGAACACAAACACACACGTAATAAAATTACAGTAAAGGAGTCAAGATTAAAATGTTAGAGTTGATGACCTAAAAAAGGTCTTCAGGCCTTCCCAGTAATGCACAATTGGTGGCTAATTCTCAAAGTTGCACAATTTCTTTCCTCCAAACATCAATTCTGCTTCCTTCTCATTTCAAATTGAAGAGTAGGTTGAATACTCTTAATAAACTATACATTACTTCTAGTTAGTGGTAAGAGTAACATATGGAGCCCCTAAAGGGACATGCAAAAAAAAAAACTTAGTTTCAGGTGTGCGCCAGTAACTATCTTGTGAGCATGTGAAACTTTCTCGTGCTCACAAGATAGTTACCATACTATTTCAGATAGCTGGTTTCAGTTTCCAGATCTGGCAAAAGACCATTAAACTCATCTTACTAAAGAAGACAATGCTGAAGTTCAGGTTTCAGGTTCAGATTCACTGCTTCCGATTTGACTGTTGACTGTTTGTCCATTGATTGTCCATTTTTTGTACCTCTCATTGATGTAAAGTCATTTTAAGCAGGTTTGAGAAGTTTAAATATAGTGGTTTCTGATCTAGACCCAGTCTAAAGTGATCGAGATGTGAAAAAGGATAGTGAAATGTGCCTTTGTTGCATTTTCACAAAAACAACAAAGGTTATACAAAACTAATAGTGGGTCTCAGACAAATATAATGTTTGACCTACACTGCCCAAAATTATTTTTATATCAACAAGAAGTACAAAAATAGACAATCAATGGACAGACAGTCAGTGAGCGTGTTCAGTTGTTGTTCTCTTTCCCCTTAACTTCTGCATTGCAAGCTGTGAATCAGAAGCGAACATCAGTGTCGTCTGAAGAGGTTGAGGCAGAGGTAGATATATTCACTTTCCTGAAAACCCGAAATATACCTGATAGTATCATCAACCAACTAAAAGATGATAAGGTAATTATACATCCCTCCGTGAACTCATTGCATGCTCTGAAGGTAAAATGTAAACTTTCTCTTGAGCACGCAAAACTTTTTTTCAAATGCCCCTTTAGGGGCTCCGTAGTAACATATGCACTGAAAAGGCAAAAAGAAATAAAGACATACAAACTCAAACAGTACCTCAACGGCAAAACAATTAAGACTTTTTAAGAATAGGCCTTTTTAAACAGACATATGTGACTAAATCGGGATAACTTACATTTCTACCACATTACTAGACTAGTATATACTGTACTAATTAATTCCATTCCACATTTCCACTTAACTGTTTTAAATTGCTGCCAATGAAACTCAACACTTCTTTCAAATATGTTTCATGTTAAAGTACTTCCAGCAGCTCAAGGGGCACAATCTCAACCTAGCTTGGAAGGCTTTTATAATGAAACATGTATAGGTGAAACATGATCATAAGTCTTGAGTTTCATCGATGAGATCTAAAAACTGAACAAAGAATGACAGAGTTGATGCCTTGAAATTACTTTTCTGATAAAAATAGAACCTCAAATGACATTACTACCTTTTTATATTGAATTAATTACTATATCACCAAATTACTGTAATTCTCTTGAAATGTAGATTATGTTGATTTGTTAATGGGCTGGCGTTTATTTATTTGTTATTAAGTGAAACAATAATAAAACATGAAAAAACAAAAATACAACCTCACAAAGTTACTGAGTAACCCTGTATCACTGAAACAAATATATATTATTTTTGCTGATAGTCCCTCTCACCTTGTAATCCAATCAGTCCGTCCCTGCCTGGTAAGCCTTGTGGCCCTGGCACTCCTTTAAAACCTGGGGATCCTGGGAAACCGGGACTTCCCTTCTCTCCCTGAGGCCCTGGCATGTCCAGACCAGGTGGACCTGGGTAGCCCTTTTCTCCCTTTACACCTTCCCTACCTGTTCAGCAGTCACACATATGAACATATTTGTAGTGACTTCCACAACAACAGTTCAGTCAGGAGGGGGAATCAAACAGTGTGCATCACAATCTGACAGCAGACATTTTACCTTGTCATTGAAGGAAAGTCACAGGTGTTACGAATAACCTTACAATCACTGTGTTCTGTTCAAGTGTCTATACAAGTATCACTGCATACATAATACCCAGAAAGTGAAGCAACTAAATAATTCAGCCATCACTGACTTTGTTATTTTGTGCTCTTTTTTTCTGGCACATGTCAAAGTATCCTCCGTGAAAAAAATCTATATGTCTGAATTGTGCTCACCGTATGGTCCAGGCTCTCCAGGAGGTCCTTGTGGTCCAGGAGCGCCGGGTGACCCTTTTCCTGGAAGACCTGGTTGGCCAACCAGTCCAGGAAGTCCTGGGGGTCCAGAGTCACCTAAAGACCAAAGAAAAATAATGTACTTGGTACAAAAGATGAGCCTTATAAATGTGTAGCACAGGCTAAATAGGACCAAGCTTCACACCCAAGCTGTCTTTCCACACCTTTGAATCCCTGAGACCCTGGTGGTCCTGTCTGGCCTTCTCGTCCAGGAACACCAGGTGGTCCAACGTTACCCTTCTCTCCCTGGAAGCCAGTAATTCCTTGGAAGCCCTGTGAACCTTTTGGGCCTGGAAGACCCCGGCCTGGATCACCCTGCAACATATGACAAAAAGCACTGATACCAAAACTTAAGGATGTTGTACAAAACACTAATTTCCCACCATAAAAAACAGGATGCTTTACTTTCACAGTGCGAAGCCCCATATAGCTACACATCTACCTATGGCAGACCTGGTCCAGACCTGCTATTAATATGCATCTTGAGTGAGTTGATAAGTGGACAGCTCTAAGTACTGTCCACTGCTGTCCAAGGTATGAATGCATCCAAGACGCATTGAGATCCGATCACTCAGACCATATTCAGTTGTGGTCTGGGCAGCAAATATCTGTTTTCTTTTAGCTGCCATGTGCTCGGAGCCATATTGAACCACTGCCTCCTTGAATGTTGTACATGTAAGCGAAAGTATGTATGCTGTACAGTGGTGTCATATTTAACTGCCAGAACAGACAAGAAGAAGAACAACAGACAAAATGGATTCACATGGATGGAGTACACACAACACCCACTGTCTGATCTCCATTTGGGCCAAAGAATCAGTACAGACCCAGTCAGTAGATTTCTTCTTCTTCACCTTCTTGTTCTTCTTTCCTGCAAACTGGGCAATGTTTAGTGCATTGCTGCCCACATCATTTAAAAACAACAATGCACTTAGTCTTTGCAAATGGAATTTATGTACCTGTTTTTCTGCATATACGTAGAGCAGGAAAGTGAGATCTGATCACAAGTGGTCACTCAAGACACATATGGAGATGCATTCTTATCCCAGGTCTGAACTGACAAACTTAGAGCTGTTCACTTCTGATCGGATCATCCAAGACGCATCTTAATGCCAGGTGTGAACACAGCCTATATGTCATCAAATTATTCACTGAAATACTTATGCAGCAAAATACGCACTTTTTGTCCAGGTAAACCAGGTTGTCCAGTCAAGCCATCCTGTCCTGGTTTTCCTGGCTCTCCTGGTAAACCTGGAGCTCCTGGAATTCCATTGGTTCCTACAAACATGAGCAAAACATTTCCTCTGAATTATGTTTTGTTCATTTACATGCACTGTATTATGTATACTTTGCATCCATAGGTATCAACTGAAAGTCTATTGTGATCCATGGAGAGGAGGAATGGGGTAAACACGGAGTAACTTACCCTTAGGACCAGTTGGGCCTGGTAATCCAATTCCAGGGGGTCCATGTTCACCCTTCAGTCCAGGGAAACCTGGCAGACCCTGGTCTCCCGGTATGCCTCTGTCACCTGCAGTCAATAACATGTTGTATGGTAAACAGGGATGATGGATGATGGATGATGATGGATGGATGAGGATGGATGGATGGATGGATGGATGGATGGATGGATGGATGGATGGATGGATGGATGGATGGATGGATGGATGGATGGATGGATGGATGGATGGATGGATGGATGGATGGATGGATGGATGGATGGATGGATGGATGGATGGATAGATGTAGATAGATAGATAGATAGATAGATAGATAGATAGATAGATAGATAGATAGATAGATAGATAGATAGATAGATAGAGATACTTTAATGATCCTTTACAGGAAATTATGCTGTTGCAGCAGCTCACACAGGCATAACAGAAAGAAAACATTGCATACATACATCTATCAAAAATATATACATAGAAAACTCCTCCATAGAAAGTGACTGGCAGAGCGGAGGGCATAAACAAGGCCAAGTGCATGTGTGGACATCAGCAACAATGTGCATTGAACAGCAGCTGGAAAGAAGGTCTTTCTGAGCTCAGTCCTGCACTTTGGTGCAATCATAATATATCATCATAATATCTAATTTTTATAACGTGCTTACACAATGATACACTGCTATTCCACCTCAACTATAATGTTATTTCAGAAGAAAAAGAATCATTTATTTATCCCACATGGGGAAATTAACATTTTTCACACATTTTTACATATACATAGGGAACACACACATGCACATGCAAGCTGGCAGAGAGATGACAGAGTGAGGGGGCTGCACCGTGTAAGCACGCCCTGAGCAAGTTTTGGGGTTCGGTGCCTTGCTCAAGGGCACCTCGGCAGTGCTCAGGAGGTGAACTGGCAACCTCTCCAGCTACCAGTCCACCTCCATGTAAGACTGGTCCTGTGGGGGACTTGAACCGGTGACCCTCTGGTTCCCTAAGCCAAGTCCCCACAGACTGAGCTACTGCCGCCCCCAATTCACTGATCAAAGACAAAATTAAATTTACAGACACGTCCTCAATTTAGTTTATTTTTACAGTGGAGTATCAATGAAAACATGGTGACTATTGTGCTGCTTACCTTGAAGTCCAGGTAAGCCAGATTCTCCTGGTGGTCCAGGTACTCCCTGAGGTCCAGGAGTGGGCACACCTTGTCCTGGCTCACCTTTTGCACCTATTTGACACAAGTTATATGTTATCCATTCATTAATCTGCTATAGGTGTATGTGTGCTGTGTCAGTGTGTATTTTCTTCAGATATGCTGTTGAGATATAATTTAATTTGATTTCTTTTTTACGTAAATGCATCTTGTGCCTACCTGGTAGTCCAGGACTCCCAGGAGTGCCTGGTCTCCCCTGACTGCCTTTCTCTCCAGGCTCTCCTGGTCGACCAAAGCCTGGCATGCCAGGTGGACCCCTCTCTCCTGGAGGACCAATAAGACCTGGGTCTCCATGTGGTCCACGCTCACCCTTGATGCCCTCTTTGGCCTAGATCAGAGAAAGGAGATGTCCATGTTAGGGTCCCTGTCTGTCTCCCCTGTGTTTTGTTTCCCTGTTCCCCTAGTGTGTGCGTTTGTCTCCCTCTGTCTGTTTCTGTGTGTCATGTCTGTCTGTTGCCAGGAAGACGAGGAGGTTACTCCAGGACAATCACCACCACCTGGGCTGATCACCACACCTGCAAGTCATCTCCAGTCAAGCCATCTCCTCCTCTGCTGTATTCAAACACCGGCTCATTCAACCACTCTCTGCCAGACCATTCAGTTATCCAACTTGGTACTTTGTGGGTCCTTGTGAATTTTTTATTTTTTTTTATTTTTATTTTTTTTTTTTGCTTAAACCCTTTTTATAAGCTACTTGAGGATAGTTCATACTGTTACCACACTCTTAACATATCATCCTTATGACATGGGTCAACATTAGCATTCATTTGGAGCTGTGTTTTGGGATGTTTGAGGAATGCCAGTTCAATATTCTCTTAGCTTTTTTTTTTTTTTGTCTCCACCAGTTACTGTGAGAAATATCTGGCTCTTTAGCTGCTAAATGCATCACTATGTTCACACCAGTCTCTTTAAAAATGAAATTGAAATTGGAAATTAAGAGGGGTGTTTTTTTGGGGTTTTTTTTGTTTGTTTGTTTGTTTTTTTTACAATCCCCTAAGCCTGCTTTAATTTTAACACTAACTAGTGGAGCTCATGCTAACCTGGTACCTTGAGAGTTTGCCTCATAAAACAAACCAGACACACTTACGGGTTCTCCTTTGAGACCAGGTACACCTGGGAGGCCATCTTTTCCTGGCTGTCCATCCAGCCCTGGCCGACCTGGTGAACCAGGAAGACCAGGCAAGCCTTTTTCCCCCTTCAGACCAGGAGCTAGGAAAATGTCCCCTGGCTCACCAACAGCACCAGGGACTCCCATCAACCCAGGGGTGCCTTGAAGACCCTGCACACGTGTAAAGAAAAAAAAAAGTATTTAACACAGAAGAAAATTTTCCTAATTGAAATGAGAATTGAAATATATTCAGCTAAGAACTCACAAATGTCTGACATTATTCTACTCACAGGTCTTCCAGGTTGTCCAGGAATGCCAGATTGACCCTTTCCTCCCTTGCTGCCAACTAGCCCAGGTGGTCCTGTCAGGTGAAAATGGACAGTTGTACATTCTCAGCTCGTTCTGTGCTCATCATAGTGGATGTCAATACATAGGAAAAAACTGTGGAATAAAATTATATCCAATACAGCAGTCTCCAGCAAAACAAAGTCAAATTTAGCTACTAGCCTCAGTGTTTTCTGTGCTATGACAACATAAATT
Organism: Scortum barcoo; assembly: GCA_023238725.1. Classification (NCBI taxonomy): domain Eukaryota; kingdom Metazoa; phylum Chordata; class Actinopteri; order Centrarchiformes; family Terapontidae; genus Scortum; species Scortum barcoo. The sequence goes on from CM041550.1 coordinate 15,712,585, forward strand.
TGATGGTCAGACACCACCACTTAATTTGAACACTACCACTGTTCACTAACCTTGATCTCCTTTAGGACCCTGGGGGCCAGGTAATCCAGGTGGGCCAAAGCCTTCACACTGAGTGCAGGTATCTCCTTTGTCACCTGAGAAGCAAAGAAACATCAGTTAATAAAAATATGTACATTAATGTCCTTAACATGAAGTCCAGCAGCAGTATTTCTGTATGTGGTACATGTGCTCACAAAGGTATTACCACATCACAAAGTTAGAAACAGAGGATGAGAATGTATGAATTCATTGATTACTCATTTATCAGCATTAATTGAAAACACACTCACCTTTCTGTCCCAATTCTCCTTGTAACCCTGGAGGTCCTGGTGGGCCAGGAGCTCCTTTCTCGATGTCACATTCATTAGGGTCAACTGTGTGGCCAGGTCATAGCACATATAGAACAGACACACACACATTAAAACATAAGTATATACACACTTTTGGAATATATATGATACTGTATTAAAATTATTGTAATATTCCAAGAGAAGGCATACTCGGTGGTCCAGGTGGCCCAGGGGGTCCAGCGACTCCTGGCTGTCCTGGATGTCCAACAACAGACTCTCCTTCTACACCTTGGTCTCCTTTCTCACCAATGTCTCCCTTCTGACCCCTCTCTCCACGAGGTCCTTCAATGTGCCTGCCTGAGGTACAAGAAAGCCAATTAGCATGTTATACAAGTTAGCATTCTTCTGTTTGACATATGCAGAATTAATCCAGTGTTATATGATATTGAAGTATTGTATACAGTTTATATGATATATAATATAACATTTTACCTGGTAGACCTGTTTCTCCCTGCGGACCAGGAAAACCTGTGGATTAAGAGGAAGGCAAAAAGGAAAGAAGAACATGGCTATCATAAGAACTGATACAAGGTAGCTGTTTATGCATAACCATTTAAGCATTTGTTGGCCTATTATGGCCTCACGTTACCTTTTTCTCCTTGTACACCTGGGAAACCAGGAGGACCTGGAGGGCCAGGGGAACCACTACCCTAAAATTATATCCGTGCAAAGATTAATGATGCATGTCCATTTTGGTATAACAAGATTCAAGATGTTTATACTGATCTACCTAAACACAGTTGACTCCTGAACCCCTACCTGTCATCTCTCTTTCTAAGCTGACTATTCCTGCAATACTGGTAAATATTATTTGTATTTCCTGGCCTTGCAAGAGACAGATGAACAAAATCATAAATCAAAGCAGCAGATGAAAAGAAATTCTGTATTTAAAAAGCAACTCAACACCAGGTTGAAAAGCAGTTTTACACTCATTTGCCCTCTTGAAGCCTGTTGCATCACTGGCTGTGGTCATAACTTTGTTCTGTTGCACCTTTAACCACACTCAACAGTGATGTCACAGTGTACTGACACAGACTGGAGTAAACTGTAGCAAGGTGAGAAGATAAACCACTAGAGGTCAACAAACTTTCTCTTTACAACGCCTTTGAAACTTCTTTAATTCTGGAACCTACATTTGCCACAGTGCAACTCAGCAGCATCTTTTATTAGATCCTGCTTTCCTGGTAAATACAGACAAAAAAAGTTTGCAAAAAAAGTTTCTGTTTCTGTGTAGTCTCCAAGTCCATCCTGACATTACTCAAATCAAGCCAAGAATTTAGAAATACTGAGGTCGACACAACAAATTCATTTTAGCTGTTCTGTTACAGAGAGTCTTTTAATCACAAAATGTATCATGTTTAAAAACATTTAGTCCAAAAAACATATCAAAGCCATCATATAGTATGTGTGTGTAGTCATGTTTTTTTTTGCTAAAAATAAATTGTGTGCAAACTCCTCCTCAGGTTGTTTAATCTCCTGTTTTCTCCAGATACAAAACCAAGAGCGTGACCTTGGTGTTGACAATAGGACAATCATCAATAGGAGCTGCAGGCCCGACTCAAGTGATGTAACTTGATGTGATTTTCTCAGAAGACACTATATGACAGTAAAATCAAAGGGCTGTCCTGTGAACATTTGCTGACATCTGCTGGTAGCTTTTCAAAATTCATCGTCTTTGCAGCTGATGGGAAAGAGAGTGAGGATGTGAGACAAAAAGAGAGTCATGGAGGAAAGAGGGAGGACGGAGATCACTTACATAACCTGGTGGTCCTCTTTCTCCCTTTTCTCCCTGAAACAAGACAGAGAATTTAGTCTTTCTGACCCCCTCTATGATCATTTAAGTTACGCATTAAAGCCTTCAATATGTACAATATATGAGTAAATAAAAACTGCATTAGTTACCGTGGAACCAGGGTAACCAGGAGCTCCAGGAAAACCTTTTTCTCCCTGTATAAATGTATATATATACTTTAGCAATAAATATTTTATAATGTAAAAGCAAACCACAGTTTGGTGGTAGAGTAAAATGCAGTTGATGTATAATACAGAAAGTTATTGTACCTTTGGCCCACTCTCTCCATCCTTGCCAGGTTTACCCTGAAATGACACTCCCTTGGATTAGTTGTGATGTCTCTTGGATTGAAAATAAAGAGACTGGTGCATAGAACTGAACCTGTATGAGCTCAAAACTCGTATTGAAAGATGGTAAAACAAGCTTGTAGTTTTTGTATTAACATTTGTGTTGTATTGAAGCTCATTTTCCACGTTACATTCAAACATTTGACAAATCACAATGGCAACAAATGCTGAATTTCTTTCTCCATTTGTTATATCGTCCCATCGAGATGTATTTTTGTCACTTACTCTCGGTCCTTGCGGGCCTTGATCACCTTTGATATCTTGTTGATAAGGGATGCAATATCCCTGCAAAAGAAAATAAGCTGTCAAACACCTATCAAACAATCTGAGTGCACAATAATGTAAATACAACTTGACGTTTGAAAGCAAAATACTAACTTTTTCTCCTTTGTCACCTAGCAGTCCTCGGTCACCCTAAAGGAATAAAACACATGAAAATATTGAGGAAATAACACAAGTTATAGACATAGAAACAGACAAGTTAGTATGTGATTTATTTATACAATAAAATTAGCAAAAACAATTTATATCTTGTCAGTTTTGAAAGAACTGAGTAAGTACCTTTGGTCCAGGTATGTATGTTGTGGGTTTTTCTCCTTCAAATTCCTGTGATGGTCCAGGAGGGCCAGGTGGGCCACGCAATCCTGGCTCACCCTGCATGGAGACAGCAACAATCACAACAACATTTTAACAAGATCAATATGTGAACAATCAGTCTCACATTGAGAAAGCAAAGTGAAAAGTATATCCAACTTTGGTGATTTGGATTTTTTTTTATAAACAGAAGAATAAAGTGTTCCTTAATGAATTGAGAAAATTGGTTAACCTTAACATTATCAGGCTATTGATGAAATTCAGCATTAAAGAAATGTTTATGTTTTTTTTTGCAGACAAAAATTCTCACCTTATCTCCTTTCTCACTCTGAAAGGCCAGCCTGTCACCCTGTGGGGAAGTTTTTAAAAAGTTCTCAGTGGGGTAGAGGATGGATTTGTTTTACAGTTGTAAAACAATGTATGATTAGTCTTACCTTCTCTCCAGGAGGGCCAGGGGGGCCAGGATCTCCCTGTCAAACAGTCATTCAATTAGTCAAACAAACTGCTAATACCAGATGATTGATGAATCAGCTATTATTATCGGCCAGGTTTACTCTTATACTTTCTAATTTGTGCTTTTTCCAGTAGGAACTGCTGTTATATTTATTGATAATCACTTGTCTATACTACTAGTATCCCTTACCTCATAAAGTTCATCCCTGACTGTGAAGGATGATAAACAATCCATCACTGTTAGGGTAACTTACTTTGGGTCCTTGATATCCACGAGGTCCAGGAGGTCCGGTTGGTCCGGGAGGTCCAGCTGATCCCTAAGACAGGCAGACACGTTCAGGAACTATTTGGATTTACATAAAAAATTCAGATCACATTGCATCAGATTTTCTGTCAACACACAAAAAACAGAAGCATACATGTTCACAAACACACACACATACACACCACGTACAGGTAATCCAGGTGTGCCGGGGAATCCTCTATCTCCTTTCAGGGGAACAATCCCAATCACACCACCGGGGTCACCCTGTAGGAGACAAAACATAAATATAAACAGTTTGAAAAGACATAGGGCACTTGTATTGTCTGACAAACTTTTTTACATATACGATGTTAATATTTCATAAATTTCAGCTGACCTTCATTCCAGGAAGTCCCGGGATGCCCTGGTGAGAGAGGATACTAGTTACAAATCTATTCATGTAGCATATTCTGTCAGATAACTCCTTAGTTAAAATATTGCTATGTCATGTAGAAATCTTGTAAGTTCATAGAACAGCAGCAGTAACAGATGTGTGCTGGTCAGTGAGGTGGTGGCTGATTGTCATGTGAGTCATGGTTGCTTACAGGAGGGCCTTCAAGACCAGGAAAACCAGTGCTTCCATCCCTTCCTCTTTCTCCCTGAAACACACACACAGGATGGCCAGAAGGCACAGACAGTGTAACAGCAAAGGTTATGTGACAAAAAGATAATATCAGGAGTGGACACAAAACATGAGTCTATACATCTGCTTGAAAAGACAGAGGAACTTTTAGAAGTTGCTTACTTTTGTTCCATTGCATCCTGGGATACCTGGCATGCCTGGTGGGCCATCATTTCCATTGATGCCCTAAGAGTGGGAATGTGGGAAAAGACCATTTAGAGTTACACAGTGTCATATAAGTCTCCCCACAGACACCATCCAACAAAGGATGTAGCCTATAAAGTAATAACATTACCTTACAACCGTGTTATTTAGAGGGTATTACTTTTTGGTAGGCAACTGAATGTTAGACAGCATTTACTAGATGCAGGATGTGAGACATGAAGGCAGATCAGAGGAACTTACTGGTAGCCCCGGGTTTCCTGGGAAACCTGGCAGACCGGGAGGACCCTGCAAGATCACAACCATATCAGAATCAATCAGAATCAGAATAATTTATTTATTCTGGGGGGAAATTTGGTGTTCCAGTTGCTCTGATAGCAGAGAACACAATAGAAATAAAAAATACAATAAACAGAATATGTACAGAATAACTACAATCTCAGAATATCATCTTTACTGTCTTATGACAACACCAAAAATACAACATAAACTGTCTCATATCACACAATTCATACTGTATTAGAATTTTGATGGTTAGTTACTCACCCGCACTCCTTTCAGTCCTGGAGCCCCAGATTCACCTAAATCTCCCTGGGAGAAATAAGTGACATCATGATCATTGTAAGGCAGAAAAAATTGTTCTTCGAGCCATTAAGTCAGCTCGTATTTGTAATGACAGATGAAAAAAATGTTGCATTATCAGTTTTATTCATTTGTGTGTGTGTGTGTACTGACCTTGGGACCCATTGGCCCTGGAGGCCCTTCATGTCCTTGCATCCCTGGGAATCCCATATTACCTTGAAGACCAGGAAATCCACGTTCACCCTGCAAAGCACAGACTGTCAGTGATACAAGACAAAGACCTTTTCTGACAACAAAAAAATAATAAAAATTCTGGAAGATCACTGTATCTAAACAAAGTCAGACATTAAATGTGTATTTCACGCAGTTGGGTCAGTGGGGCTCAAAATAGATATAGTTGGAAGATATAGTTCAAGTTTACAAACAGTACATATGCGTCCAGCCAGTGCTAAAACATCAAACAAACTGCTAATACCAGATGATTGGTGAATCATCCATTACTATGTACCAGGTTTACTCTTTCTAATTTGTGCTCCTTCCAGTGGAAACTGCTGTTGTATTTATTGATAATCACTTGTCTATATTACTAGTATCCCTTAGCTCATAAAGTTCATTCCTGACTGTGTCATATATCTTATATTTTATAAAAATGGACTTTATTACATTGAATTCATAATGAAGACTCATCTATATGATGATGCCTTTAATGTTGTATATGTGCAATGCTTTGAGAACAATAAAATCAAATACTGGTCTCAACAAATCCTCATCTCTGTCCTAAAACTGACCCAGAAAGCGTCCTATATGTTGTTTCCACTGTATGTCACTAGAGCGCAGCATTGCTTCTGTGAAAGACAGTCGTGCTCCAGTAATCTCCACAACCTTGTCTGAGCTGCCAAGCATGAGCTAGTGATGTGTAAAACTCGACAGTAAATAAAACCACATTGAAACTTTTTGGATCCATTTCCACTCCCCGACCACAACACACACCTGACTCGCATCAGTCTGGAGAAGCATTGCATTCTGAACCATGGGAAACATTATAGGGGTTACCACTGCAACTCCTGCTGTGCAACGTTGGGGAAGTGATCTCATTGGAAATAAAGCTCACAGGACATTTTAAGAAGGCTTTTTGGAGCCCTTTTAGCAACTTTGAAAACACAGAGGCGCTTTGAATCTGCAGTAGACTGGCCAGGCTCCACTGAACACAGTGAGTACATCTGTTGTTGTCGGGTGAGCTGACTGTTTGGCTACTGTTGCCATAAGAATGAGCCATAAAAGGCCAGACTGTTGCACTGAGAGGATAGATAACACTCTGCAGTCGTCTGATATAACTGAGCCAATAATACACATGCATACTCAAAGGAGAAGGAGATGCAGTGAAGAATAAATCAACATTAAAGCAACTTTCCTTGCTTGTGACAACATAAATCGAACAACACCTACTTGTGATCACTCATTATTTCTTTTTATTATCTTAAAATGATTAAAAGGTAAAAAAAAAAAATAAATGATCCCATTAAAAGAAAGACAACAGGGAAGTTTGAAAAAAAATTAACATTATTCTATGTAGCCAAAATCTGTTTTTCTGGTTCCTCTCCTTGCAACAGGTTATCATAACATGTGGTAACAGTGGGAAAAAATATAGTTCCAGCAATCATACCGTTGCCCAAGTTTTTATGTTTCAGGTCAGTGATTAACACTCATGGAGTGCTGACAGCTCAAAGGCTCAAAGCCAATTCATGGCTAGAGTCCCCACCACTTACTTATCTGTATGAGAGCTTCACTGTCTCTTGTGGGAATAAGGCCTTCAGCCCAGCTGTGTGTCCGGACATGCTCTAATTCAAACTGATCTTTGTTCCTGTCCTGGTCTCTGCTCCGTGACGGAGCCCCATCCACCACTTTTCCACCTGGGCCCAGCTCCAGTCTGTCCCACTGAGGTGATCCCATTAGTCAGAATATAGGAAGCATTGTCACAGCTGCTTTGGCCTGCTATGAACTTAAAAACATTGACTGACAGTGACAAATGAAATGAGTACAAATGAAAATCTCACCTTTGCTCCTTTCACACCACTGCAGTCACATTTTCCACATGATGCCCCGCAACCCTGAGGATGAAGATAAACATAAACATAAACATAAACAATTAGAGCATGTGTTTGACAAAAAAAAGAACATGAACAAGGGCAGAAGTTTGCCAGCTGGACAGAATAACAGACACATGCTGAGGGAGACTTGGTGTCATCTAGCAGATAGCAGATGTATAAAGTGTACAACAAACTTCATTCTTTTATAGCATGTTAGTGTCCTGCCTCTGCCAGATGGCTCGCAGACATCCCACTGACACTGTACATTTTTATGTGAGCCCACTGATTTATCCCACAGATGTGCATTAATAAATCAAAAATGGTGTTTTCTGAGATAAAAACAACAAGTTTCCTTTGATGAGCCAAAGGAAAAATCTAAATTTTACTCCCTCTCTGCACTCATTTGCATCATGCATGCAAACATGTATGATCTGATTTTGTGGCCACTTGGGGGCAGCGGAAACAAGCAAACACAACATCCACATATAATCATCTTTTAAGCTGACAGGTCAAACACCCAGCAGTTGCACAGCAACATTAGCTTTCATTTGAAGTCGTGCTTCTGGACAGCTGAATAACTAAATGTTAAGTTCTGTTTTTGTTTCTAATCAGCTCATGAGGGAAATGTGCTTTTTTAGCTGCAAAATGCCCCACTGTGTTCACTAGGCTAGTTGCTAGTTTTGACTGCCTGCTGGTTGGTATTGAAAACTGAAAATGACCTGAAAGATGCTAACAAGCTAAAGAGAACTGCAAAGCAGGCCAATAATCCTCTGTGAGTTACCACGAGGGACCCTGCTTGCATACACTTAGTGATGTGATCCTTTGCTGATGTAAAAAACGTAACTATGGCAGCTTTAATTCAACCAATGATGGTGGTGACAATGAAGTATGGCTTTGTTTCCCGTCATCAGGTTACTTTTAAACCACATAAAGGGTTCCTGATTAGCTTTGTAGAGCTACATGCAGACAGAGGGACATCAATGCAGCTGTTCTTGGCTCTTCCAGCCCCTCTCCACTTCCTTTCCTCTGGGGTCTCCAGAGGCTAGAGCCTGGGAACTGGCCTGCACTGCCTTGGCTCTCTCCTTCATTGTTCCTCTCCTCCTTTTCCCTCCATCATCCAGCTGTTGCTAGACTCACGTGCAAGGCGTTCAGCCAAAAGCCTGTCAGGGCTTTGGACAGGCTCTGCAGGCCTGGGCACAGAGAGTGTACAGCTACTCTACCCACAAATATTTCCCTCCTCCCCATCTGTCTCTCTTTCTCACACACACAACAAATAAATGGCCCCATTGCCATTTATCGTAAACCATTACCAACGGTCTAAACCTGACGTCACATACATAATTCATTCTTTATTCTACATTCTCTATAACTTATTATCCTGTCCAGAATTTAAACACGTCCCATCTTCCCTTTTACACACAGTCCATTCGGACACATCTGATAACTGAATCAATATGTGCGTCTAAAACAGACCTCACTGGCCCCAACTGCCCCCACCCTGTCCAAGTGCACTTGTTCTCTTCTATTTGCAGTATATAACACGTGTGGCCCTCTACAGCACGTCATTTCCGATTCCTGCTCTCTCAAACACCTTAAAGTCTCTCCATCTCACCTTACATCAAGAAACATCAGGAACACCTGCTCCAGATCAGATTAGTGTCGGAAGACAAACCGGAGGAAAAAGAATATTGATTCTCAGAATTAAGCACATGTGTGTTTTATTATGGCAAACCTGCTGGCTCGCAGCAATAAGAGCTTCTGGTGCTGGATTAACATGATTTTATCTATTTACTTTTTTTTACATTTGGAAAATTCACAGAGGGAGTTCAGGCACACTAATGCAGTGAGGGAAAACACTTGCATATTGTCTGCACTGCTCAAGTCCATCACAGCTGCTGCTCTCTGTCTCAGATTCTCTCCATCCTCTTTACACACATCTTAGCTGAGCACACATTCCTGCATGGTGGTGAGCATGAAATCAACACGCCTGGCGATGAGCACGTTAAGCCACCACCCTGTCATGTCTACCGCTGCATCTCCAAACAAAGAGCGGTAATCTGCAGGTACATCAAAGCAGTGTTTCTTTGATTTCTCCTCTTTGTGTTCCTTCTGCGTCCGTTTTGTGCTGGCATAAACCCAAACACCAGATGAAAGAGATGGCACAAAGACCAAGCTGACATGTGCACAAAAAGAACATCTTGTTAATGAGTCTTGCAGTCATATAGTGTATGGCTGTCTGATTTGGTATCTGGGCTTTTCAGGAAAAAAGGGGATGTGAGAGGACCTTATCATACAGTAAGATGGTGAGGGCTCTGATTATTTGGGTATATCACAAGCTGGGGAAAACCTCTCTAACATAAATACCATTTCTATAGACCTTCATCACAGAAGTTAAAGGTGGCTGATAGACTTGCAAGATCACACACAAGCCAAAGATTAAAAGAATGTACAGACAGTGGTGGAACATAAAGCACATTTATACTTAAGAACTGTAACATTTTGAGGTACTGCCTTTAAAACAGATTCACAGAGTATCAACCAGATGTGACCAATGTGCATCAAACACAGTTTTCTGTTCTGCTTTGTTCATTTGCTGCGGCAAGCTCATATTAATTCGTAAAGCTGCTATTTATACTCATCACGTCCTGCATGTGCCTTACAAAAAAATGCATTGATGTGAAGGCAATGGTAAAAACAGACATCTCCATTCATGGTCTGCTGACATTACTGAAAACCTAACTCAACATACTTTTTCTAAAAAGCCAATTTAAGCACTTTTGACATAAAAACACAATCTTTTAAACCTGCTAAAACAGTATATGATTATGAATAACCTACAAACAACAAAGGTGTAAACTTGTCTTTACTTATACTTAAGAAGTTGTGAGTTACATTTGTAGACTGCAAGACAATCTAAAAATAAAGTTTATTCCATCTATCTATGTATCTTATTTATGAATACTCAGTAGTGATGTTTTAAATACTGTATCTCCCAATGGTGTATTTTTTTACATTGTGGTACAGACTACCAGCACAGTTCAGAGTGTGCACATGTGAGAGTCTGCTGGAGCACCAGATTGTGGGAAAATGAGGCAATGAGGATGGTGTTACTCAGCTCAAATAGCTTGATCTTCCACAGAGCAAACAGACTGAGCAGAAGTCTTCTCTGTGCACTGTGAATACACAGTGGCTGGTGAGTCACTGCAGCAGACGGCCTCACGTGTCTCTGGACAAGTGTGGATATCATTCCTAAGTCTGGACGGCAGGCCCGGATGTCTCCAAACTGTGAAAAATCAATATGACGTACGCCGGCAGAGTCTTTACGTACACTGGGTGCAGCACAAAACAGTGCCTTATCATAATTATGTGTTTGTGTTTGTTTACTGAAGCTGGAGCTGGCAGGGACAGAATCTGAGATAGAGGCATTAAATACCAACAGAAGAGGGTGGCATGGTACGCACAGGCACGTTCACAGGCCTTTATAATGGGGACCGATGAATCTCAGTGCTTGGTGGAGGTTACATCAGTTCAAACCTCATCCCAGAAGGCCCGATGTCTCAACAACACTTGCTCAGTATGTCTGACATCATATATACACGAGTCCAGCACTGAGATGAGCACAGGAGAGAGGAAGTGAAGAGTGATGTTTGCTCTTGAGACTATAGGCCTCAGCCAGGAGGAGATGCCGATCCAGAGATCTTGACAATCCTCCATGGGTGAGTGTGTAGAACTGTTGCATAACTGGATCCTTATGAGAACCAAGCAATTGTCATTTTGTAGCTTTTCTGGAGCTTTTGATTTTATCACACAATTTTCCTTGAAGGAAGGAGTTTACACTTCCTATTGCACAACACATTGGCAAACTCTATCTGCCAAGGAAGATCGTGTGATACAGTTGGAAACTCCAGCACAGTTACTAAATGGTCCTTGGGTTGAAGTTCGTCAAGAATGAACTTATTTCTTTACGCTCACTGTTTTTGTTGCTTGATTCTGCAGCATCTGCTTGTTTCATATCACTTATGATCCATTTCGTTTCTGTATTAATGTTGAAACATTAACTACATATCTGGGTCATTCATGGAAAAATCACTTCCAGACTTTTCCTCAATAAATAGTTACAATACTTCTTAGTCTTAATCAAACTTCATTGCTGACCTCTAATGAAACATCGTGTTACAGATTTGAGGCATCTTAACTACATTTTGTACAATGGATAAATAATGGATAGAAAAGGTAACTGGATTTCCCCAAACCTTGCAGCCTGCTGGGTAAAGTCATTCAATTTGTCCTTCTGCTTTCATAGACTACATGACTCACTACCTCTGTTCTTCTGGCCAAAATGGGCAATTGCACTTCTCTCAACCTCACCTTCACAGCCAACCTCCAAACATATGAAGTTTACTAACTAACTAACTAACTAACTAACTAACTAACTAACTAACTAACTAACTAACTCTTTCATATTGTGTAAAGTAAATACAAACTTTTCAAAACATCTTTTGTGGTTTCAGGAAAAATATTGCAGCAGTACTGATTTTAACCACACGGGGGCAGAAATATGCCCATCACTGGAGTGCTCCGCATAGACTGCACATCCTCAACAGCTGTAGGTGTTTCACTGTCTTCCCTACCATGTTAGGGGAAACTGAAGATTACACAAACATCTGGTCAATGTCAGTTACAGACTTTTCTTAAAACGACATCACATTCCCAGCACATTCCTGCCATAACCTCCCACAACTGGTGAAGTATCTCACTAACCCCCTGGGGTATCCCGTGGGGAGCTGAAGTGGGGTTTATGTGTGGGAGGATTTGTCATTTCACATCCTCTTTTCTTCCTTACATATTCGTGCTCACATTCATCACACACACAAACAAATAAAACCAATAAAAGCCTCACATTTAGATAACCTTTTGACACAGCAGACGTCAGACAAGCATCATGAGATTCAGTCACAGCATCGCAGCGCTACATGAACTGGCGTAAATGAATTTGAATCACTTAAGACAAACAAAAAATGGCTTCAAACCACACATACACATGGCGATCAAGACAAAAAGTGAAGACCATACTCAGCAGCTGCTTTGCTCACATGACCTAATACAAATGCATGAAGCCGACATCGCCAACTAGAGTCCTGCACAAAAGTTCTGGCTGCTCCCATCAGGAAACCAGCACTGCGGAAGAGGTGCCGTAGTTTTTGTTATTGTTTTCTGAAAACAAAACATAACTTTTCCTGGCCGAGTAATGTGCAAATCTATGCAGCCAGAGAAAAAGATTTGACTGGAGAATTCTTTTCTCACTTTATCTCTTCGGGATGTGATAGCAGCCTTCCTTCCACACTGATGTGGATTTCACTGAGGGGGAAACCAGATAACGATACTACCTCTGTTTCTACAGTTTTGTTGAGTTCAATTGCTCTTTTCACAATGCACTTTATATAGTGTAACTACGATATGCAATAAGTAGCCTATTATATGCCTTCTAGAAATAATTCTCCGTTAGTATACAGATTTTTTTACAAATTTATGTCTTATAGTCATTACTGAAGTTATTATTGCATTATTATTAGGTGAGTTGTAAGGGTCAGGTTAAGCTCCAACAGAACTGGTCCGTGTGTCAGATGTGTCATAGTTGTTCTGAACAACCATATTTTAAGGAATGATAAGCTGACTGGCATAGATAGGGGGGTGGGCATGATATCATTTAAATATGGGTGCAGATTTTCGGAGTGTTTCTCCTCGAGTTCCTTCATAGCGCTGCACTCAGTTGTTCACATGAAAAGAGACAGTAAAATGGTTCCTGTCTCATCTCCACAGAGATGGCAAATTACTGCATGTGGGTTTGGTTGTCAGAACATCTGAGAGTTACAGAGATGTTCAGATACAGATGCCCCTTCCCTAATCTAACAAAAACACAACTTTACGATACGATAATCTAACATCGTAAAGGTAAGCCAAGAGTGGGTCTCCGAAGCTTCATTCCACCACCAGTGCAATTATCTTGTCAATTGCAGAGCTACTTCCTTTGAGTTATCTAGAAAGACATAGTGCTATTTTGAAATGTCTTGCTTGTGTTAGCGCCAGCAAAATCCCTAAACTGGTGCGATTTAGACTGACTATCCCTCTGACGCAGTTGTTTTGGTTTAAAGCAGGAAAATGGAACCACCACGTGGCTTCTCCACCACATGTACTCCAGCAGCGAATCAGAAGAAGTACACAAATTAGTCATATCGTTGCATCACTTAGTCCTGTGTTTACATCTCGTTCTGTGTTTAGGGCATTTGGCTGTTTGGGTTGATTTCAAGTTGGCTTATCTAATTACTCTTAATGACATCCGATGAGATTTTGGTTTTATGTCGTGGCAGCAAATGTTGTGCAACGATGTTAAATTGAACTTTTCCATGAACTTTCACGTAAACATCTGGGCTCTGCTGTCTGTCAACTGAAACAACAAGTATCTCTGTCAAGTGTTTCTTTCAGTGTGTTGAGGTGAGTTTTACAACCTCCGTCTCCTTTTACCACGGTGGCGTAGTTGGCCTGCAGTGCTCAACCTGTGCCTGTCACCACGTACAGATGTGCTCAGGGTGTGAAACCACAGATCATGTCTCCCATATGGAGGCAATCAGGATAGTTTTACACCATAAATGTCTTAAGGATCTCACTTGGCAGCAAGGCTCATTAAGCAGCACTAAGTGAGACAGTTATGGAGGCACACTGCGATATAGGCAATACCTTGTGATAAATGAAGCAGAAACAACATATACACAACCACGTGCACCAAAAAGAAACTGGTGATTGTACTGCTGCTGCTCGCTACTACTGCTACCTTGGGTTGTTTATTTGTGGTTTTTCTTCACGGTCAATAAGATTACAGGTGATGCTGACCACAACTATGCTGCTCCTACAACATTCCTCAGCTACATACTCTGATGCCGGAGAGAGAGGGAGATAAACAGAAAAAAAAACCCTCAAATAATAAAAGATGAGTGGAGGCAGATTGCTTTTTTCAGACTGCGCCGGGCTGAACTGTGCTGCTCTGACATTCCTGGCCTTCTCTGGTACTGAGAGGCTGGGATGAGAGAATAGAAGTGGAGGAGGGGAATTTTCTGTCTGACTGCCATACTTGGAAGACAAGACTCCTGGTGCAACTTGCTCTGTAAACAGCACAAGTGTGTGTCTGTGTGAGGGTGAGCTGCACATGCACAAACTGGAACGGTATGATCTGAAGCAGCATTTTTTAATGCCACGATAGATAATGTGAAAACGGTGCAAATTAACTGGGTAACTGCTCCCATAGCTAGATTCTCTGAACATATTTCACATTCTCTTGCTTCAGTGCATAAGATAAATATATGAAAGTGCCACTCAACATCTTAGTAATTTAGTGGAGAGATTCAGCCTTAAATCAAACCCTTACAGACCAGAATAGCTGACTGAAGTGGCCTTTCATTGTTTCATAAGAATAGTTATATCTATGGACATTCCACTGTACACACTGAACACTGAAACATAGGTAAAATATATAATAATAACAAAATAGTGGATGTACTTGAAAACCTTAGAGGAATACTTTGAGAAATACTTGCTTCCTTGCCAAGAGTCAGATGAGAATATCAATACAAAGCTCCTGTGTGTAGGTTAAATGTGAAGTTTGAGCCAGAACACAGTTGGCTTAGCTTAGTGCAAAGACTAGGGGGGAAACTGCTAAATCCATCTACCAGTACTTCTAAAGTGCAGGACGAAGCCAGGCTAGCAGTTTCCCCCTGTTTCCAGTCTTTATGCTAAGCTAAAATAACTGTTGGTTATTTGAAATAGCTGGCGGTAGCTTCATATTTAGCATACAGACATGAGTATGGTACCAATCATCTCATGGAACTTTTGGCATGAAGCAACTAAGCACATTTACCAAAATGTCAAACTATTCCCTCAACAAAGACCCTCTTGCCTGCTCAAAATGTCTAAAAGAGATAAGGTCTTATTTAATTTAGCATTAAAAATGAAAGACACACATGGTAGTTACATGGCAATACCCCAGGGACAACCAAGCTGAGAGTCCTATATTTGAAGACATATGATATGTATATTCTGCAATAAAACTGAGCTATGTTTTTTATTTCCTTTATTTAAGGAGTCCTGTAGCGTGTATTTGCTGCGACCAACTTGATGTAAAACATGTCCTGTTCAGGCTGCAGGCAGCAGGTTTTCATCTACAACACAGAAATAATCCAAGACTTCTGTAACCAAAAGCAGATGCATCTGCAGAGAGTTGTTCACACACACTTACAAACACACACACAGCCCCAAACCATGGCTGGATAAAAATGCAAAAGCATTTTGTAAGAATATTCTTATGCCAAGTGACACTACATATACACACACACAAGGTTGTCAGTGGCCAGTCTGCTCATGCATAACCAAGCATTACCAGGATAATATTACCTGTCATCAAATTTGGCACTAGAACACCAGAAGAGCAAGTGGTGGGGTCTCGAAGTAAAGAAAACTGCAGCCCTACCAAAAAAACATGATCAACTTACCAACGTCATGCAAGTCTCCAACATCTCAACAAACACATAGACCTAACATGAGCGTTAATCTACCAGTGAGCAGTAGACAGAATAACACACAAAGCTTATCCTATGGGACTGCAGATTTTGTTGTTATACAGGTCAGTGAACATGCCGCATGAGGCAAGAACATTGTGCAGTCCTCTTCAGCAGAAAAGCTCCAGCCATGTCAACAGTCCACCCGGGAATTCTCACATGCAAAATTAACTCAGGAAATGGGAAAATTGTTTCAGACAATTTCTCAGGCCTTGCTGGTCGGCAAAAACATTTTTTGTGCGTGTGCTTGGACTCTGTGTGTGTATGGTAATATGAAAACCCTGGAAATGGCTGATCTTCACACACTCATGGGATAACTTCAGCTGCTGGAGTGAAGGAACTCCAAGAGTTGTGAAAGAGGTGTGAAAGTCATGATACTGTTGCACAGATTAAACTGAAGCCACAAAAAAGTCCCCTAGTTTAATGAAACAATATCACTATACTTCTTTAGACTTTGAAGAAAGACAGCTGGACTGGCTTGAAGTTCTTGAAGACATTTCACCTCTCATCTTCGGTTTTGACATCACAATAATTCACCACTGTGCTTTAATTGTCAAACACCAAACACAACAGGCCACCTTTTACTCAAATTCCACAGCACATTAATGCTTCAAACAGATCCTATACAATAATCCTTCCTTAGATTACAAAGGTGCCTGACCTCTGTTAATTTGCTAGTCCCTCTGCACCCCATCTTGACCAGTCACATGACCCTCACTGCCTCATCCTTTTGACCTGTGATCTCTGGCCAGACCATTATAGGGGATTTAGACATTCAAACAGAGCTTTGAGTATGAGGGTCATCTTGATAATGCAGCTCTTCCTCAGTGTCTGAGTGTCCTTGTGTGTGTACAAATGAATGAAAGGTTACCTTGTTAACAAATTAAACGAGAGTCCTACTAATCTTTTGGCCTTAGAGAGGACTTTCCGGCTCTGACTACTGCACAAACACACACATACACACTCTCGGTCTCCACCCTAAAACAGCTGATTGCAGTCTTGCCTTCAAGCTGGCTCTATGTGGAGGATAAAAGAAACTTACTCAAATAAAGGGGATGTTGTGTGTCTCTCTCATGGAGTCTGAGAAGTCAGAAATCTGGCAAACAAACTGTGAGATTTATCTCGATACACTTGTGTTGTCTCAGCCAGTGCAAGGCATGGGCTTTTTGGTTTATGTGCAGGCATCTGTTCACGTGCCCACACACCACTGGTCTGGGTGATTATTGTTCCACACAACAAAAAAAACAACAAAAAACATTGCTCTACAATCCTTAAGCAGCAGGATTGGTCTAAGTACTAATACAAACATCAAATGAACACCTCGCTACCTTTGCATTTCTTTTGCTTGTTTGCCACTGCATCAGCTGGTGTCTTAGAAATAAAATCTGACTCTAATCTAGAACAGAGTTTACACTATTTCCCTGCTAACAAATCTGATATTGAGGCAACCAGAGGGAGAAATTGTTCAGGGGGTGGTGGAAACAGGGAGACAGGGAGGGGGAGCGAAAGCAACAATTTCTTTGTTAAGACGTTTGTTTTCTCTGAGAAAAGGCCAGTTCAGTTCATGTGAGCGGCTGCAGAGCTCCGAGCACTTCAGCTCTGCTTGTGGCTCCTCTGTGAATGTGCAGCACTGTGCCACAGGATGTGGGATTTAAGAAGCCATTCTTTCTCTGAGGAGGAAGGCCTCTTCCTTGCCTTTTATGCTCACAAAGACAAGAAGGGTTGGGTCAGCCTCGAGTCTCTCTCAAGAGTGCTCTGGTATCTGGGAATAGTGTCAGCATGTGAGGACAAGGAATGACCTCTGTGACTTTGTACCAACCAAACACATACAACCTGGATTATTCACACACTCACCTTATTGTCCCCAGATGTTGTTACTACACACTTGTGTTACTTCATAAACTTGCATGTAAGGCAGTGAAATGAGTGATTTCACCCAATTCGTTTCTAAGTTTAACAAGACTAAGTTCACCATTTGCTACCATGCTTAGCACTAAACACAAAGTACAGCTGAGGCTGATAAATATGTATTTTTTAGGTATTTTGTCATAAAGCAAAGTACTAGACAAATGACCTAACGCCTGGTGCCAGATGAAAAGACAGGGGATCAAAGATATTACAACTTCTGAGGGACTATGAATGCCTCAACCAATTTTATGGCGATCCATCTCACACTTGTTGAAAACTACAAATGTCAACCTCATAGTCACGGGGTCACCAAAGTCAGAAGGATTAATTCTCTGGGGTTTATAAATGTCACTACAAAAATCATGTGCTAAATCATCGGGTAGACATTGAGATGTTTCACAGGAGGTGGAAACTTTGACTTTCTCTTGGTAACACAAGAGGAAGCACCACCAAATTTGGATTTACCCTCTGTGAAACACAAATACTTGTACAAATACTTGGCAATGGCAATCCATTCTGTAGTTATAATAGGACATACTATAGGAGTATATGATATTTCAGTCTTGGACCAACTGGCTAACAGACCCACCAACATCACCATCCCAAGAGCAATGCAGTTAGCAGTTAGTTGGATAAAAACAAAAACTGGCTCTGGCTCTCATGAAACACATACACGTTACATGGAAGCATCTGGGATTTGTGTTAGTAATTTATACAAAGAGGTATTACCCACCACTGCTACACAGAGTGACACAATGCATCCATCAGGGAGTATACTGTAAATATACAGGAATTGTGTGTGTGCACATGCAAGGTCTATTATCCATTCTTTTTGACAAAGGCTTTTCCATCTGTGCGTGCTTCACACACGGATGTTGTTGGACCCCAAAAAGGAAATTACCCCCTTGTAAAATTATCGTTGACATCAGAGGCACAGCACGTTTTATGATACATAACTGAGGCGGCCCTACAGGAGAAAGAATAAGTGTGAGAAAGAGAGGAAATTCTAAGGATCACAGAAAAACTGCGTTTATCCCCCCGCTTCCAAATCTGCAACAAACTAATGGATAACAGAGCTCTTTAGCCCCATTATCATACCATACACCATACCATAGATGTTAGCTATCTAATAGACTGAGCTGCTCTCCATTGTTCTCCTGCTTCCATATGAAGCCTTATCATCACCATTAAATCACTGAACACATGGAGACTGTTAGATATCACCGCTCAGAGGCCTTGGAGATGCCAAACCCTGACAACAGATCTGCTCTCGCATCAGTTAAAAATGTCTTAATCTACCCCTAGACTCAGTGAGAGATTAGCATGTCTCCTCTTCTGATGAGAACCACTTCATGTAACCGCCTTATTTACTACACAAAGTTATCTGATGAAGCTTTTCTTTTTTTTTTTTTTTTTTTTTGCTGGAACATTTTAGAAGAATAACAGCAACGTAAATGAACAATTCACATTGACAAGCAAGTCGACGGAGCAGCAGCATGAAGGAGGAGATGGATAAAGCATCTGTTCCTCCAGGAAAGAGCTTCAAACCTCTTGGTATGGACACCCAGGCACTCACTCTGCTATATCTATCAATCCTCCTCTGTAAATTTAGAGCCTTAACAGTCCAGTATTCCACAATGTTTGGCAAAAACACTCCAGCTCAGTTAAAATAAGGAGAGAGTGTAGGAATATGTGAGGTCTTCAGTGAGAGGGGTAAGGCTAAAAAAACTCTTCATATAAAACTGTTATGTTCAGCTGACAGAAATAAGGAATGTCTCCATCCATCAAACGCTCAGACTTGTTGAAAGGCGCCACACTCCACATTCTGACATTAATCAATTAACATTTAATGGGACAAATATGAAGCACATGCCTGTGTCATCTGTAATATCATGTGGTCTTAAGATTCCCTTTCTTCAGCACTGATAGCCAGCTTCTCCGTGTTGATCCTGGCTCAGTCTGCCATTACTAACTCCATCAGTTACACACTCAACGCACAAACTAAGCATGTCCTTTGCTCTCTCTCCTAATCGTTCCTAACTTTCCCCCGCACTCTGAATAAAGAGTGAGCTAAATCTGCATGAGAGAGGAATCTGTAGGTGTGTAACAGCCTCTGACAGGACAATCTTAACCTTGTGTGTGTTTTGTCTACATTTTCTAATCTAATCTTGTAACGTGAGTATGCTTCTGATTTGCGAGGAGATAATCTATGAAATTTCCCATTGTGTGTGTGAAATTTAAACCTATTTCTGAATCATTTAGGAATTTATAACTCATGTGATCTGAGCGCTGAGGTCAATCAAGAGGCCACTGCTGGAGCTCCAGATATTCCAAATATACACTTCTGGGATGACAAAAAAAGAGCAGAGACAAATGCTTGTGCAATAATAAAGATGCTGGAATGAACAAGGCACTTGTCTGTGTAACAGTCCTTAACTTGTGTCTCAGAGGAGGGTTGGTCGTTAGAGAGGAAATGAGAGGGTCCACCTGCTCCTGCAGCACAAACCTGTCAGACTTTGTCATGTCTCAACCATGACCTCACTTTTTCTCAAATGCCCTGTCGACCTCAGTACACGTTTATGCTTAAAACACTTACAGTGTTCCTTTAGCTCTTTAGATTGTAGTGCTAAGATGAGAGTAGGCCAGATTAAACTGATATTTTCATAGACATAAATGTTACTGATGTCAGTTAACTTGAATTAACCCTCAAAACTTAAAAAAAAAAAAAAAGCCTAAAATTCACTGTTAAGTTATTTGACTTTTGACATTTTAAGAGTCTGCCAGGAAAGTTGCCACTGACACTGAGGTCATAGTACTGCAAATGCAAGTTTATCAGTGGACCATAGGCTCAGTCACCATAGATAGACAGTGACTTGACACTGACATTTATTTAATTGAAAAATGTTCAATATTATAAAATTAAACAACATTCAGAAACAACTGCCTTTATAAATGTGTTATCGTGTGATCTTTCCTCATTTGACAAACCACAACCACCTGCTGATATAACATCAGTACAGGAACACTCAGTTCTGCAGTGTGGTATTAAAAAAATAAGCCAGTCATTTGAGCTGCCTGAGATTTTATCATTATTTAATTTGGACAAAGTATCTTTTTCTTTCACATACCCTGAGTCCTTTCTTGTGCAGTCTCAGTTAAAAAAAAAGAAAGAAATACAAAGAAGAGGAGTTTCAAACATTTCTTCTTCTGCATGGGTGACATAGAAGCAAACATATCAGATAAGTCTGAAGGTGAAGGCACAAACTTTTTTATGTTTTTCTGAGAAGATCCATCTCTATATATTGTAGATATAGTTTATTTATATTAGGTGAACCAGAGGGGCAAAAATAAAACCCCTCTGATTAAATGGTATAGCATTCAACATTGCTGTAAATTGTCAAGAATGAAATACTGTGAACATGTTTTTCGAGAAAATGCTAAATAATCTGATGGCTGCTTGTGTCATAAAGGTTTTAAAATAGATGGTTCAATCTCCAGCCACCTTCTCCCCGTGTTTCCTGTCTTAAAATCAGATGGTTACCTGATTTTAGGTCAATTCATGTGTTTTTTTTATGTGTGACCAACAAAAAACTTCAGCTTATCCAGATCATTAAATCTAGCAATTCACACACACACACAAATCCATTTAAAGACACATCCAAACTCAGAATAGCACTGTCCTGTAAGGTAACACAAACACACCGAGTGACCACAGACCTGAATGTTGTCTGTGCTGTCGGGAAGGGTTATAATAAAGTGGTCAAACATTTGCATTTGGCCGAGAACCTCAACTAAACCCTGTTCTTTAGCTTTGCACCTGTCTTTGTGTCTGAAGCAGGACACTAGGATGGAAGCTTTTCAGGCCAAAAACTGACCAAGATAACAGCTGAAGGAAGAGACAGCAAAAAATGTACCCTTCACTGAATGAGGACTAATACAAAACAAAACACATAAATCATAAAGATGCCATCATCACCATCTTTACTATCCTCGATTGGCTGGACAACGTGGCAGCAGTGGGTGGCAATGCAGGTCAAGGACCAGATAGCAAGACTAAAGGATTTGCCACGATTTATCAACTGCGGCTCCAACCCACATTCCTCCACTTCTGGGGCTCAAAAAACCTCATCAGCTCCTTCTCTCCCTCCTCTTGCAGCCTTCTCTTCCATCACTCTCCATCAACTCCCACCCGCCCTGTCAGACAGACGTATCCATTACAACGTCTCCGTCCAAACCACAAACGACATTTATGACTCACCAATTTCACAGTTAAACGGACAAATTGCACTTTCACCATAACAATACACCTCTGGGAAGTAACTGATCTCAAGGATAACACAGAAGTTAATGCAGGAAAATATCGTGGGCGTGGGACAGAAGAGGTGGTTTAAGTGTGCAAGTCAAATGCAGCTGTGACAAATCTGAATTAACTGTCTTCTAGACGATGCTCAGACCACAGGGAATTGAAAAGAGCTTTACCATGCTTAAGCACTGCTTAATCCTCTCCTCACCGGGCACAGACAGGGAACACACACAGAGGAACGCACACAGGCAGAAAAGTGGGGCATACCTGGCACACTACTTGCTTATCAAGGTCAGGGGAGAATTATCTTTGCCACCAAGAGACGCCTGTCAAAATACGGGGCCACAAACACAATCACAACTCTTCCAAATGTAGGCATTTTTACAACGCTGGGGCACAGGGGTCAGCAGGTTGTGCCTTCCCAGGGTGCACTGCTTGGTTGGTGGCCGGTCTCGGTAACAGGGTCAGCTGTTGTCTCTGTGGGGGGTTGAAAGGAGGAGGCTGGTCAACAGGATCAGGCCTAGACCAAACTACGAGCAGCCTTGTCGGCACTTTGGGCAGCATGACCCACAGGTCAGTCTTGATAGAGATTCCAAGTTTTCAATAGACATTGCACACAAATTCCTCGGGCTGTGCGAGAATTACCACCTCTCATCGCTGCAATGCTGTGCTCGTCCTCCCTGGGGTTCGCGCTGCCCTTGGACATCATGGCCAAGCCGGGAGAAGGAACCTGGCGGCAAAGAGAAGCTCCTCTTTCCCACCAGCTACCACCTCTCCCAATCCCTCCATCCAACATCCCACACACATACTTTCACCCCAGGAATCTGCTAATCTACCCTTCCGCCTCCTCCTCCTCCTTCTCCTCTAGGAATTACAAATGACTCATTCTGGCCAGATTAAATGGCCGCCAAGGGAGAGAAACTCCATTCTCCTGAATATCATGTAAACAGTGGGAAATTCACTCAGAATCAAATGATGCTTTGAAAAACTGGGAGCAAAGGTCTACATGGATCTAAATATTAGCTTGTTGCTTAATCCTTAAATAGAGTGTAGAGGGTAAAGCAAGGCGATCTCAAATTATCACTTCATTATTGCCCTCCTAAAGTCAGCCTGCTCAGAGTTATCACATTTCTGCGTGTTTGTAAGCATCTGTGGGTGACGGTGAGTTGTTTACACTCACTTGTGGAGACAATGAAGGGATAAACACACTGAAGCACCTAATGGACGCCAGCCAAACTCTGATTCATTTTACAGGAGTCATGTTTGTGTAGGTGCGTGTTAGAGATGGAAGAGGAGATAAATGTGACTTTCAGTATCGTATGTGTGTCATTGTTCCAGATATAACCAGTGAGGGAAGCCGCTCTCTGTTCACCGTGCAGCTTTGGATGGATGAAGGCCCCTCACAGGATCGGAAAAAACATCCTGTTGAGGACCTCCCATGAGTGGCTGAGAAAAACATGCAACTCCCAACAATAAATCCATAAAGTTCAGTGACTCATTTCACTGATGTCATGATCTGTGACAAGATGTTCAGCCAGACACACACCTCCTCACCCATCCTCTCCTCTCTGTCCAGATGTCTGTCTCGTGTTTGTCTAAATCCAGACCTTGACTTGACTTGACTTGTTTAACCTGATATGTCGCCTCTCAACATTGAATAATAAAATGTATAATGACTGTTTTGTCCATTTAACATCTGGGGAAAAGGTTGAACTGCTTTTTTTTTTTTTTAAAGAACTTTGTGATGATAACTCGCAGCTACAATCCATCACGGCTGAAATTCTTAAAACACCCCGGAAGATGGAGAAACTCCCCTCGTGATAACACCAGGCTCCCTTATGAGGTGTTTTCACATTTCAAATGGCTCCATTGCACAATAATGAGAGCCGGTTAACAGTCTGTTCTTCCTCATCTAAACACTTAAAACAGTCCATCAGTGTTTCCTCCCCCTCACCTGGACGTCTGCTACTGTAGTGTGAAAGATGTTTCCGCTGCAAATTCCCCCCACACTTACAAAATCTGGCATCTGACCATACTCTCATCAGAAGGAGCCCACTGCAGTGATGTACATTTCAACACGTGGCCAAGTGAGGAAGCATGTGAACAGGCAGAGCAGCAGGCCTCTGAACTGTTTCTGCTCCCAGGGGAGACATCAGTCAGAGCACCGGTGTTTCTCCTCCACTGCTTTTTTTCCACCAAACATTCATTCATGGATCATCTACTTTTAAATGGGAAAACTGAATCTGAAAAGTGTCCAGTGTGCCATTTCCTTCCTGTTGTGGGATACCACCTAGTCTAGCTGTGAAATCTGTCAAACATCTTCCCTGATAAAGGTTTAAAGGCTCAATGAAAACAGTGTCAGATGTTACCGCTGCCAGGATGCACCAGAGTCCCCCACAATGATGTATGCACATTACATTTTGAAAAATTACTTTCACAGGGAAAACTTCATTTTCCCACAGGGAAAACTTCATTTTCCCTGTGGAAAAGTCAAATTTGGTTGTAAGCAAAAGCTAGTTACCTCAGACTTCATAAGTTAACTTCTAAGCATTTTTAATGCCAAACATGAAACAAACGTTTTCTTCTGTCAATTGAGAGTAGGGTCACAGGCTCCATCAGTATTATCGAAAATAAAATCAGCAGCTTAAAGGTAACTGTCTCCATAATGGCTCTTGATCTCATGTTAATCCAGCTGTAATCAAAATGTACAAGTTTGCATCCTGAAAGCCTAATTTAATCACCTACAGCTACTCAGGCAAACAGGGTACAGGACAATCTGATGACTGCAAACTGTCAGCAGCTTCCTCTGGCTGACTGTGGAAGATATAAAAAGTCTGCCTCAAGTCTAAAGAGAGGCATTCATGAAACCTTTATTGGATTATCTAAACATGTCAATAATTAACTGCATACACATCTCCGTCTCCCTTATTACCTCGCCTCTCTTGAACACACACTCATACACACGAACACGCACACACACACAAACTTGAGCTACTGTAGGTTCTCAGCCCCACCCTCTCTCTCTTCTCTCCTCTCCTGCAGGAGCGGAGGAGGCTGGACTGGGAGTAGATTCAACTCTCAAATTCAAGTATTCAGAAGTACAACACACTACAGAATTTTAAAAAAGAAAGAAAGAAAGAACAAAGAAAAAGTAACGTAAAAATCTGAAATAAAGAAGGTGCGTCTCTTGGAAACACTCAAACGTGTCTATTTCGATGACAAAAGCACTTTTAAGGATGAAAACAGTTCGGATTTGTTTTAACAGACTGACAGAGACACTGTGTGCACTGAGATTACAGGCTACATGTGTCTGTCCCGCCTGAATACCCGAGGTCTCCTCTAAAAAACATCCTCAGAAAGTTGCGCGCGGTCAATTTAACTTTCTGGTCATAATTTCTGCACAAGGACACATTTAATCTCCCCAGCTTACCTCAGCCCCTGTCAGGTCTACACTGGAGTAAATAGCCGCCAGCAGCAGCAGCAGGGCGCCGGACGGCAGCAGCATCGTGGCTGTGCGCATCGGAGACGGTGTGCGCAACGGTGCCGAGAGCCCGCGGACAACAAGCACCTGCAGGGTCTCTGTCCTCTTCCCTCAGGTGACTTTATCTGCGGAGCGCGGGCAGCACGTTTGGCCGCATCTTTGTCCGAAACGATCTGAGCCTCCGATCGATGCAAGTTGGTCTAGTTTCTTCTGCACCACACCCCCCCTCGCCTAACGACCACCCTCGCCCATGCAGCCGGGCTCAACCCCGCAGTTCCAAACACTTTGGCTTTTCTCGGTAAGGAGAGAGACTACTCTGCACGCTTTGCGCTGCTTTTTTTTTCTTTTGGAGATTTTGGTGTACATATTTTGTTGAGGTTTTTGGTGCCACAGGTGCCCGCTCAGAAACTTCTCAGCTCGGGGAGCCCTGCGCCTCTTTTCGCCCCCACCCCACTGAGATCCGTCTTACCATCGCGCGCAGCCTTGGGGTGACTGTAAGTAACGCGTTTGCATGCATCGATGATTAATTAACATGTACTAATTACAGGGCTGTCATTGCAACTGTCCCGTCAGATCTGATCCATTGGCACTTTGCGATTTACAACCGAACTGCAAATACAGTGAAGTTAATGGAGTCGTACATTAGACACTATCGATGGGTCAAATGTGTAGGCTTCATATGGGGACTGTGATTCTTAACTCTGGTGGGGTGGGGGGGGGGTCTTGGTGTGCCTCAGGTCGGGCAGTCATGCTGTAGAAGCGTCTCCACGGGTGAAACAGCGGAGCGGAACAGAAGTTTGCGGTCCGCATGAGTGGGACCATGCAAGGACAAAACAGCAGAGGACCGAGGGATCTGAGGTGAGCTGGTCGTGAGAGTTTCACTTTAAAAAAACACTTCAGGATTCACATTTTTTATCATTATTAATATTATTAATAACGCTGTCTGCAGGCTGCTGATCCCGCTGCTCTGCCTCTCCATCGCCATCCTCGCCTCGGGAGTGCACGCGGTAAGTGGCATCTCTCACGTGCTGTTGACTTTTGCTTGTGAGCTTTTCTCGTGCAAACTGCAGCCTGCTGACAGCTGGTGTGTAAAAGTGAAGCCGGCGGTGTCTCTGTGGGTCTCGGACTCACGCGGACTGTGGGAGTGTCTGCTCTGGTTTGGGGGAGTTTCTACAGTAGGAGGGTTTCTTGGCTTCGCGCGCGCTGGTAAACAGCAGCAAAGCCCAAACCAGTCTTCTTGTGAAATGAGTCATTTGAAACTGAAGTCCACGTTGTTTTGCTTTCCAGGCTCCAAAAACAGAAATGTTGTTTGTCTGTGCACCTACTATGTGTGGAGCTGTGCCTGACCCCTGACCTGGCAGAGACTTTGAGGGGTGGGGTCGTGACCTCTGCAGGCCTTAAGCTGAACTTTATGAGTGCTATAGATTTGCCCTTGTGTGCTTAAATTTTTACTAAATAACTTTTAATCTACACTCGCTTTAATGAGAAAAGTGTGTGACATATTCCTCTGTGTTTGTGTCTGACTCATCCCGACATTTAAAGATCCAAAGTTATTTTTACTAAGACAATTCAGTAAACACTTTTCAGGCTTCAGGCTCACACCTGCATCATGGTGCTAAAAATATATACGTTAGACTATGCGTTCAATGTGATTGATTAGATGTTAGCTACAAAATCATGTCAGAATCAGTCATGAAGTGATCTTTTCCCAGCACCACTCTGCTATAGGAAATGACGTTTGAGCTATTCTGAAGCTAACATACAAGTCAAGAGTATCTTCCAAAGCTGCAGACTTTTTTGTATGAAACTCACTGTTCGAGTTACCATCTGTCCACTACAGCTCAGCAAGGAGACACAAAGAGGGAATGTTATACTTGAAGGTTTTAAGATAAAGATAAAACAGAAAAACGTTGAAATCACATAGGTGTTTTTGACTACCTAATCACATTAAGGCTGGAAAAATGATGATCTATAAAGCTGACCTGTTTGGTCCCTAAATCCAAACTGAAGGCATGATTCACCATGAATGGCATCCAGCTGATAAGAGTTGTAAAGGTCAAAGGTCCCCATAGCAGCCTAATGTCCTGTTGAAATATCCTTGAGCATGACGCTAGACCTCTTTCTGTTCGTTTAGTCTAAGTAATTGGTTAAGAGCTCTGTGGGAACTAGGCTGATGGGTACTTGATCCTTGGTGCTCAAATTTTCCATCCAGATTTAATGCAAATAAAATTTTGTTTAAAAAAAATCAATTAATTTTCAAAAGAATTTCCAACTTAATCCATGTTATATGAATATTAGGAGTTCAGCACATCGAGATAAAAAGCTGGCGACGCTAATTTTCCAGTCGTGCACCACTGCACTAATCTGATCAAAAGAACACAAACCTCAAACGAATGGAGACGATGTGGAAAACCCAAAGGACAGGTGGCATTTGTGTTTGCTTCATGTATTAATTAAAGCAAGGATATAGTCTCCTCATCAGCTGACACAGATCTGATGCCACAGTTTTTCATCTTTCCGGTGGATGTTGAAGTCACATGGTGTCTTACCAAAGTACTTTGACGCAGGTTGCTTTTATCTACACGCAAACCTTTCCACCTCAGCCATGTGTAACAACCATTTTTGCCATATTTTGACTTTGTTTTTGTCTAAAACTAAAAAATGCGCATGAACGAAATGTTATCAAACAACTTAAACATTCATTATCAGTGGAGCAGCTCCATGTGTTGATGTTACAGTTCTCTTTTCCCACTTTGGAAAACACCTTCCTGTTCACATAAATGGTTTTACTCTTTTTCTCACACACCCACACGCATAATCACCCCCGCTTGGACTTTGCCTCACTCTTACAAAATGCCATAAAAGTTTAAATGAAGGACCGAATGCAGATGTTTCATTAAATGTGTTATTACGTTATGTTTAAGTTTAACTGGGCCAAACTTATAGCCCTTAATTAGTTACTTTATGAAGGACCTCCAGATCTAGGACTTTATTCTGATGCTGAATCCATGCGTGCGCTGAGTGTTTATGAGCTTGCAGCACAAGAGTATGTTTTACTTCTCAGTTTCTAGCAGTTTGTGCAAGTTGTCAGATGGTTGGTGCTTGTGTCAGACGTTTAATATCATACTCGAGACTCCCAGATAAAAAGTTATTTTCTCGGGTGTGATGAAAAGGCCCGCTTGTCTCCTGCTTTTATCAGATTTGGTCAGGCCTTGATTAAAAGCGTGTGACACAGCTCAGCTGTTTTGTGTTGCCTTGGTCCAAGGCAGCGATACTGGAAGACAGCAGTTTAATTTTAGTTTGGCGCTGTCCATGTGCTCTTTGCAGACAAGTTAACTGTCAAATGGAGAAACAGCTTACATTGATTAAACAGATAGCTTGAGGTAAAACAAAATAGCTTCAGTCTCTGGGTGTGACGTAAGCCAGCATCTCACTTTTTGGTCAAATCTCTCCGTCTGTGCACATTAAAGGAGCTGTTGAAAGATAAAATCAAAGTCGATTTCAGCAGCTATGAGTTGTAGGTAATGAGGTGGTGGGAGAGTTGATTTAACATGTAAAAAGGATGAAGAAAGCAGTAACCAATCAAACGTCACTCTCTGAAGTTTCCCAGCTGACAGAATTTCTCAATCTCAACTGCGTCTCAGCAAATAGGTTTCTGTTTCATATCAAACCCAAATCTGACTCACGGGACTGTTTCAGTTCTTTGAACCAGACCCCAGTCTCTGTGTTGTACAACTGTTTCCCACCATCTGTCTCCACATGATGTTTTACATTTGGAATTCCCCCCTCTGTTGAAAGTATAATTCTCAAGATATTTTGCATGTGACATTTAATTTGCTTACTTTTTTTTCCTGAACGTTCGTCTCCCTGTGTAAACAAGTCGTATTTCATGGGGTGTGATATTATTCACAGCATTTGCACACCAAGTTGCAAAAGACTTTAGACCAATTAGCCAAGTTATGCTAGAAAAGTATTGTTGAACCATGTCAGAAAGCAAACGTGCTTATGTTTGTTCCAAACTGCCACACTTGAAGGTGGGATGAAAAGCCTGCCATTATGGGGAAAGGGGAGACACAATACCAAACATGAGGATAGGTGCTCACATTTTCAGACAGTCGCTCTTGGAAAGCATTCACAGTGTTGGACGAAAAGTGATGAAAATAGATATTTAATGAATGAAAAGAGAGCCTGAGAGAGAGGTCAAACACTGGCTCCTTTCTTACCTCTACACAGCTGACCAATCACAGCTTGAAGTGGGTGTATATGTTAGGGTAGGTGCTAGGTGAGGCGGAGTTGGACCCAGGATGCAGACGAGGCAGGAGGCTGAGTAGACGTTTGACTTTTTATTGAGGGCAAACACGGGAACACAGGGACAAGGCAGGAACCGAACAGGAAGGCAGGAAGGCAAGAACCCGAACAGGAAGCGAACAGGAAGCGAAGCAAAGGACAGCACAGCACAGACGACACGACAAAGAACAAAATGAGAAGGACTGGCTTAAATACACTGGAGGACAGGGAAGTGGAAACAGGTGAGGAGACTAGACTAATGGGGACAGGTGAAACCAATTGGGGCGGAGCAGGCAATCAAAATGGGAGGGAAACATGAAAGGACAGGAAGTAAAGTACTGAAGCAAGTGAGGAGAGACGAGACTACAAAATAAAACAGGAAGTGCAGGACAGAGAACATGCAAAAAACCCTAACAGTACCTTCCCCCTCAAGGGACGGCTTCCAGACGTCCCCATGAAAGTCCAATAAGTCTAAGCAGGGAGGGTGGAGGGTGTGCGGAGGAGGGACTCGGGATGGGCGGAGGGGTCTGGAGGAGGGACCTGGCCCTCGCCGGTGGCGACGTATGGCGGGAACCTCCGGCGGTCGGGACCCTCCGGCGAGGCGGCCCTGGAACCCTCCGGTGGCCAGGCGCGATGGCGAAGGCGAAACCCTCCGTGGCGGCGGGCGGCTGGCGAATCTCCGGGTGGCCGGGCTGGGATGACCTTTGGGAGGCCGACGGCGAAGGCTGAACCCTTCAGGAGGCCGACGGCGAAGGTGTGAAGGCGAAGACGAAGACAGGAACCCTTCCAGTGGCCGGGCGGCGACGGGCGAAGACGGTTCGAAGCTCTGGCTGGCGGCGGCGGAAACGGAGGCGAAGACAAAAGCTGGAACCTCTGGCGGGCGACGACGACGGTGGCAGAACCTTCGGGAGGCCGGACGGCGGTGAAGGCGAAGGCTCTCAGGCGGGCGACGATGGCGGGCGAAGGCTGAACCCTTCGGGCGGCGGGCGACGGCGAACGTCCGGATAAGGCCCTCTGGCGGCCGGCGGCGAAGGCTGCTGACCCTTCGGGAGGCCGACGCAGAAGACGGGGCTGGAACCCTCGGGAGGCTGGGAAGGCAGGCGAATCAGTTCAGGAGAGGTGTCATGGGAAGGCCGACGGGAAAGGGCTCATCTCTGGGGCACTGGGAGGCTCGTCTCTGGGGCACTGGGAGGCTCCGTCTCAGCACTGGGCAGTGGGGGGCTCCGTCTCTGGGGCACTGGGAGGCTCCGTCTCTGGGGCACTGGGAGGCTCCGCCTCTGGGGCACTGGGAGGCTCTGGAGGCACTCTGGGGCACTGGGAGGCCTCGTCTCTGGGGCACTGGGAGGCTCCGCCTCTGGGGCACCGTGGGAGGCTCCCTGGGGGCACTGGGGCTGCCTGGGCTGGGGACTCGGCTTGAAGCTGGCTGGCAGGAAACCCGCTGGCTTAGGCAGAGGCAGGCTGGCTTGAGGCAGGCTGAAACCAGGCAGGCTTGAAAACCCGCTGGCTTGGAGGCAGGCTTGAAACCCGCTGGCTTGGAGGCAGGCTTGAAACCCGCTGGCTTGGAGGCAGGCTGGAAACCCGCTGGCTGATGGATGCAGGCTGGAAACCCAGGCTGGCTTGGATGCAGGCTGGAAACCAGGCTGGGCTGGCTTGGAGGCAGGCTGGAAACCCGCTGGCTTGGAGGCAGGCTGGAAACCCGCTGGCTTGGAGGCAGGCTGGAAACCCATTTGGGTGGCTGGCTTGGAGGCAGGCTGGAAACCCGCTGGCAGAGGTTCAGGCGGGAGGCTAGCAGGCAGAGGTTCAGGTGGGAGTGACTGTGGGAGGTGAGCCAGATGCAGTTTGGCAGTCCCTAGGGCAGAATTGAGTTCGTGATATAAGCCCGACAGCCACGTCATCAGCCATGGGTCCCTGATGACAATCTGGAGGGCGGAATATAAGGCTTCTGCCTTATATTGGTGATCGTAGGTGGTGTAGTTTCTTCTAAGAAGTTTTTGATTGTCCACAAAGACTCCTCCGCGTGCTCCCGTGAACCGACCACATCTGCGGGGTCCATGTTGGTCGTGTCGTTCTGTTAGGATAGGTGCTAGGTGAGGCGGAGTTGGACCCAGGATGCAGACGAGGCAGGAGGCTGAGTAGACGTTTGACTTTTTATTGAGGGCAAACACGGGAACACAGGGACAAGGCAGGAACCGAACAGGAAGGCAGGAAGGCAAGAACCGAACAGGAAGCGTAACAGGAAGCGAACAGGAAGCGAACAGGAAGCAGGAAGCAAAGAACAGCACAGCACAGACGACACGACAAAGAACAAATGAGAAGGACTGGCTTAAATACACTGGAGGACAGGGAAGTGGAAACAGGTGTGGAGACTAATGGGGACAGGTGAAACCAATTGGGGCGGAGCAGGCAATCAAAATGGGAGGGAAACACGAAAGGACAGGAAGTAAAGTACGAAGCAAGTGAGGAGAGACGAGACTACAAAATAAAATAGGAAGTGCAGGACAGAGAACATGCAAACCCTAACAGTATATGTACAAGAGACCGTTGTACTCTATTGTATTGCAGCTTGGCCGTGCAGAACAGGTATACACACTTTTAGCATCTGAATAACATTTCATTTGAAGCTAATTGAGCCCTTCAAGCCCTCTTTGTTGGGCATACCTTCTTTTACTCTAAGTCGTCACATTGTAGTTTCTATGGTACATCAGAGGATCCTATTTTCTGGACTTCCTGCTCTGCGTTCTACTTGGAAATTGCAGGCTGAAGTGGGAAAAGTAAACCAGTAGGCTCATGAGAACAAAAACATAATTCTGTGCATGAATGCATGTGTACCCCCACATCACACATGCACATAAACTTTGCACTCAAAACTCGCTCGTCAGTGTCTGTTGGCCGCGGAAGGAAGGCTCTTGAGGCAGTAATGTTAACAGGATGTTATGTGTAGGACCCTTTGAGAGGCTTTGATTCTCGTGTGTTTAAGAATATATTTCAAGATGTGTTTGAGCACGATTGAACGAGGGGATGATGCTCTGGCCAAGGATGCTATAGTTGTGGGAATTTGGTCTGTGGCCATGGAGGAGACGTTTTTGGCTTCTGATTCATGCAGTACCTGGATACCCAGTCGCAACATCTGCTTTAGTGATCACCCTCTTTCCAGCAAAGTGGAGGATTGTTATAAATGTTGTTTCTGCATGTGCCTCTCTGGCCTGGTTCACTTTACAACTACGCGGTCAAACTAAACCAAACAGAATATGTTGTGAATATCTATAAGAGAATGGGGAAAAGATGCAAATGATGGAGCATGCTGTTCCCTTGAGGAAAAAGTAGAACCCTGCTTTTAAATGTGAATGAGCAATGTGCGAAGGGGGTCACCTGATGGAAAGCAGACATGTGACTCTCAATTGGGATTGTTTTATCGGGGAGGAAGGCGTGTGTCCATGGAGAAGGAAAGATGTCTGCCTGTGATAAGGATAGAAAAAATGTCCAGAACATCCCCTGCCAAAATAGTGGCTGTGATATAGAGAGTGCCTGGCTATAACAATCAGGGGAAGAGCCCATTGTAATGTGCTGCAGGAAACCACAGCCTTGGATGAGAAGCCCATGTGTCGGGCTTCCCTGCATGCCACTGATGTATGTGTATGTGTGTGCGAGTGTGTGCCAGAGGTGTCGTGCATTTTCCACTGAGGTGTTGCCCTCACCTCACGCACAGACCCCTCTGACCCCTCCGCATTCGCAATGTTTGTGTAGGCGGGTGGGCACGTGCATGCATGCTCACATGTGAGTGATTGTTTAAGTATGCGTGTCTTTTGTTTGCTTAAGTATTGTTTCATTTTGTAAAACTTTGTAGTGGTGATTATTTGATTAGTCTCTGTGGTCCGACATTGTGATGACGAGGAAAGGCCTGGTGCACTTGGCTTTTTGCCCCCATTGGTGGACAAACTGCCTTCTTAAGCAAGCGTACATGTAAGATTATGAACCCTGTAGAGTCTGCATGAGATTTGTGTGGAGTTTGTTGTGCACCACTGAAAGATGTTTTCAATTAGTCGAGTTAATTTGCTCTCCCTCATCAGGAGGACGTGCAAGTGTGTGCCTAATTTTCTTTCTCGCACGTGCAGACAGTGTGAGCTATGTTTATCTGTGAGCTTGAAAAAGGTCGATTTTAAGGGAAACATCCCAAGTGCAGAATTGTGTGAAGAGAAAATAGATTATCCAGAGAGGCTCTCTAAACAGGAAAAGGAAACAGGGTGGAGTTAAATGTGTCAGAGTTTCTTTACAACCCTACCGGACCCCACATAGCGGACCCCAGACTACCCCAGAGAGTGTTTACTGAATTGTGTGTTGTAAAGTTGGCTTGGTTCATATTGATGCTGCATGAAAAAGAGAAGGGAATGTATGTGGGATGTATAATGATGGCAGTGTTTGTTTCATTTGGGTCATTTTCATGTAGTGTGAAGATTATATCATGTTTTTGATGTTATGTCAAATAAATTCACATTAATCTGTAGAATGATATGCCATTGGTTCTGGTGTCATTCCAGATACGTCACACACTTCATATACAATTTATGTATAGACTGTAAGTATTTAAAATCTTTATTTTTTCTCTCTCAGCATTCATGTGTGTCTGCCAATGGGTGCTGTGTCGCCTCTGTTCTCAAGCATTGATCCATGTCATTGTCATTACTGTACTGTCTTTGATCACAGCACCTTACAGTCCCTCTAGAGACCCAAAGAGCACTAAAAAATTGATTCGGGGAAAGTTTCAGATGAAATTAAAAGACCATGTCAAATGTCTGCTAATCTTCCACAACTACTTCAGGATCTCCATCAGTCCCTTTTTTTTGCAATAATGATGTTTAAATATATTATTGTTTTATTACTTAGATGATATAATGGTGTGAAAATATGTAAAAGAAAGATTTTAGTGTCTAAGGGAACAGGGAGGTGGGAACACAAATGGTTTGGTTGTGGATAATCGCTGTTCATGCTTCGTTTTCATTCCCAGTCGTGTGTGACAGTCAGCAGTCACACACCGCACATGTACCACTGCCCTTGCACAATACATAATACGTGTGCAGACACACACACAGAAAACTCTTTCTCACAGCAATAATACTTGGATAGATGGTTTACTGCCATTTCAATTTCCTACTTCAAGTTATGCGACACAAGTTATGTGTTTATCTCTATCTCCCAGGGACTGCAAGTAATAACTTTTATCATCTTTACATTTATCTTCACATTTATCTTTAAACTGTTGTTTATTTAATCAGTTAATCGATTACAAAATCATCTGGTCTATACAATTTCAAATAAGTGTGAAAAATATCTGTTGCAATTTCTTTAGCCCACGGTGATGCCATCAAATTACTTTTTTTGTCAACACTCCACAGAAATCTTTAGGATATTTGGTGAACTATGACAAGATAGTTTGTGACAGCTTTTGTCATAAAACAAAGAAAAACAGCAAATCCTAGATACTGAGAAATTGGAATAAGGAAATATTTGATATTTTTTGTTGACTGACTTAAACAATTAACAGATCAATCAAGCTGACAATAACTTGTTGATTAATTAATTGATTCACTGACTTAGCTTAGCCAAAAACAGTTCTATAAGCAGCTTCTGCATTGATTTTAAGAAATTGTGCATCATCACAATATTTGTCAATAAGGTGATACAAAATTGTTATCCATATTGCCCACTCTTATGAATCAATTTCAGTCTAAGAAGCACTGTCCTACATACACACCTCCTTATGTATTTTCATCTTTGAAACACTGGCCATCCATGTTTATCTGTGTACTTCTCTAATTCGTCATCACTTATTGAAATTAGTGATTTATATGTGCAGCTTTGTTCAATATACATTTTTATTAGCAAAAACACAGCATCTGATTCACCTCTTTGTCGTCTCCCTTTAACAGTAAATCAGTGTTTTGTGTAAATGTAACTTGCTGTAGTAAACTCCAGCAGATTAAACTGACTTTTATTTGACTTGGACTGAAGTTCGGAAGTTGTGGATTTTGCCTCTGGAAAATCCCTGTATACTGTATATATATCCACCCCTGGTCTTTGACCTTACTCCATCTCACAGTGATTAATGGAGGGACACCGGGGTCCCATCAGTCTGTGCTGAAAAAAATTCCAAAGTCCTCCCAGTCCTCTCAGGCTTCAGTCTCTCTGTACAGCTCCGTCCCTCACTTCCTTTTATAGCCTGACTCTGCCCCTGGTCTCCATCTCCCCTGTTTTCTGTCCCTTCACTCTCTCTCCATCTATCTGTGAAAGGGACACTTGGCAGTCCCCCTTCTCTTGGTCTGTCCTCCCTCTCTTTTACCCTTCCTCCCTCAACTTGTCTCCTTCACATCTCCCCCCCGCCCAACCCTTGTCGTCCTCCTACACGTGCATCTCTGGTCGTCTGTCTCTCCTCAGTAGAGGTGAGATTTCTCAGTGAGCTCAGATGGAAGGATTGTTCCAGCTGTGTTTACACAAAGGCCGTCCGTTCTCCTTTCTCACAAAATTGCTCTGGTGCTGTTTGCTTCAACAGGTGCCCACATAGTGATGGAATCACTGGAGTCATTTGTTTGAATTTAATTTATGGCTTCTTTTCTTTGGTCATGCACTGATATGTGGGTATATAGGCACTGCACAACTGTGACATCTCATCAAGAAGGGTGAAGGGTATTCACTGATCTCACTGTCGAGGTTTTTCACATTTTTTCTTCTGGACTGGAGAATTAGACCAGTCATTTTCATCCCAGCTGTGGTCTAATTGATTAGACTGAATTATTTCTTGACATGGGAAGAATGTTAACAAAGTTAAATGCACACTTTGTAATAACATGACCTTGTCCAATTTCTACTCCTCCTCTCCATCTCTCTCTTCCCCTGTTTCTCTTTTTTTTTTTTTCGTCAAAGGAAAAGCCTTCACTTTAGTTTCCAGGCAGTAATATATTGGCAGCTATTGGATGGATTGCAGTGACATTTGGTAGAGATATCCATTGTAACCTGAGGATGAATCCTAATGACATTTCCTGTAGTCACGAGGCTGACATTTATGGTTTGCCATGAAATTTGGTACATGCATTAACTTCCCCTTTAAAAGGAATAAAATTAACTTTTATGATCTCTTAACTCATCAATAACCCATCAAGCACGATCACAAATTTGTCCAACACTTTAATAACTTTAATAAACACTTTAGTAAACGTTATACTTGCTGAACTGGCATGCTCATGTTAGCATTTAGCTTACTATCTTAATCCTTTAGTTTGAGGTCTGTACATTTTATCCTTAACCCCTGAAAGTCCTCATTTTGGAGGATTTTTCCTCGTATTTGGATGCCTTGTCTACTTCTAAGTGGAAATAAAACAACAAACATGTCTGTTCTCAGACCTCTCAGGTGTCCAGGTTGTTACTCAATGTCTGGATGTCATTGACCATCTGATTAGAGGGGTAAGCCTCAGGGATATCAGCATAACAAGGTCTGACAGGTTGGACTGTGAGCACTAAGGTCCAGAATGGGTCAACATGGGTCTTATCCCACTGCCATTTAGCACAGACTGCAGCAGGAAACATTGATTAAAAGTGTGGCCCACTGGGAAACAGAGTTGAGACTCTGTGTGACCTCAGGCCAGTTAAGGAGAGGGAAGGTCCAGCTGTGTCAGGCCCAGGGCAGAAACCAGAGCTGTGTTTACACTGGAGCCCAGCCAGCAGAGCACAGCGGGAGTTTCTGCTCTGCCCTGCTTCACTCAGGTCCCTCTGCTCTCGCTCACGTTCCCCTTCAAAGTCATGACCTGCTCTCAGCAGAGTGACCGTGACCTTCTGTCTACACAGTTGAGCACTCTCCCTACCTTACTTCAGTTCGTGTAGCTACTAAAACCACACAATGCAATTAAAGAAGTTTCTTAATGGAAAATGTGTTAAGGGCCACAATAAGATGCTGGCACTAATGAGTCCAGCATTTTTTGGGCAATAGCTGAAAATGGACCTGTTGTACACAGAAAGGGAATTTGGATAGAGGTCATACAGTCACTTAAACCTGCTTTATGATGTTTTGCTTTAAGAAATGCAGTTATATCTTCATCAGTGCCGTCTGCATAGTTTGTTGATTGGTCCGACACATATGTTTCTACCAGCATATTAAACATTACAGTTACTTAATTACCTGTGTGGTTACCAAAGTACACTCTTCCCATCTCTCACATCTTCTGTAGTTCTTTAGATATAACTCAAAATATAGAGCTGGTCTCCAGAGTTGCTCTGTGTGAGTGTGAGAAAAATCACAGCTTCATGTATTTCATGTCCTTTTCCTAATTCACATTTTACTTTTCATTTTACATTTCTACTTGTCTTGGGGTGTTTTTATGAGCTTGCACAGAGACTGCAGCAGGAAGGATCCAACAGGAAGTTGATGGTGGTGTGGGAGGAAGCAGAATTGGCTGTGAAGAAGCAATGGTGCAGACAAGCTGTACTTTATATCCAGCTAGAAATCTTCCATCATGGCCGAAGCGAGAATTTCCATTATCATTATAATGGAGGCCCTCTGGGACTTCTGGTGTTATATCAAGACATGCCTCAGTAACAAAAACGATGCCAGTACAAACATGGTTGTGTTTGATGTTTGGATTTTCCGGCCTCTGTATGTATATATATGTGTGTGTGTGTGTGTGTGTTTCTAACTGTCTTGTAATTCAGTTTGTTTTAAAGTTGGAATCTGATTATTTTATTCAATTCTATGTCAGACTATTGCTGGAAGCTGCAGCTGCACAGAAAGTATAAACTCTCCCTTTTGACATGCTGGCCTACTTTTTAGCCATTATGGTTGAGGTGTTTTTTAGTACTGTGCTGAAAGATAAAATACAAGAGGAAACCCTGTGTATAAAATGAATTAATAAGTGAACTGATTGTTAAAAAAGTGAAATCGTGATGAAGTATTTCCATGTATTCTACAATCATTCACAATTTTTCTCACTTATATTGTGAGGGGAACATTTCTTACCGCCCACATGTGAATCACACAGCCAGACAGCAACAATGACCGGCATGATTGGGTCACCGTCTGTTGTGTGTATGTGCACGCATGTGGAGACATTTGCGGTTGGATGTTTATACCTTCCCACTCACAATCACAGGGGTCATTTAGACTTGCTTCTTTCCTCTTCTTAATGTACACTGCAGTACACTACACACAATGTACACTACAGGCCAAAAGTTTGGAAGCAAGATCAAATTTGTACAAAAAAAGATCATAGTTTCATTGGTATACTTTGCAACAAAATAAACATGATTATTATATAAAGAGTAACTTATCAGAAGACATTTTTACTATAATTATCAGGTATTTGAGTTTTTCTTGCTTAGACTTTGCTTTCTTGTTTTCTCTTGTTTCTTTACTCAGTTGCTTCTTTCTAACCATTTCTGTGGTAGTTTGTCAGTGATCAGAATGCAGTTGAGATTTATTGGGATTTTTGTATGCAGACTCTCAAAAGCCAAAGAGTTAAAGTGAATAATGCAAACTGTGATTTGTTTTTTTACTTTTGCACTGAAGTTGTGACTCAAATCTTGCAAATCTCCTTGACCCTAAAACTAAGCCCTTCTTTTCTTTTGTTGACATTTATTCAGCAATGGTCTGGTAACATCAATGTATACCTAAAGGTAAATTGAGGAAAATGGTGCATATCAATGAAAGCAAAGTCTGATCATGCAGTAAATACACCCTAAAATACATATAACCTCATGTTGGTTTTTAAGAAAGGCATTGTCAACAGAAACTTGAAGTTGCTTCCAAATGTTTGGCCTGTACTGGCCTTGCTTCCACACGTTTGGACTGTAGTGTATGTCTTCACAAAAATTCCTCCTGGTGTTGTCCTGGATGCACTGAGGCTACAGGGAGGCTGCGCAGTGCAGTGAAATCATTCAGGTTATTGTTCAAGATCCTTCACGTTGAACGGACCTTGAACTACAGCACCAAGGCCGGCCTCACTGTTGAACAGATCAACCCAAACTACTAAGTGCAGTGTAGTACATAGACTTGGACACATAGTGAAGAAAGGAATAC
Organism: Scortum barcoo; assembly: GCA_023238725.1. Classification (NCBI taxonomy): domain Eukaryota; kingdom Metazoa; phylum Chordata; class Actinopteri; order Centrarchiformes; family Terapontidae; genus Scortum; species Scortum barcoo. The sequence continues at coordinate 15,752,559 of CM041550.1, forward strand.
GATTTCACATTGTTTAATGACGAAAATGAAAAATACTTCTTTGAGCTTACATGCTCACTATGACAATGCAGATGTAGTAACGATTGTGAGACATTTCAGTAGAGAATAGAAATGGCTGCTTATGGTAGCATTAGAGGAAAAGTCAGGGTTCATCCTCTGAAGAACATGAATGCATGTACGAAATTTCATAGCAATCCATCCAACAGAGATATTTCAGTTTGGGTACCTCTTGACTCAGATGTTAACTTTGGTCTGCACGCTCACAGAGATCGCTCTCAGCTGGCAGAGGGAGTATCATACACCCAGTGCAGAATGAGTCTCACTGACATTGAGATATAGTGCAGATATGTATCAAGACAAATCACGGGGCATGTTTCCATCACAGATGTGTGTAACACGTACAGGAACCCTTCTCAGAGCTTCTTGTTGAAAGTTGCCAGGTGTTTCACATTCAGCAAGCTTGAAGTCTACATCATTAGTATGAAGAGGGGCAGCTGCTACCTTAGCACAGACCGATGGTCGGACATACAGTGTATAAATGTGTACACACAATCCGGAAGAAATCTTTTGAAAATATTGCTTACATTAGATGTTGGCTATTATTTCCTAAATTACAGTTGTCTAGGAACAGTGCACATGTTTCTGAGTTTGAGGCGGACTTTATGAGACATCTTTTTCACAGATCAGACTCAGCTCAACGTGCAGCTTTTCAAACCCCTAACAAGTTTAGCGGAACAGTTTAGCTGAAACTGCAGCCAAACTACAAAGTGACATACCAGCAACTCTGTTTTTGCCAGAAACACTAAGCATAAAGATAACTTTTTCTGTTTAATGAAAATTTCACAGAATACCTTTGAAATGAGTATCGCAACATACCTCCATCTGCTCTGCAATACCATGCCATCTCCATGAAATGATTTGCAAGAAAAGGTGAGATGTGCATCGGCACAATGAACGCTTTCTCAAAGAAATCTTCATTCATGCAGTTGTTCATTATAGCATGGATCAAACATAGGAGGGACCTTACTCCGTCTTACCGATAGAAAAAAACCTAAAGCAGTGTGTACTGTGTTTGAGCAGTTGTCAGTGCCATTTCTTTGCACTTGAGTCATTTTGCCGTTCTCCAAGGGAGGTTTGTACTGCTCTGGAAACCTCTAAATAACTTTCGAATGTCAAGCAAATTTGAGCTTCTTTTTTTACAAACAACTCCACCTATTGCAGTATCAATGCTGAACTGGTTTTCCTTTGCGTACTCCTTGTGAGTCCAGAGGTTAATAGTGCCTAATGTTGGGTCGTTTGAAGTTTGGTGGCAATGGCAGCAGCCCTCTAGAGAACTGACATCCGCTAATAGTGAGATCAGACATTCCTCTTGGACAAGGTCATAGTGGAGAGGCCGGAGGTCAGATCTATCACTGAGGATGAGCAGCAGCCTCTGATAAACAGCCCACATATCAGCCACTTAGGGTCACAGGTTTCCTTGTGGTTGGATTTGGTTTCTGTTGACTGTAGTAGTCTTAAGAGTCTTAATTACTTTTATCACAGCAGCCATATTTTACAACTCAGACTTTTACTGCTCGGCCTCATCTGTGTTGTCTTCCCTGTAGTGCAGAGTGTGAGTTAGTGAAGGGGACAAACCGTGTCAACACCAATCGCAGATCAAACACTCATCCTGACAGGCAATGGTCTGTGATCTCTGTTCATTCGATACCTGAAACACAGGGGGTAGAGGGATCTCACACAAACACTGTTTACGCTTCACTGTGTCGTTTCATGTGTGAAAACTGAGAAACCATCTCAGAGAGGCAGTTTGTCATTTCCGCCTCAGGTTCAGAGTGACGCGGTTGTGAATCGGTGAATGCCTGGATGTTTAAACAACAGCCAAGGAAAAATATTATCCTTTCAATGCAGGATTTCATGTGTAAAAAAATGGATGTCAAATATTTGACCATGTATAAGATCTGTTAAAAAAAGATGGTTTTATGAGGAAAAAATGAGTCACAGTTTCTCTGAAATGCACTTTTGCACTTGTAAATGCACTTTTCTGTCCCTATAACGATAAATCAGGGTCGTCCATTAACCTGTTCATCATGCACATTTGTGAATTATGTTTTTGGTTTGTTAACAATCTGTTGGGATCATCATCATCATCATGTTTTAGTGACTAATTTAACGAGGGAGATGTGGAATGTACAGCTGTGTGTCCACATCACGGACTCTTTTTTTTTCTGTGTGTTTTATGTCCTGTTTGCTATTTCATTTCATAGGGGAGAAACTTCATGCTGCATTTTCTAGATTCCACTAATGGTTGTTTTATGCACTAATCTGCATTTACCTAAGTTTTAAAGATACATTTAAATTCAATTTCCCTGTTTCTATCTCTCTTGGTAGCATTTGTAGTTTTTCAACCATGTAATGGTTATGTGTCCATTTTGTCTAATTACTGTAGACATCATTACGTGGGTTCCTTAAGGTTCTGTAATGCCATAAATCTTCTCATGATCCTGGAGACTGCGGCCCTGAGTTACATTACTGTGCTGCATCTGTATTTATAATTTCTGTCCTTCTGTTTGTTTTGTCTGCATTTTTCTTCTGTTTTGGTCTTGTCATCATCCTGCTCTCATGGCTGAGATGCTGTGTTGGTTTTGGCTGCTTTTGACATTGACATTGTCAGGAAGTGGTTGTGTCTGTGGTAAACCCAGTGTATACAGTGCAGACGAAGACCATGGTGACTCATGCTGACCACAGGAAATCCTCACGAACCGACCACCATCATGTCTGAATGATGATGGTGGTACACTACAGACAGGTTTAGATTAGTAGATTAGTTGGTTGTAGAATATAACAACAGGTGTTATATCTGAGTCAAATGTGATGTTGGCAAACTTCAGTTATCAAATCAGTTATCACAGATCTATTTTTTTTTAACATACTATACGCTTTGAAATGGTCTAACACAGATGGAGAAAATACTGTGTCTTACTTGTCCATCATTGACTTGTACCAGAACAAAAATTTTATTGCATTATTAACAGCATATTTAAGCACCAGTATATAATTAATTGTACTGATTAAGAATAAAATGTATTGAATAACCAGAGCGCACTGCACCACCGTACTCTATAGTCACAAAGCCACATAAGCCTGATATTAATTTTTTAAAAAAAGAAGAAAAAACATGTGTGAGAAAGAGTGCTGTTGACCCAGCTGGTTTTATTCCATTTACCCTATAGCATATCGAAGGAGGCGGTGCACATTTGGAGCGAGGCACCAGTGCAGCCATAAAGAACAGGGAGGCAACAAAAACAACATTCCTCATTAAGAAAAGGCATTAATCTGACCACTGTGGCTTGAAGACCTTGTACTCTTCTAAGAACTCAAACTGTATGTTATCTTCATGCTGCACTTTGTCAGTGGTCAATTAGTCATCCTTGGAAGCAGTATCAAAGGCTGTAAAAGAAAAAGAATACTACAGTATATGCAGTAGACGCCCCTAGACAGCCATAGACACAGATATCAGTAACAGACATCTATCATACAAATATCTCCTCACTGGTTCTATTTTTTATATTCTAATTATATATATATATATATGACTTATTCGATTAAACATTTATTTAGGTTAAGACACTGTGGACTGGCTGAACTTTCTGAACTCTAAGACAGCACACAAGTGTATTTTCCCAAATGTTGTTGTGTTTCTTCAAGGGAAATGGTGGATTTCCTCCTGATGAAATGTGGCTTAATTGTTTTTCATATTAACACTTACTTTTATCTTGTAGCTCTGCCTACAGTGATGAATAAACTGTAGGGAAGTTGGCAACTTGTTTTGGCTCTGAAGAACCCATGTTAGCCCTGAGAGGAAAACAACGTGTTCTTACTTGGGACGGCTGAGCATTTCATTTCTCTTTTGCTGTGTGTGGTCTGAGTGGTGTACACAAATGCACAGGTTAATTTATATATGACAAGGTGGTTTTCCGGGGGAAACATGCTTACTTCGACAGTATGCACATAACTGCTGCTTTGAAGTAGAGCAGACGGCTGCAGTGGATCCGCCAGCTCACTGAACGTAGTTCACAAGACATAAAAGATGATCAACAATTGGAAGCCACACTGCAAACCAGAAGCTACAAATGGACAATGGCACAAAACAGGATCCGAGGAACTGACCTGGTTTATTTCCGTTGTTTTGCATCATATACACTGTTGTCTGACAGCTCTCATAACAAAGGCATTAGAGTAAGCTAATTTATACTCTTAAAACCTTTCTAGAATATAAAGATTTTATTAATGTGTTCTTTATATGAAGACAAACTGCTGGATAACATTAGCTCATTTGTTCATCTTTGGTAGAAATGGTAGAAATCACCAGCAGACACCTAGCAATGTATCTTCAGCCTATTTGTGTGTCTCTTTAGCTCACAGATGAAATATAGAGTCTGGCATAGCATTCAGTTTTGCATGTTGACACTGAGAGTCGGCCCTCTTTCACTGTAGCTTTACATAGGCGTCAGATTTATGGTAACAGTCTGCAGGACCCCACACTGTGATGTTTAGGTGTTGGATTCATTTGTCCTTCGTGCCACATTGTACAGTATGTTGGCAAAGACAGGGTGAATAGTTCTTGATCTAACATGGTACACAGTTATAAAGAACTCTCTGACCTCTTTTCTCTTGTCTGAAGGAACCCAAGGTCGCTTTACACCTGGTGGTTTTATTTGGTCTGATAGTCGTGTAGCTTTTGAATTCATCACTCATCTACTATCACAGAATCCTTTAGTGGATCCGTTTTACTTTCATACCATAAATGAACCTGAATGACCTCACCAGCTGTGAAAAAACTTGAAGCCTTTTGTGGGTCCAGAGGGAGCTACATTAAGTTTGATAAGTTGCCTCAAGTGATGTCACTTGAGTCATTTAGGGCAGACCATCAGAAGTCTGGATCATGAACTGAACTACAAATGTGATAGCACCCTGAAAATGACAGGAAATAGAAACTGGCAAACTGGCAAGTTTTTTGAACATTTAACCCCTTTATTCTTGATATTCTGGATTATTGTTTTGTTCTTTAATGTTGTTGCACTGATGCACATAAATTCAGCTAAACATTATCATCCACTTTGTCTCCAAGGTGTGCCATACAATAGCTCTGGAAAAGGTGGGTCATTGTGATGCTGGGTGGAGAAAACAGGAAACTGTAGCACAATCCTATTGTCCTCTGCTGGAATAGCCATCAGCTATTTCAGGTCTGTAAACTTTAAAGTTGAATTAATGGTGCATTGCTCTGTAACGTGTACTTGCCTTTATGGGACCCATTCCTTTGAGCGTCTGTCCGGAGATGACGCAGTCTATTGTCTGTGCTTTGGACTTCCACCTCAATGTGGAGAAAGGTCACGCCGTGACTGTCACATCCTTACTGGGATGATATGACCTTCTGTTTCTGTGTCTCCCCTCTGCCCCACAGAGGAGGCTTCTTTCAACGTATCAGTTCAAAATTATGGTTATAAGTAAAGAATGCTGTTTGTGGACAGAGTAAGTCTGCCACCATAGCTAAATTAAACCCATCACAGCATGTTTTAGCTATATCACACACTGGTTTGAAAGGAACCCTTCAGATCTACTGATAGTTAACTAAGAAATGCAGCCTTGTGCATTCCGGGGAGGGGAAGCGGGTCTTTTGTGTTATGGAGACAGGGGATCATTAAAGGACGTCGTCTCTATAGTAAAAGAAGGTCTTTGTGCATGAGGAAGGTCTCAATGTGGCCATTGTAAGGGAGACTGCTGGGTTCTGCTCTCAAAGTGAGGAGGGAGAATTATTCTGATTCTTTATCTGTCGTTTTGTTGCCGCTGTGGGCATAAAGTGGCCATTTTGATTTTTTTTTTTTAAGGAAGTAGTGGGGGGTCTTGAGGCATTTGCTGCCAAAGCAGGCTATGGTATGGCTGTGTAGGTGGAGGATGTAGGTGGACACAAGATCAAGACGTCATAAGCAGCTACTCAGAGCCTCTCTGCATGTCTGTAGTCAAAGCCCCACTCATGATAAATAACTGATAAATGAAAGGCCTCTGAATGGCCTGTTCGACCAGTTCCCTAAACTCTGGAAACTTGGGGATGAATAAATAATAATAAAATAAAAGTATTCTCATGCATTTAAACATGCATGGAAACGGTGCTGCGGGGTCGAAACAGTTTCTGATTAACCCACAGATCCATTTAAACAACATTTGGTTCAGTTATACATTAATTACAGCAGTGAATTTGGGCTCATAACATGGTGTGCATCTGTTTTGCAGCACTGATGGGGGGAGGTGTGGTCTTCAACATGTTATGCTGTGCCTACAGTTTGTCAGGGTTTCAAATAATTTTGCTTCTGCTTCTGATGAGTAAGAAATGTGGTAATGCACAAGATCCGAAAGGCATATGGATTTAACGTGATCTTCACTGACAACACCACATAGACACAAAAGTTTCAATCCATCCAGCTATCTCAGCTAGCTTAGGATCTCAACACCTCTGACCTGTGGGTTGGGAAACCCCGTTTGTGTGACTGCTTTCTTTGATCAAGTCATGTCCACACACTGATCCCCTGTCTGGCTATGTGTGTCATGTCTAGCACAGATGGCAGTGATGGTGGGTGGTTTTGTTGGTATGCAGACATTCAAAGGCAAATTGTCCCCATCAGTGACCAGACCCAGCCGTTCTGATGAATAGGATTTTCATAGACGCCTGGTCATCCATTATGTGTTGACATCTGTCATGAGTCATTTGCACCACACTTAAAACTTCCCTTCTGCACACCCGACCAATATACACAACAGTGCAGATGACATGACAACAATCTTCTATATTCATGCAACGGAGCCGCAGGCATAAACAACAAGTATTCTCACAAACCACAGTGTACACAAACACAGCTGGTCACACCTACAGTACACAACAATTACTCCACACAGCGTCCCATCTAATGCAAAAGGAAAGAAACCAGCACCACATGGATGCATATCTCTGCTTTGTTTATGAAAATTAAGTGGACAGAAAAGTGTTACAAAATGTTATCTGTGTATCTATACCCTGGCCTGTAATAGCTCTGATCTAACCTTCATGTTGTCTGTTTTGTGTGTGACAGGGTGGGAAGAAGCACAGTGGCCCTTGTGGAGGAAGAGACTGCAGTGGAGGCTGTAAATGTTTCCCAGAGAAGGGTGCCAGGGTAAGTCCCTTACAGTAACAAATTAGCTTTGTAAACACGCTCCATCAATTTCTCTCTCTCTCTCTTCATTAACATCCATGGTAACTAGCTCTACCTCTTGGTTTTCAGTCTGGAGTACCAAATAAGGCCATGATCACATACAGATGCTTTCTAAATGCCTTTGCAAATTGTAATTTGAGTAATTTGGTTGCTGACCGTGCATACCTTCCTACTAACTAGCATTTAGTGCAACTAGTTTTAGTGTTTCTCACACTGCACAGTGTGGTGATATTTAGAAAAATAATGAGTAGAGCCTAAAGGATACCTAATAACTTCTCTTAGTTTCCCCATGCAATAGTATATTGTTAAAATGCCCCCCAAAGGATAAGGCTGGTGTTATTCTATATTTTTCATTATGGCAAATAATCCCATAAAACGACCAATATAATGACTAATGAACTGATCCTTCTAAATACTTTGGGTATTGTCTGTGTTGCTGTAAAAACTAAATCTTTATTAATCCACAGCTGAAAATAGTTGCCAACAAATTTACAATTCATTCCTGTGTGAGTAATGTTTGCTAAAAACTAGTGTCGAGCAGATTTAGGAAATTAAGTAGTTGTGACCTCCTTGTGACCTTAGTTGTCTCAGTCACCAATAAAACTCATAGCAGCATCATATGGTATCATGGCTTAAAGCCGTCTTGTATGAAGTTTAAGTATCCCAACAATGCAATGTAAATATGTTATATAATGTGAATTTATGAGTCTGACATGGGCATTGAGCCACATAGCAGACTGTGCTGCTAAAACTCATTAATTAGAAATACTTATCATACTTCCAGTACAGTCAAAGTGATTAAATTCACACCATTAACCTTTAAAGAAGAGGAGGTCAGAGTAGGAGTGTTTGGAGTGTGGGAGACCCATTAGGGGAAGGAATGAAAGGCAGGCAGAAGAGGGACCAGGGGTTTGAAATCAAGAGAGAGACATAGACTAAACATACTGAGATAACAAGCTCAGAGTGAGTGACAGGGTTCTGCATGACTAACGGCGTCTCTTTGCTTCAGACATGTGCTACCCGGATCATCAGACATCTTTCTGGTGGTTGTACTGGGGTTTCCAGCCAATGCCTACCTTCATTTTCACATGTTCAGGAGTGAAAATCAACAAAGTTTCAAAGAGAATTGTTTTCATATACCTGCAATGCTGTGTTGTACTGGCTGGTTGAGTTAGAATGAAGATCTGGACAAAAAGTGGAGTTGTGTTAACGTCCCTGGACACCTGCTTACACTAAACCTAATTTTCCAAATGTCTGTGCATAGTGCCCGCTTGAGGAAGGAGCTGAAGGCATTATATCTGGTTTCAAGTAAGATAGTTAATTAAACTGCTGTCAATAACATCTCCACAACAGCAGTTCACAATCTTTTTTCCTAGAAATTGGATTTATAGGGTATACAGATCATCTTGTATACAGACCAGATTACAATTCTCTCAGTTTAGCTGTGTGATGTGGTAAACTCATGGACTGAAATGGACTCTTATAAAACTCCCCATCTACCAGTAAGAACATCTCCTGGGGGAGCCATTCTTAAAAAATACAGAGGTGAAGAAAGGAATGCTCCAGCAACTGTACTTTGGCATGCACTGAGGATTTACCAGATCAACGTTACAGTAGGTCTGACCTCTGACCTGCGCACTCTCTGTGGAAACAGGAAACCCTGTAAGGAGGCATAGAGACAGAGAGAGGAAGTTCCACATTCCCCGTCTGAGGGATGCAAAAGTCTGATGGCAGGGTCACCAGACCACCTTTCCCCTCCTCCACCCCCTCCCTCTCTTTCTTCCTCTGCGTCAGGCGGATGCGAGGGAAAGGATTTTGATCGTTCAGTGACAAAGTTATAATGGCGGTGCCAAGTAAGGGAAGAGCTTTTATTAAACAGTCAAAGCTTGCCATCGTTTTTATTTGTCTATAAAAACTAGAGATAACAGGAGTAAAAACATAGTCTGGTGAGAGGTCCTACATCCTTTATCCATCTGGTCTGCTAAAGAAAAACTGTGCAAACATCTCTCGCACACAATGATTTGGCGCTTGAACTATTTGCTACCAAAGATTCTTCTTTCCGAGAAGCCAGGCATTATAAATTTCTCTTTGTTTTGTCTGTTACTTGTTTTCTCTGAATTATTGCGTGCATATTTAAGCCGTAAATTTTCCGAGGCCTAAGAGTCTTATACATAACTTGATCCAACTGAAATTTCCCCGTATATGCATTGCCCAACTGACGTACTTGTTTGTGAATACAATGGAGACAAAGATGTATTCTCACAGATGTGTTCATCACTCTGTCTCTCTTGCTCCTCTCCATCCAAACCTTTCCCCCGAGGAGAGTCACGGTGATGAGCACTTTACTGAATGGGTCAAAATGATCCTTCACAGCTGTCTGGATTGGAGACTTGACACAGCTGTGGTGATTAGGGGATGGCTGTTAATGGGTAAATGTCAAGTTGGTTATTTCCTAATTTTATGCCTTGGCCTCCATAATGCTTGCAGCTTTCTTGAGAACCACTCTTCCAACAACTTCACACTTGACAAGGCACTTCCTTGGGTCCTCAGCAAAACATCTGCCAAGTGTGAAGTCAATGGAATGAATGGTTGTCGAGAAAACTCTTTCCATTTATAGTTAGATATTATGTCTGTGTTGCTCATTCACTATGTTTACTCTGTCAGCAGTGTGATTTTTGGAGCAGCAGGCAGCTGTTTTCTGCAAAAAGGCTCTAAAAATGCTCTACTCAACACCAAACCATAGATAGACAAAGTTAGGGGAACATTTAGCATCTAAGGAGCCAGATTTCTTCTTCAGAAGTTGGTGGAGACCAAAAACAGAGGCTAAAGGAGAGGTAAATATTGGGTGTAAAGCAGTAGGTGGTAATATGTCAATAATGTGGTCAATGTGATTTTTGTGCTGCTCCCAAGTGGCCATCAAATCTTTTAATGCAAGAACAAGTGCCTTTTTTGTCATTCACGATAAAAACACAAGATGTGAGAAATGCAGGAAGAAAAGTGAATTATGTTTCAGTGAAAAAGGGTTCACATGAGATTCCTCGTGAATGAATGCCAGAATTCCCATGCCTCATTTTGTCACTAGGATGGAGAAAGTGAGTATGAAAATGGATGTAAATCCAGACAGGGAGACAAGAGACAGATAGAGTGTGAGAGAGCAAGTGAAAGAATGAAAGTGATTGTTTGGAAGGGATTAATGTATTCATTTCATGGGTTTTCTGCATTGGGGTGGAGAGAAGAGATTTGGCAAGCTGACTCTCCAGCTTTACCACCCACTCCCCTGGCAGAGAGCGTATTGCAGGCGAGCAGAAAAGTAAAAGCTCGAGCTCCCCACAGCACACTTCCAAAAGTCCTCATTGTTCTTTTGCATCATTAGTGGATTGTTCTTCTGGGACTGGTTATAAAAAAGCAAAACAAGCACCCCAAAATGGAGTAAAAAGAAAATAAATTAGGCGCACACAGTATTTGAAGTAGTTCACAAGACACAGGCACAGCTGTAATTAGACAACAGAGTTGGCATCTCTGTGAGGAGAGTAAGTTGTGGTCGGATAAAAGGAAAAGAATTCCCAGACCTGCAAGCTAGGTGGTGTTGTAAAACAAGCCAGTCTGTGGTCTGAAAGGCATGAAAAACCAGGACAGCATGAGAAACTGAACACAAGGCGCGCTGCATCCTGACCAGAAAACTTGTTTAGCCGATCAATGCTGTCTTTTGTGCTGGGAGTCTTCCCGTCGTCAGTTCTCAGAAATAGGGAGTGGCGCCGGGTTTTATAGAGAAAAAGAAACTTCACTTTAAAGAACAGTAGTGTCCATCTGTATGAGCTCACCGCCTCTCGTCACATGGAGAGATAAAGAAACATCGAGAGAGAAGCAGAGGGCGGCGTGGTAGGGAAACCGTTGCAGACACTATGCACAGATGCTGTCCTTTCCACTATGGGAAAAGCTGTCACAGCTGATGAAGGACAGGAAATGACACACGTCTGAGGAAGCTGAGCACAATGACAGTCCACTGATCTTTTTTTAATATAGAAGGTCCCTGTTTTTGTGGGAACAAGATCGTCTGTGTGTTTGGCCGTCGCTATAAATGGAAAACATTTCCTTGTTTCATGAAAACAAGTTTGTACCTACATTCTGAATCCAGCACCCATGACTGTCACATCTGCCCAGGGACAGGATAGCGGCACAGAGAGGAAGTCCGTTGATTGGGATATGATCAAAGAGACTTTAGAACGTATTTTCACCAAAGGGTTGAAGCCCTTCACTGGTGGTTCTCAAGTTGTTTGTTCATAACCTTTAGGCAACCTCTAGACGTTTTACAAGCTCTCGGCATATAAAACTTTTTCAAAGCAAATCATAAAACTCTCAATTGGGTAGCATTCGTGGTGTAGAAAAAATGTTTTTCTTAGTCTCTGAAAATGTTCTTACTTTTGAGATGCACATTTTTCACATGGCAGTAGTGATGTGCATGCAAAGTAGAAATCCTGGCCTTTGCAAACGTTCTCAATATGCCCTCTTGTGAGTATGAAGTAACATGTGTCTAACTTCAAACAGGTTGAACTCAGATTAGAGGTGCATTTCCATCAGTGGTTGGTAACTCCAATCAAACACTAATCATGACCTCTGATAGAAACTAATTGCCTGACCGTAAAAGAGCAGATAAGCTAGTGAACTGATTGACTGGCACTGACAGCCTGCCAGTTTGTATTAGAGGCCTGTTGTAGTTTCACATATCAGCAGAGGACAGGATGTGTAGTGGCAGTTTTCATTCTCTTCAAGCCCCTCAATCCAAACCTACAATCAGGAGCCTCATCCATTCCTGTAGTCCCTCCTCCCTGACCCTGAGCTTGACAGGGCCTATTAGGGAAGAACTACCATCTGTGGAGCATTGATGAAAAAACGGCGCATGTGTGCGTGAATGGAGGGTAGAGGAGGAAAGCAAAAAACCTGCTGCTATCACTGAAACTCTTGGACGGGAGGATTGTTGGAAAGAATAATTCATCTGGGAGCGTAGGCTGGTTTTGTCCTGTGTGAGAATTAAAATGAAATGACTGGGGAGACACTCAGACAGCAACCAGTTGTTTGCGTGCGTTTATAAATGATAGAACAGGCAAAAGCTGGTAAGACATGGCATCGCTAGCTATTACTACGGGCCTAGGAATTTAAAGATATCTTAGCCACTGTGTGAACTTGAGTGTCAAAGTCATGCTAGAAGAAACACTAACTCACAGAAACTAGCTTGTTAAATCTTCATGCCTCAAACATCCCTTATGTGGTTTGTCTGTTTTCCCTACCCCAACTTTCTCTCTGTATATTGAACACTGAACAGTGGGTAAAGAATGATGTGCACAACAACAACACAACATATTTTATGGCAAGTTTACAAAGTACTTAAAAGAATTTTTCAAAGATACAACATTATCATTCATGATGATTTTGTTTTTGGCCACCTGGCAAATAATTTTGATAACCCTGATAAAAATAGTTATAATAGTTAACAATTAATAAGTTATGTACAGTAAAATCAAAACAATAAGCTGACAGCTACAACAATCTGGAGGGCTGTAGTTGCTTCATCAATATGAGTGACCCCCTTCACATGTAGTCTTTATGTATACTCCATTGTTATTATGAAAATATAAATTAAAGCAGCTTTAAATGAGTATGTTTGTAAAAACTAACCTCACTTTAAGGGAAGCAAACAATAAGACAGACTCATACAGCAGCTCTCAGACACAAAAATGTTCCCCATAATTTATAATATGAATATCACAAGATCACATCATATTTATCCAAAGACATCGTCGTCTGCCTCTGAAATCAAAAGAAATTCTTTTCCCTCTCATCTCCTCCTTTTTTTCCCCTGTCACTGATGAAGCCGTGTTTGAGCCAACGTCCCGCACCCAGCTGTGCTCCGGCTACAGATACAAGAGGAGCACATTTTAGGATGATGGGAGCCATTTTGGAACAAGGGGACTACTGTTGGTGTGGACAAAGGAGCATGTCTTTTTAAAAGACACACACCCAACACTATTATACACAAACACATACATACACAAACGCAGGGGAACACACAGAAATAGGAACATATGATTAATAAAGATACAGTAATTACAAAGTATTGACCCTTCTCTGAACTTCTCCCCCTGACCAGTTTAGTAACCATAACTAGGCAGGAAAGCGCTGTCCCGCTTTGGATTTCATCACATTGATGTTTATGTGACAATGTAGTAAGAGTGATACTTGATATCATGAGCTTGTCCAGTTTGTTTACTGTAGTAATTTAACACACTATTACAAGGAAGTAAGCAAGGACAAGAAGTATTTTATTAGCTAACTATATTTTGTGGAGTTACAGGTGACATTAAACACTGTGTAGTATCTCCCCACTGTGTTTAAAGCTAATATTAGCCTGCTCTGTCATACTCTTTATTGGATTTGGGAAAGTTTATATTCTTCAGGCCAATGTTACCCAAGAAAACAAATAAATGAAATAAGAGCCAAATGTTTCTTTTCAGGTTTTCCTCATTAGACCTATAGCACTAGGACTAACACTACATTTCAATATAAAAGCAAGCGAGGATATGACTTTTTGACCTGAAACATTGGCCTCAGTCTTTTCGCATAATATTTTGGATGTAGCCATCACGTGCATACTTGAGACATCTTTTACAACTGACTGACTTTTTAAAAGTTTGAGTTGATTCTTGCACATACCCAGTTGGTATGTGCAAGAATCTTTGTCCTTTGTCCAAACTTTTAAAAGTTAAAAGGAAAAGTTAACAGTAATTATCACTCGACTGGACAGATGCATGTGTATGGGTGGAAAGATGCATATAAGAAACTAAATTATGATTTTGTCATAATATACCCTGTAATTTAATTTAATGACCTATGCATTCCCTTCCTCACCTAATCAATGTTATAGCGTGAAAGTGATTATTACATTCCACTCCTGACAGTAGAGCCATTCAGTATTCCAGTATTTGTGCGACTTTGTCTAAATATACACAAAGTCGCACAAATACTGGAATACTTGTGTTGCGATCTGTAGCCTGACTGTGTTATAATCAGCCAGAGCATATGGTGTGGGTGTAACCAAGGACAAATGAAGTGAACAAAAAATCAAGATGAGTAGATCTGTTTCTGTTTCATGTTGTGGATGGAAGATTGTTGCCTCATGGGGCTCTGAACTTAAGTATACTTTAGCTTTTGTGTCCCATTGCAAGCCTCCCTCAATTTCTTTAACTGTTTCCTCATTCTTCATCCGTGGAACAACTTCTGTTCATCTCTCCCGCCCTCTCACTGAAAAACACATACAGTCACACACCATGTAACTCCACATCAATCACACCTGTCTACTCTCACAATAGGAAAATTGGCTAATAAGGTGTTAACGCTGTAGATCCTCTGGGATGTATACATTTGATTTTCAGCAGTAAGGAAATGGTTGACAAAGGGGGTCCTCAGGTCTGTAGGAAAAATGTGACCAGAGTTGTGGGTCACCACAGCAACGCCATGTGTTCCCCATCAGGCTTTGTTGGGAAACCTACAATGGGGGCTGGCTGCAGAGGAAACAATTAGATCTCCTCCAAGCCCTCTCATATTTATTCCACTTTTCTGAGAAAGACATGTTTTCAGCGTAGATGTATTTCTCAGGAGCAGGAGTGAGCCTCACCAACAACATTGCAACATGTGCTCAGCACTCTGTAATTTAGTCATTTTGGAAATTTTGTGTAATTTGTAGCTGAAGTTTTTTTTCCCATGGCCCAGGGTCATGTACACAGTCATCTCCATCCTACTGAAATTAGGAATATCAACTTGATTTTAGTGTATACCAAAGATAATCAATCCGAGAAGCCGTTTCAGTCAGTAAACCACTTACATGCATGGATCTTTGCCCTGATTTGCTCCCTTGCAAACTACCAAGGAATGTGCGCTGCAGCTGGAATGGTAGTGGGTGTTGCATCCCCATGTGGGAAAATTAAAAAAAAAGAGAGAGAGAAAACTTTTCCAGGCTGGCAAATTGGGCTGTGGGCTGGGCCAGCTGGATGGGTCGGTGGGTGTAGAAAAGGAGACTTTAAGGATTACATGGGTATCCCTCACTAATGTGACTGGCTGCAGTTCATGTCGGTTGGGGCCAAGATCACAGCTGGGTATTTGACTATAAATCTTATTTTTTTCTGTTTTTCCCATTGCAGTGTGTTGTTGTTGTTGTTGTTTTGCCTATTTGTAAATCACTTAATGATAAAGTTCTGAAAAGTGTTATATACATAAAGCCATGTAGGGGAGCAACTAACAGTTATTTCCATTATTATTTCATCTACTGATCATTTTCAATCATGCTAACTCTATGTGTGCAGGGATGGCAGTGTGAATCAGTCAGCTCACCACTTTGGTTCAGACTGAAATATTTCAATAACTATGTAATGAATTGCCATAAAATTTTGGCACAGATACCCATGGTTTCCAGGTGATAATTTCTAGTGACTTTTGTGATGGAATGACTTTTCCTCTCACATCAGCATGAGGGTGACGTTTTGGGTTTTCAGTGAAATATTTAATTTTATGGATGAATTGCCATTAAATTTGGTAAAAGGATTCATGTTGTCAGGATTCATTGTAATTACTTTGGTGATCGCTCAGCATTTGTCAGGCATATGTGTGACATCATTACCTAATAAATAATAAATGTCTAACCAGTTATTAATTGGAAATTGAATTCCCCCAATAGAGTCACTCAGCAAATCAGTTGAGTACCAAAGCTATCATAATCATTTTTTTACTTCTGTGAGTAATTATGTTGTTTTTATTGTAAAAGATTTTCATCAGTGAAATCTAATTTGGGTCCATAGTTCCTGTGGCCATAGTTCCTGTGGCTCCTGTTACACTCCATATATAATTCAATATACATACCTTCGTGCCATTGGGTGTAAAGTACAACATCTGAGAACAGCTTCATTGAGGAAATTGAGTTTTCCTTGGTGAACTTTTACAAACAGAGAGCCGCTGCACTCTGGGCGATCCACTGTATGGAAGCTGTAATGGCATTATAATTGCAGCGATAAAGGTAACAGTGGGATTAAAGAGGCGACACACCCATGGTAGACTTCATTACACTCAGACACTTGCAGACACACGATACAGGAACACAGGTGGTTGGTCTCTGAGGTGAGGGCAACACCTCATTTTAGACTGTGCGGCATTCTTTCGCGCTTTCTCCCAGACACGCACATACACAGCTGTCCACAGCTGTGTCCTGTTTAGACACACGTGCTTGGACCACAGACTTGAGACGTCTCATTCCTCTAACATGAGGCAATAGCACAGGTGTCGAGCCCCAGAGACCCCTGGGATAGCTGGAGGTCCAAGCTGTTCTGCTCTCAGCCTGCGACCTCCCTCCCCTGAAGTCTTGAGCTTCAACACACACACACACACACACACACACACATCAATCTAACCACAGGTCATTTGCAGCTCTCTCTCCTTCCCTCTCTCTCTCTCTCTTTGGTCTGGATGCTGTCAGATCTCTGGCACATGCGTGTGCACGTGCTCGGTGAAGATGACACACGTGCATGCAGAACTTAGCCCGGAGTCTAAACACATTAATTCTAGTGTAAACTGGTCTCAAACCACTCTGCACTGGATGGCTAAACAAAGAGCAGCAGACCTCCATGAGAAACAAAGCAAGTGACAAGTAGTGGCTGATGTTTGTCTGAGTGTCATCTGGTTTTATCCCTCTACTTCATCTCTCTCTCTCTCGTACATGAGAAATTTTAAGCAGATGAGTCAGAGGAATGTGTTGTTGCACCAGTGATGTCAAGCAATGTTCCTGCAAATCTGACTGGAGCTTTGTCTCCATGGCAACAAAGCATTCAAACTTTCTCACGGGTACTTCTTCATTAGATACCCTTTTTCACATGCCACTGTTCCACCTGCGGCCTGCGTGGCCTTGTTGCATTTTCTGTTACTATCAGAGTATCATTTTATACCCGCTCTGCTCTGTCACTGGTCATCAAGGGTTTCCAGGAGGGGAACATTTTCCTCCAGCCGGGGATTCAGAAAGTTGACCTCTCTGACTTCAGCGAGGAGA
This sequence comes from Scortum barcoo, assembly GCA_023238725.1. NCBI lineage: Eukaryota > Metazoa > Chordata > Actinopteri > Centrarchiformes > Terapontidae > Scortum > Scortum barcoo. Next base: position 15,769,884 of record CM041550.1, read on the forward strand.
TCTAAACATACACTAATAGATATCTAAACATCATCTACTGATGTTTATTTATTCTGTCCGAATCCTCCTAGGTGCATCCAGTTGAGGACCCTCTACTTCCTCCAACCGTAGCTCCTCAAGCCTCTCAACTAACCCCTAATTCCCCCCCCCACCCCTCTGGGGGAGCTGAGCCCCATTTCCCCCCTGGGCATTGTGTAGAAGGGATACGGGTCTTCAGGAAATGAGTCCAAGAAAAATGTATCCAAGAAAAACATGTGAGCTGGGTCGCAGTGCAGTGGGACCAAATCCACCAGTGTCTAAGCCCGATGGTGGGAGTGAGAGAGAAAGGGCAGACATTTGTGTTTATGTGCTGTAATTCACCTTCCTGGGCTCATTCCTTCCCTCCTCGCTTCCCTCCTTGCTTTTCTACTTTCCTTCCTTCTTACAGTCCTTCCACCTTCCTTGATACAGCTTTCTTTCATTACCTTCGTTCATTTGTTCTTTATCTTCCTTCCTTTTTCGTTTATGCCTTTCTTCCTTTTTAAATAATTACTTAACACCTCCCCTCCTACCTCCCATTTTCACACCACCTTTCCTTCCTTCATTTGTTCTTTTTTCAACCTCACTTCCTTCATCGCTTTCCTTCTCTTTTCCCTCATTCTCCTGATTGATTCTTTCTCTTATTTCCTGTGTAGGAGGTGAATCAGCTCAAAACTGCTCAGTCGCTGCTGCTTTCCAGCAAAGCGTCAGTATGCCTCAAACAAAGTGCTGAAACCACCTCTCTCAATACTTACTGACCTGGGAATTGGGTAGCTTTATCCTCATGCAGAGATTGTCCACGGTGCATGGAGGTGTGAAATTTATGAGGGGTTTTAAGAGCTTTTATAAGCTTTCTTTTGGTATGTACAAACGCATCCAAAGTCAGTTTATTCAAACATCACCTCTCATCTATCTCAGTGAAAGTAGGCTTTTCCCTTTTCCCTTCTGGTATTCAGAACTGCTTTAAACTCTTTTTCCTCCAGTGTGTTCAGATGACACATCGTTCAAACAGGTTTGTTTCAAGCATACTTCAACCTCAATTTATCCACCTTGCTCAGTGACACAAACCATAAATCTTCACCAGGCAGCTCACAGAGAGGCTGGCAATGATTTCACCAGGATGAGTTTACATGAGTGAGTGCTGTATGAATGTAAGTGTACACTTTCCAGTCTGTAGGTGTTTCTGTAGAAGTATGGGCCTGTCCCGTGCTGATGACATCATATGACACTACATAGCATCGGTCTTACCTCAATACAATCCTTTCTGTTTAGATTCCAGAAAACTCATTTCTAAAGAGATACAGTGTATACAAGCACCAGGAGGGCAAGCCGTCTGAGATTACAGGTATTCACACTGTTTGTAAAAGAGTAAATATAGAGTAGCCACGTGGGATAGCTCATACATACATGCATGTGTGTCCTGAGAAGAGAGTGTTTTATTGCCAAGATGAGTCATTGACTCCATGTTTAATATCTTCCTCTTCCCAGTCCAAGCTCATGCATTTTTAGGGAATATTAATGTTTTGCCACTAGCCAGGACATGATATTTATCATTTTTTTATCTCTGTTGACCTTCCTTATCTTTAAATTAATCTTCAATTTGTAACTCTTCCCATTTCTGGAGTAAAGAAAATTACAAATGTCCCAGTTTTCCAGACAGACAGATGGATAACAGAGGGAGCTTCCGGCCAGTTGTTTATTGATTTATTTTATTCCTCTCTGAGGTCAGAGGTTTGTGCACTGGGCTGTGTGTTCCCATCCTGTTCGTAACGGGTTGTTCCCAAACCGTCCACCCCAGGGGACAGTCTGGGCCCAGATGAAATTTATGGTGTCAGACGGGGGAACTTTTAATAGAGCCGTGATTTAGGAATGAGAAATGCAAACACACCCACATACACACAGGGAGAGGACAAAGAGGGATTATGGTTACTGCATTTTATACAGTGCAAACAAGAGGCGTTTTCTCAGAGATTTTTCTTGATGAGGGTCAGACACCATGAAGGCACTTGCTTGGGTTTACATAAGTAACGCAGTGAAGTGGAAATGTGATTATGTCAACAAAAAGTAATGGCACATACGTCCAGACGGAGGCATGGGCTATGGAAAAGTGGTTTGGAGTTGAGAGTAATTAAAAAATAAGTTCAAAAAGTAATTCATGTTTTACTGCTGTTTAAGGTTAAAAGTGTTTCCGTCAGAAGAGCACCTTAAGCCCCACCCCACAGTGATGTCATGGTGTACTGACACATCCTGTAGTACACTTTCATATCACTGCAGGTCAGATGACACGTTAAACTGGAGGTCAGCTCAATCAAGATATTCACCTGCTGCTCAGTTGCTCTTTTAAGGGGATGTTCGCCCAAATCACAGAGAAAAACACAACTTCTTACTAGTGCTATCTATCCATGCAGAGAAGCTTTGTTTCATTTGTATGTAGATTTGTATTTTTATTTATATTATTATTATTAATTAACATATTATCCACATATCTCGCTGTGAACATAATTTAATAGAACCTCCCTCTGCTGAAGAAGTAGTCCCAATAAAAATTGTAAAGACAACATGCCTGTTACATATTTCATCAATTCTGTGAGCACCACAAGTAAAATGTGTTTCTCCTTCATTGTATTTGGGCAACAGCAGAAACTCAAAACCTGCACAAAAAAAGAGTAAATCCTCATGGCTTGGCACCACTAGAGTGTGTAATTTGACACACTGTATGAACTGTACCTTAGGTATTGTTTGTCTGCAAAAGACACTGCAGGACAGGAACCAGAAATAACTGTCTCATGTCTGCTTTTCTTTTTATTAGAAGCTGCTTTTTAGATCTTATTGGATGAGTTGGTTAGTCACCTCCCTCTCTCCTGCAGCACCACAACATTCAGTGTATTCTTTAGTTTAGTTGTTTGGTTAAGATCAGTTGTAAATTAACATGACAGGTTTAACTGGTGGAGACTCTCCAAAATCCTCCACACACATTCCTATGCCTGCAAAAGATGAAGCTGGGACATCTCGTTGTCAATGACGTCTGTGATATATGAAAGCAGGGGTTAATCCTTGGGAAAGGCTGAGGTAGAGATAGGAGACACTTAAAGTATTTTATATACAGTGAAATCTGCTATGTGTTGCAGAAAGAGAGAGGGATTTTTTCCCTATCAGCATCCCATCATCCGACACCTTGGCCTCCGTCACTTCATTTGCCTAGTGTGTGTGTGTGTTTATGTGTGTTTGTGTGTGGTAGTTTATGCCCCTCAGATGAGGTGAGAGGTGATCGGATAAAAAGCAGACACTGGTCGACAGACCCGTGTGGGAAGGGCTGGTGTTTTTATTGCTCTTTATAGTCTTTCCTCTGGTCTGTTTCTTAACAGTCCTAATTTACTGTGTATAATCAGTCATTCTTTGCTTTATTGTCTTTTATTTTAACTTTTCTTTCCCCCTGTGCTTTAATCTTGTTATTTTAGTAAGTTTGTATTTCCTCCTGACACACACCTCTCATTGACCTGTCCGTCTGTCTTTTGGTCCCTCTTATTTATTTAACTCTGTGACGTGTGATAATTTTACCCCACTGCAGCAGTGTTTGTCTGGAGCTGAGACTTTAAATGTATGTTTTAAAGGGAGTGGACTACTATCATTCCAACCATAAAATACATCCATAACACCCATTTAAATTGCTGTATTGTGTAGCTTTGAAAAACTCACTGTGGCCTCAACTTCCTCAGACATCGGTGACAGGTGTCCCATTGCTGTGTGAGCTCAGAGACTCGCACACACTTGTTTTTGACCAAATCGCACCTACATCAACCCTAACCCCCTCCCATTAACACAAACACGCAGATCTAAAGTCGTGCTTTGGTGGTTTAAAATGAAATGCGTGGACAAGTATTAATCATGTTGTGGGGACATAAATTTGTGTACACATTCACATTATGGGGAATTTGTTTTTAGGGACAAAACACAAGTGGCCAGAATGTACACTACAGGCCAAAAGTTTGGAAGCAAAGATCAATATTTGTACAAAAAAAGATCATAGTTTCATTGGTATACTTTGCAACAAAATAAACATAAGAGAGTAACTTTGTTGTGCAATTTCTCTTTCAGTATATACTTCTTCCCTCAATGTACAAATCTGTACTCTTGTTTCTTTACTCAGTTGCTTCTTTCTAGCCATTTCTGCTGTAGTTTGTCAGAGATATTTGAACGCAGTTGAGATTTATTGGGATTTTTGTATGCGGACTCAAAAGCCAAAGAGTTAAAGTGAATAATGCAAACTGTGACTTGTTTTTTTTTGCTTTTGCACTGAAGTTGTGACAAATCTTCTCGACCCTTAAAACTAAGCCTTCGCCCTTCTTTTCTTTTGTTGACATTTATTCAGCAATGGTCTGGTAACATCAATGTATACCTAAAGGTAAATTGAGGAAAATGGTGCATATCAATGAAAGGAAAGTCTGATCATGCAGTAAATACATCCCAAAAAATACATATAACTCATGCTGGTTTTTAAGAAAAGGCATTGTGAACAGAAACTTGAAGTTGCTTCCAAACCTTTGGCCTGTAGTGTAAATCAGTAAATTTTAAAGTAAATACATGGTTTAAGGTTAGTTAGGTTAGGCATAATGGGTTTATGGTTAGGCTTAGGGTAAGTCTCCAGGAAATTAATGTAATGTCCTAGAAAGTGTTGGAAACACGACTGTGCGTGCATGCATGCGTGCATGGGTGGGTGTGTATGTACTGTATGTGTGCGGTGCTGTATAACACAGGCTGTTTACACACAGACACGTTTCCATGTTTCGTCTGTTGCCACAGTGATGTTTTGTTATTGATTCAGCAACGATAATACTAATATAATTACAGCAATCAGTCTAGTGAATTGTGTAGATTAAGGGGTTTGGCTAATTTTAGCATAAATCACATACAGTTGACAACTTTCTTTGTTTTTCCACAGTGGATTGTTGACCGTGAAAAACCACAGTCTTATCAATGTTTGTTTTGTCCAACCAGAAGTCCAAATGCGTGAAACTGAAAAGTAACTATGAGACAAGAGGAAAAAAAGGAAGAAATTGAACTTTTTCTTTATCCAGACTGAAGGCTGAAGGACAGAGGATGCTCTATGTTGTGCTGAAAAGCACTATGAGATAATTTATCATGTTCTGTGGCCCCATCCACTAAATAACTATCTAGATTACCTACCTAGCTCCAATCACAAGTTAAATGTCTGGAGATTACTGGTCAGCTGTGACCCACCTTGCCTCATTTCCTTCTCTCCCCCCTGTGACCTCAGTAGATGCAACTGCTGATTGATGGCTTGTCGTATCCTATTATGAAGCTCACGAGACAAGACGCTGAAGCTATGACGTGAGCTACCTGTGACAGAAAGAAAAAATAAATACTGCTACAGTTCCAGAAAAAAAGGGCCAGAGGGCAGCATGTGTCTCCTGAGCTCCATAATCTGGTAAAGTCATGACTAGCCTTCAAAGACACACAGGAACTCAGACCTAAGCAGACACGTATGCATGTGTGTCCTTCAGGGCATAAATGTTTTAAGAGCCCTCGACTGTCTCTGATCTATGTTCGGAGTACGACTACAAGCGGCACTTTTTCTGTCTCATCTCTCAATATGCATTTCTAATTTCCTGGTGAGTCATGTGGTTATCTGCTATACTTCCTTCCACTCATCATTTATTTAGTGGCTAGATGACAATATCAGTGCCTCTCATGATTCCCCTCCATTTCTTTTTCTTTTTTCACTGATTTGGCTTACATGTGGCTTCTCTCCAGCACAGACAGGAAGGGAAATAATACAGGCAGAAAGAGGAGAGTGAGAAGAGATTTGAAGTGAGAACATTTTGAGAGTTCGGAGACAGGGGGAGGAAACGTTGGTTGGAAGTAGTGGCAGCAGATAAGAATGGGGAGTGTAGAGTTACGAAGGAAGTGAAGCTGTGAAGGACCGGCAATTAAAGAGTGGGGAGGACTGGAGAGAGATTTAGCTCAGGAGAAGATGGAGAAAGAAGATGATGAATGTCAGGCTGCAGCATGCTTAAAACAAACTACTAATTACAATGTATTGTCTAAAGGCAAAAATGTTTGTATTTTTTTCAACTGGCATCACTTATGGGTGGAGAAAAAAGCCTACCATCATAGTTTTTTTTTTTCATCTTAACACAATCAATCATATAAATTGACAGCAGGGTAGGTGCAGGGGAGGGGTTTCAAAAAGTTACAACAGACTTGTATCTTTTAGAATACAAAAGCTTGTCACTGGGAGTACTTTGGAGTTACAGTAAGGTGCCATTTCTTTCACTTCCCAACCATTTCCACCTTCAGAAGTACAATTATAGAGCCCAAAACCTTTTGTGTTACCTTTTACACTCTGTGGTACACCTGTAAACTCTAATGCAATCCAATCCAACAGTTCAGCCATAAATTCTGCTTTTACAAAGATTATAATATCCCGTTTGAGTGATACTGTCAGGGAGGTATTCATTTAAATGCATGTTTATTATTGAAGAACCTTGCTGGTGCGACACAATCAGTGAAACTGCACTGACATCGATATAGAATCAGATATTTGAGGGAATTTCTGCATCTAGTTAAGGCAAATTGTGGGAGTATAAATGAGGGCCAAGCATCCTGTTCCACAGTGACTGAGACTGATAAAACACAGGTGTGCACACAGCTTCATAAATCTAACAAAAATAATGTGTAGGCGTATTTCTGTCTTTGTTCAGACACAACAAGACTTTTATGCATCTGGCCGCTTGGACCAATCAGTGCCTCTGATGAGATATTTATCTTAATTTCCAGATTTCCTTGAGATCCAGCATTTGTAGCTGTTAGCAGGTGTTGCATGTCACACACACACACACACACACACACTCTCCCCACACTCACACACACACACACACACACACAAATATGCACTTAAAAAACATCTCCCCTGTTATCAGCTATGAAAGGAGACTGGTATTTATCAGCCCTCTGTTTAAGCGATGCAGAAAGATACAGACCAGTGCACATAGTGTACCATGCAAGTGCTTTAGATCTCTTGCATGCACTTAGATGCTTACACACACACACACACACACACAGAGTTTATTTCAGAAATATGTCACTCTTGAATTGCGACACTCCATTTCAGCTCACTCCACTCCTCCCATCTGTCACTATATTTTGCTTCTCCCTCCTTGTGAATTATAGCAAAGTTTGACAGAACAATTTGTCTTCAGAAAATTAGTCAGCTGAATTAATTTTCTTTTAATGAGGAATTGAGGATGATGATTTATGATTATAAGTGTGTATTGATAGAGGTCCCTCTTACCTCATGTGTGCTGATTTTTCCATTATAACAGTAGAGAACATGAGGTTTCGTAGCATTTCTTGACCAGAGGAAATTACCTATCCCGACTATTGTTTTTGATTATATAGAATAAGTTAGACGCCATGATTCATCATAAATGAGTGTATTGCATATTGCAGAATCGACAGTATGGTGATATCATCGAATCTGAGTTGTTTTGACAGGACTGCTGTCGTCTCTATAGGCAACAGCTGCAGGGCCAAGACAAAACACTCACATCCTGATCCACAAAGCTGCCAATAGACAAAGATCTGTACACTACAACACACTCGCACACACACACACACAGACAGACTCAAGTTCAGCTGAGGCTTTATCTCACACTATCTGCATCTGATTTGTCAGTGAGCTTGTTTGAATGGTTGTCTGACATTGTTTAGGCTCCCTGCAGTTGTATTAATTCCTTTGAGACTCTCAGGCTCTAGCTTTATATCACCAGAGGCCCGTAGCATTTCTGTCTGGGGACAAACAACATCACTCTGTTTGTTAGTTCTCACAGAAACACAGTCAGGCCCTCAAACCCCTTAGGTCATCACTTACTGAGCCCCTGAACTCCCTGAACTCTCTGACCATGCAAACACGGCCAGTTCCCATGGTGTCTTCACCCTCACGTGTTTTTTGACCCCTTTAAAAGTGCTCTCCTCGTAGTATTCTGTTTCCATCCCACAAATCCTTGTCAACCACCTGCCCCCCTCACGGCTCCCCCTGGGCTGTGTCCAGTCTCTAACCTGGATGTAAATGACACACAGCATCCTCTATTCTAGTGAAGCAGGTAAAGAGAGGACATACACTTTACTGCTGAGTCTGTAGGCACGTCACACATTTATCTATTAGAAGATAAATATTGTTTATTGATGTTTGAAAATATAGCAAAAGTGGCCACTGCTAAATTTCCCCTCCGTCCTATCTGCCTGCCTGCCTTCATTCTTTCATCGCTTTGAGTATCATAATCAAGTTGTTATATTTAGTTTGCAGATAAAGGGGCGGTCTGCACTTTCAAACAGCAATTAAAGTCCTTTTTAAACCACCCTATCAGCAGTGATTATTATTGTAGGCATCTTAGTTTCTGACCTCACTGATGATTTCACTAATGATGTCACAGGTTCAGATCATCCCTCATTTTATCATTTATTAATCTACTGATTCAGCAGCAGCAGTTGTGCTGCGCTTCCTTTACTGACGAGTCTTGTTGGATTTGACTTGTTTGTAAAGAACTTTTAATGTGGTTTAGAAATTAGCTCAGCAGAACATGAAAGCCTAACAATAAATCAAATAAATGTCAGTAAGCATTTATTTGACAAATTGGAAGTAAACAAAAAATTAGATTTGTTACATGTCATATTTACATAACCATTTTTAATAGCATTCTAGTGAGGATATTTGAGTTTTGAAATAAATTCCTTTAATAATTTTGATTGTGGCTCAAAGCTATTAAATTTTTTTTATGAGTATATGAAATATCATATCTGTAATGAATATATCAAACCAACTTTAACTTTTCTAACATAGTTTCTATGTGCTCATATATATGTATGTATGTGTGTGTAAGTACACTGTTTGACCACTGGATGGGTGTAGAGAGTGCAGAGTGCTGAAGGAGATGATTTCACTAGAAAAAAAAAAGGTGTATGTCTCCCTCTTGTGATACAGTCATATAGTACAAGCAGAGATACAAACGTGGGAAATGTTTTTCATTGGTTTGACCTCTTGTTGCATTGTTGTGATACTTTGATTCCAATCTTCTTCTCTAATTTTTGTATTTTCACCAGGTAAGTTTGAATTCAAACAGTAATTGATTCTGATAAACAGGTCTGCAAACTACAAGCCAGTATGCAGCAGCATAGTTGGTAGCTGTTTTGGAATATTACATCCTTGACTTGAAGTTGAACAGCCTTGTTTTAGCCTTTTTTTTTACTTTTTTTACTTTAATATCAGGGTCACCCTGGGCCTTTGGGTCCACAGGGCCCCCAGGGGCCTCAAGGGAGACAAGGTGATCCAGGTATCCAAGGACCAAAGGGGCAGAAAGGAGACCATGGCCGCAGTGGCCCAATGGGTCTTAAAGGAAATGCGGTAAAATAGACTTCTATTATTTTTTGTCTAACTGTTAAAACACTCATGTTTTTCCTCTTGTTTAATGTGTCATCCTCATCACTCCACAGGGATTGACCGGCGTTCCTGGGTTTTCTGGGAGCGATGGTATTCCTGTAAGTCCTCCATCAGTGTGGGTGAAAACGGTAGAAGCTCACTATTTATTGTACTGATCCTGCTTGTGATGCGTTCTGACTATTGTGACTGGACCCTCACTCTGCAGGGTCACCCAGGACAAGCAGGGCCCAGGGGCAAGCCAGGTGCAGATGGCTGCAATGGGACACAAGGAGAATCAGGGTCACCTGGGCAAACCTGGCTATAATGGTTCACCTGGTTTTCCTGTAAGTGAAACTCCCAACTTGCACAGATTTGTGAATCAGAGTTTGATTTCCTATAAGTACCCATCATTCTGTCTTTTGTTTTCATCTCTCAGGGACAACCAGGCAGGAAGGGACAAAAAGGAGACTCTTTGGAGCTGAGTGTGTTCATGGAGCGTTTCAGGGTGAGGAGGAGGAGTGTATACCAAACCTGACTTCCGAAGGATTGCTTTTGCAACTTGCTGTAAAAGAAAAAAGTCACACAGTCTTAATATCATATCAACATAAATCTTTGACCATCTCTCCACAGGGACAACCAGGAGCACCAGGAATCAACGGAATATTTGTAAGGCACATAATTCAAATAATTTTTACTGTATGCTGATCATAAATCAGATAATTGTTGTTATATATAACACTGTCATATAAATTTGCACTAACTAATGCATTTCCTTGTTCCCAACTGTTTATCTGAAACTTATTTAACTTAATGTTCTGTACCTGCAATCTGTCCCATCTAATGTCTGTTGTGTGGTTTTTGTCAGGGCCCTCCAGGAAACCCAGGATGGCAGGGTAACAGAGGCTTCCAAGGACCAAAGGTAAGTGTGTGAGGGTGTATGTGTGTGCGAGTACACTTATTTAGGTGCAATTTTAATTTTGGCTTGTGAGGCTCAATTTATTATGACACAAAGTGTTTATTAGGATCTGGTTTGTGTCTTCTCTTAGGGTCCCACAGGGCCTGCAGGTCCCCGAGGGCCAAAGGTAAAGTGACAAGAATATATATTTAATGTATTATGATAAAAATGCGACGCATGACTGTGTACATACCAATAATGTCATCAAATAAGAATTTGAGTTGATTAATGCAGCTTTAAGAGTTTGTCTTTTTTTTTTTTTGTGCAGGGCACCATGACCAAAGTGCTGAAGGGAGTCCGAGGAGACCCAGTGAGTGACTATGTTTAGCACACTCCTTGCTGGTATCTATTAGTCAAGTCTACTGGCATTGCAGTTAAGCAAATGCTGTGAGAACAAAATCATCTGTTGTTGCTGCGTGTAAAATCCTGAATTCATTTAGGTCACAAATCTACCTTAGTTTGAGGTCTACATCTGTACTGTCCCTAGCAAATATTTACAGTGGTGGACTTAAGTGACTTCTCTTCCTTTTCCACCCCATCACGACCCCTCAGATTAATCTTGTGACACAGAGGGGGCTGAGCTGGGATTTTACTTTGATACTATATGTATATTTTGCTGCTAATACTTCTGTACTTTTAAGTTTGATTTCATTTGCAGGATGTTAAACTGTAATGGAGTATTTTGTTGATGATGTATTTCTCTACAAGCTGACATTTGTTGCACTTCCTACTTTCACCATAGGGGGACATCGGACCTCCAGGCTTTCCAGGAAACTATACTCGTCAGCATAAAAAGCCCCCCTTCGGACTCCCGGTGTGTACATAAGCGAAGCATTTTCATCTTAATTCACTAACCTACTGTCATGACATTCACAGATGGTCTCTAAGGACCCTGACACATGAACATAACTGTCATTGTTTTAGGGACCTCGTGGAGAGAAAGGCCTGAAAGGAGAAGTAGGAGATTTGGTATGTGACCATACCATTCATGAACAATCTTACAAATTTCTACACATATATATGACACTTGATAACATTAACACCTCTACTTGCCATGTCCTCTGATCATCTTTTCTCTTGTTTGGTTTATTTCAGGCCGACAACAAGGGAGAAACTGGTGTGAAGGGCTTCCCTGGATTACGGGTGAGTACGGGCACATTTCTACACATTTCAGCCAGAAACTGTTTTCTTTCCACATGTTCATTCATATCATGTTCTGTTTTCCTTCAAGGGCGCATCTGGTGCGGATGGGAGTCCTGGACCCAGGGTGTGTTTGCATAGGACATGAAGGATGTTGTATCATTGTTTTGTTATCAGATCAAATGTAACTTTCTAACCTGATGATGACAACTCTCTTTCAGGGGGACAACGGTGATCTAGGACCAAAAGGCAGAGATGGACAAAAGGTGAGGATGGACTTGATCGTGACCACTGATTGTGCATCTAAGTCCTTTCTAACTGACTAAAAAAATGAGCACTCAATTCCATGTGTGGTTTATCATTAACACACAATGATCAGCAGCGGTGGAATGTAACTGAATACTTTTACATAAGTACTGCACTTAAGTACAAATTTTAGGTACTTTACATGTCTGCTCAACTATACTTTGTAGTGAAATATTGTACTTTTACTTTACAGATTCAGATTTTTCATACCAAACATAAAATCAGAAAATAAATTATTGATCCAATTTACGTCAGTTAATAAAATTCAGTTACCATTAGAACAAATGACTCATCAATAATTGCATCCCTCCTACAAAACACCATAAATTCAATAGTTGTATATAATTTTAGTATGCTTTATTTTTACTGCCCACAGAGACTAAGAAGGAACTTGTCCCCTCATACTCATGTTAAAAGCTACTACAGAGATTTTATTTTGCTACATTTTGGGGACACAAAATTTTGGGGTTTTATGTGATTCTTGCTCCAGGCTTCTCCTGTTCAAACCTACAAGTCAAATGCTTTGTATGGAGTCAGAAAAGTAGCTTCTCTTGTAATCAGCTAATATCACGCAGGAGGTCTGGACTCACGTTACAGCTGACTCGTCAATTGCAAACTGGTTTACAGTTTACCCAAACACACACAGAGCCACACCTGAATGGACTGTTCAGTACTCACTCTCTTACTGTCTTGAATTCTGGGGAAGTGGTATAATTAAAATGCTATCTTGCAAACTCACTCTTTTAAAAACTGGCCAACAGCATTTTGCTCACCTTGTCAATTTCAAAATGTTATTTGAACCTTGTGAGTGTGGATTCGGATACAACACAGAGAGATGACACTGAGAAGAAAAAAAATCAAAAGGGAAACAACATCATAAGACAGATACAAGATATGTGTCATTTTCAAGTCATTTGTGCAAATTCAGCCCGTGTTCCAGTCACGCTCCAGACTTAAATCAAAATGACAAGTAAAACTGCAGCCACTAAATACCGAGAGACTGATGTTAAGTTTGTGCTTTAGGGAGCCATCGGAGAGCCGGGAGAGCTGATTTCATCAGGACCTTGGTGGTCCCCAGCAGGTACATTTATTCATACCATAGAAACAGTCAAATAATCAGACAATATAAAAGGGAAAGGGTGTGAAGATGACAATGCCTGACAAGTGTCAACATGCACTTTGACTAAATAAGAGGTGACATGAAGTGAAACTTCTAGGGGGGAAATTTGACATTATCAAAGTTAAATTTAAATGGGCCGCACAGACTTGTCCAATGTCAGCAGGTCAAGATTATGTTACGGTGTCCGTGTCATATAGGCAAACAAATGTGACAACAAATGTGGGAAAGAAATCCTCCAATTATTATTCAAAGAAGAAGAGTAGAATCTAATTTGCTTGTGTTTCGACAGTATTAAACAAACAATTACTATTGCTATTGCAGTAAATTCAAATTAGGACACAACAGTGACATAGTCTGGTCCTGAGCTCCATAAAACAGACTGGATTAAAGCAGCCACAGGAAGTGTCAGTGACGGATGAGCATGAGATGTCTCAAACAACTTGATGTGAACTGTTGCTCGGATGATAATAATTGTTTCTTTTAATTATGCTTTGACTGGATAAGTTGGTCCTCCTGGTCCCCCTGGAGAGCAGGGTCCACGAGGAGAGAGGGGCCCGGTTGGAGACCAAGGCTTCCCTGGACCCCCAGGACGCCCAGCCATTGACACACAGCAACAAGGTCTGTAAACTGAAGCTGTGAGAGAAAAATTCATCCATAGAGTTATTGGACACAATGAAAACCACCACTGCCAAGCACACACACAAGATCCAAAATGTTCACACAGAAGTTTTTACCAGTCACAACTTAATTAAAAATTTTTTTTCTTTGTACCATTAAGGACTATGACTGTCAGCTACAGAGTTGGTACTTAAGATTTTTAACTCAGACTCATTCATCATGAATTGTTCAGTTTACCACGAGTATTCTCCAAGAGTTCAACATTTGTTAAACTGAGCAGCCAAGAGCTCAATGCCAGAAATAAACATTTGCATTTCTTTTCCTTTTGTGTCAGTGTTTGATTTCATGGGACCATTTGGTCTAAAAGGGGAGCCTGGAGAGAAGGGCCAAAGGGGGGAACCAGGACGTCCTGCTGTCAATGCAGGACCTCCAGGCATGAGTGGGCAACCAGGGGCCAGGGGCCCCCCTGGACCCAAAGGATCATGTGAGTGAGAGAGTGAATAAGAAAGTGAGAGAGTGAAAGAATGAGAGTGAGTTTTAAATATTTTTCTTTTTTTGTCTTCTTGGTTAATAGTTTCAAATGTCGGTATCTTTTACTGTATTTCATTTTTCTCTATTCTACATGATCCTTTCTGTCTCCAGGGGATGAGTTCTTCAAGGGGGCTCCTGGTGGGAGAGGAAGACCCGGCAACGCAGGCTTTAAAGGAGTTAAAGGTGCTCTACATGCTAAAGAGGATTGTTGATCATGATGGATTATTAGTTAATAATACCAAAAGTTACATTTTTTCTTCCTCCTCTATTTAATTATCAGATAATTTCCCAATTTACTGAGTAACATACTATATGTATATCTGACCTGTGGGTCCAATGGTGTGTACATTTAGGTGACCATGGGGAATGTGAATGCACTACTATAAACTCTAACCCGGGGGGACCTGGCCCTGCTGGGGAGCGTGGTGACCCCGGAATGACCGGAGAATTTGGTCAAGAGGGTGATGTTGGAGACCCAGGCATCCCCGGAGAAGACGGATTCCCTGTAAGGATCATCAAGTCAAATCATCTTTCTTCTCCATAGTTCATTTGAAGCCCATCTCTGTGTCCTCAGACTGTTCTGTACTGTCTCGCAGGGACCTTCTGGACACAAGGGTCTGCCAGGCCCAAAAGGTCGAAAAGGGGACATTACTGTGCCCACACAGAAAGGTGTCATTTAGCTGTTATTGGAGTTCATTTCAAATCAGCTCCACAAGAGTCAGAAAACAGAGAATGACCTCTGCTGTTTGTGTGTGGTCTGTATGTATGTTTGTGTTGTGTGTGTGTGTGTGTGTGTGATGGATACAGGACAATCTGGAGATGAAGGGGTTTACGGGCAAGATGGTGGGTCGGGAGCACCAGGTGCTCCAGGTCGAAGTGGTTTTCCTGGTTTCCCTGGGAACCAAGGTCCCCCAGTGAGTTCACCAGTCATCTCCACAATGACAGCGTCATATTGTACATACTTCATTTCAGTGACGTAGTTTATGCATCAAGATTTCATCTGAACTGACATCTGTCATCTCAGCGTGTCCTTCAGTATAATGACTGTCCTGGTTGATGCCAACAGGGAGACGGTCCCATCGGACAACGTGGAGACAAAGGTTTCTCAGGTCCGCTTGGTCGACCAGGTCCAGCCGGGCTAGTAGGAGAACCGGGTGTAGTCCTTCAGGGTGTCAAAGGCCAACATGGCTTACCTGGTGACGACGGCCTTGCAGGCTATGATGGAGTCCAAGGAACACCTGGCAGCCCAGGTGAGGGGCAGCTGACAGCCCCCTTTTTATTCAGTCTCATATTTGCATATTTCTCCTTCAAGGCTTTATCTGTTTACAGTAATTTTACCTGTTTTCACTCTACTAAGTATTTTATACCTTGCCTCTCTTAAAATAGTGTCTTGTGATTTGACTCAAAGCAATGCCACGGAATTGACCATTAATGCTTGTGATTTGAAAAAAAGAAAGAAAGCATGGTGAAGTATATTTTGCCATTTTATTTACTTCTCTTTCTTCGCCTCCTGTTGTGACTCGATGCAGGTACTGCATCCCTCAAACCAGCTGCAGCTGAGCTTGTTTGAGATAATGCTTGTGCTTTTGAATAACTCTTGTTCCGAATGCCTCTCTCTCTCTTTCATTCTCTCTCGTTTGCAACTGAAAGGCAGCTGTAGTCCAACAGCAGATGGAGGACAGGTGGATGTAACAGGTAGCTGGTATAACAACGTTTTCACATTATTGCTCTCGGTATAACAACTCTGTTGTGCTTTGCTTCTGGATTATTTGACTTTTGTGCATGATGATTTTTTTAACTGTTTACAGTTTGAATTTTAGTGACCTGAGATACCAGCTAATGTAAAACATAAAGCACACATTCTGAGAAACAGTCCACGCTGGGCAGCAGATAAAACACACTTGCACCAAAATAGTGCATTTTCACATAAAAAGTAAACATTTTTCAATGCAACTATGTTGCCCTAAAGACTGTGCTTCTGTTATTTCCTTCTCAGGTCTTTGCAGTGCTATTCCAGGACCTCCTGGGCTACCTGGACTTCCAGGAAACAGGGGATCCCCAGGTTTCCCAGGTAACACAACCAAAAACAATGGTTCTGGGTACTGCCTACAGGGTGTCTGTTTTGAGTAATTTTTCATGCCATATTTATATTTTGTAATCCAATGACCTCCAGGTCCTCGGGGCCAAAAAGGACTGCAGGGTCCAAAAGGAGAAATAGGAGAGAAAGGAGAAATGGGAGATCAAGGTAGAGGTGGCCGGACTGGACCTCCAGGTGAGGAGTGACAAGAGAACACTTACTAAACAATAGTCAGATAGACAGAACTGATCACATCTTTAATTTGAATACTATATTTTGTTCAGATGACTTTCTCTTTCATTTTCACATCTCTTTTATTAATATTTACTGTTCTCTAATACAGGATTTTCTGGCCCCCGTGGAGACTTGGGGGTTCCTGGCATCAAAGGTGCACCAGGATTCCCTGGGGTCCCTGGTTTGTACGGCCGGTATGGGGCACAGGGTGAAAAGGGTGTTCACGGAGAGGTCCTCGGAGCAGCGCCAGGACCCCCCGGTGACCCAGGACCACCTGGGCTTCAAGGAAAGAAAGGCCAAGCTGGTGATGAAGGAGAGTCAGGCTTGCCAGGTTAGCCGTTTCTCCACCCCGTCACTCACTGATTTTCAGACTCAACAGCTTATTTAACCTTCCTTTCACTTACTGTTTTCAGTATTAGTGCGACCGTTTGAATAAAGGATTTGTGAGCTATAATTTAATGTTCTTATTCATCTGTTTCTCCAGGAATAACTGGCATGCCTGGTATGATCGGCCCCAAGGGTGAGAGAGGCCCTGCAGGTCTCCAGGGGGAGGAAGGCAGGCCGGGACCAGCAGGAAAGTACGGCTACCCCGGTGATCCTGGGAGAGCTGGTCCACCTGGGCCACGTGGTAGCATTGGGCAGCCAGGTTAAACAAACACACATACAGACACACTCCTTCTTAAAAACTGTTCTTGTTAATTTCTGACATCTCCATTCCTTCTGTCATGTCTTCCTGCTTACCAGGGTTCACTGGAGAGAGGGGGACTGAAGGAGACTCTGGTGCTCCAGGTCCAATAGGATTGAAAGGCACCCCAGGGACCTACGGTGATCATGGTGTTGTCGGAGAGTCTGGCCCAACAGGTGACCCGGGATTGCCTGGTGAAAATGGACACCCTGGACCTCCTGGAATGAAGGGTTTGTTCCTTATATATTCACTTTGATACTCTACTCCTTCAAGAATAAGGAGAAACATTAAACAACAAATAATGTCATGTTTAATGGTAGTTTTGGTTGCAAGAGTTTTCTGTGACTTCTGATGGTCCCTCGCTTTCCTAGGAGTCAAAGGGTCTCCTGGCATGTCAGGGTTTGAGGGGGAAAGAGGTGATAAAGGGGTGAAGGGCTTCAGCGGGTCGACAGGAGAACCTGGACCGGTAGGCCAAGTTGGCCCAAAAGGAGTGATAGGTCGAATCGGAGATAAAGGTGAGACTGTTTTGATATGAAGTGGGTCTTAGGTTTACTAGGTTCTGTTGAGACCACCACATAAACAATTTAACTTACCATCTTCTGTCTGCAAGGTGATCGCGGTTTGAGAGGGAAACCCGGGGAGAAGCCTCAAATCCCTGCCCAGATGATCGCTGACATGAAAGGAGCCAAGGGTGACCACGGACCTCCTGGATATCAAGGCTTCACCGGGCCGAGAGGTGGGTGTGCATCTCATTCACACCTCGTCCATCCTGTCACGCTTCACTTCCCACATTCCTCACATCCCATTCTTTTCCACAGGTACCAAGGGTTACCCCGGTGTGCCAGGCCCCGAGGGACATCATGGTCTACCTGGAGAGCCCAGCACTGTGAAAGGTAACCAGGGAGATCCAGGTGCGCAGGGCCTGCCAGGGATAAAAGGAATGCCAGGCCCAACTGGAAGTCGTGGCATTACTGGTTTTAAGGGAATGTCTGGCAGCAAGGTGAGCAAAGCCATACTGGGAATGTTTTATGCCTTAAAGAGCCAGTCCACCAATTTCACAGATAAGTCAGTCAGTTGTCAGTTTGTCTAGTTTTTCAGGAAGTATACTACTCAGCTTATAAAAGAAGCTGTTAAACGTCTTCTGTAGCTCTGGAGGGAGCTCTCCAGAGTTAATGAGTTACCCTGATGATGTCACTCAAGAAAAGATGCTCTTGAGTGGCAATAATCGAATATCAAATAGCAGGACTACCTCTTTAAGTAATAACTTACATTTTTGCACTCAATCTGTCCATCTCCATCGTATGTTTCTGTAGTTTCAAAACATGTTCAATACATTTTTACACTTTCATCACAACATCCCATTCAAAGGTGGTATATTCTAATGTTTCATTGGTTTGTTACTCATCAATTTTTTGTTTCTTTCCAGGGAATTAAAGGAAGCCCTGGTGCCTATGGTGCATCAGGAGATACAGGAAGGAAGGGAATCAAAGGTACAACTTAATATTTGAACTCCAGACAGATTGAGATCTAGATGCTAATTATAAAATGCTTTTGATAGAAGTATTTTAGGTAATAGTAAGTTTTGAATACTATTACAGGTGAGACTGGCCCTCGGATAGACCTGCCAGGAGTTCCTGGATTGAGAGGAGAGCCCGGTTTTTCAGGAAACCCAGGTACAACCTTTATCCCATACAGCTCTTCTCTTCTGGTGTTGTTGGGCACCACTGAACAATAAGAGGCTCATTCTTGGCTGATATGAGATGACTGATATTTCCTTTACAGGCCAGAAAGGACTCATTGGACAAACTGGGGATAGGGGTACACCTGGTTTTGATGGTATCGAAGGGAAAAAGGGGGAGGCAGGTGATTCAGGACCATTAGGAGACCCTGGTAAGAGACTCCCATTCACTTTTTTGTTACATTTGTTACATTGCTATGATTCTGGCTCATACGCAGTCTTGTGATTTTTGTGTTCTGCAGGCTCAGATGGGCAGAGGGGAACTCCTGGTAACCAAGGTCAAAAAGGCTTTCCTGGACCTCCTGGAAAAGACGGACATCCAGGTTTTCCTGGCTTCCCAGGAAACAAAGGTAACATGATCAGACCAGTGCCTTCTATGTCCTTCTCCTTAACTGCATACTTGTTGTCCACCATCTGATCTGTGGAAATGTGTGCAGGTTTCCCTGGCCTGAAGGGTCTTTATGGATTACACGGATTGAAAGGACAAAAGGGTATTGCTGGAACACCAGGTATTCAACAATCTCACTCTCCACCCTGTCACCACTAGAATATAACATAAATGTTGCAAGATGAAAATTGGTCAGATGCTACTTTCATATAGATCACTTAGAGCTTAAAGGACCTGAAACAATATTTTTTCATTCAGCTTCTTACTACAAGTAATGCGGTCCAGCATGAACGTACAGTTTTCAGCCAGTTAAAAGAATTTAGTTTTTTTTTCTCATGAGCGATTGTTGTATATGTGTTTTCCTTTTTCTGTGCTCATCTTAATGGTTTGAATTGGCTGGGGCAATCAGAAGAAATATGAAAATGTGAAAAATGTGTACTTTGGTGCACCAATCAGGTTTGAGCCACATAAACTGACAATAGTTTGTGATTTTGTTTGGTCACTGCCAGTCAAACCTGACTCACTCACATTGCTGGATGTAGCAGATTTGTTTGGGTTTTTCAACGTTAAACTCAAGAAATTGTAGATTTAATCCTTAGGTGTGTTTTCTTTTACTCTGATTGTTACTAATTTACTCATAAATATTTAGTCTAAATACTTGCCTTGCTTTCAGGGCCTTCAGTAAAAAACACTTTGGAAAGATTGGTTAAGTCAATCAGAGTTCTTCACTACATCCAGTGTTGTTGAGTAGGAACCATATCAGATGTTACACATATTTCCTGTTTGTACTTTTATTAGGTCTGGATGTCACTGGACTGGCTGGAGAACCAGGAGCCAAAGGAGAGAGGGGAGACAGCGGTGACCCCAGTAACCAACCAGGTTTTCCTGGCACAGTGGGTTTGAAAGGCCCCCAAGGACCTCAAGGTCAGCCAATACTCCCATTAAAAGTAAAAATGATGCACAGCAACACATAATATATTTTGGTGTGTAATATATTTAAGGACATCTTAAGAAACAATGTTTCACTGGTTTAGGTGACCAGGGTCTACCTGGACCGCCAGGGTTACGTGGTCCCATAGGACCAGAAGGGACCCCAGACAGACCAGGTCACAGTGGAGACCATGGCTTTGCAGGACCTAAAGGGTACCAAGGTGAGAAGATGCAGTTTGATCAGAGCAACAAAAGCAACAGTGCTATACCCATACCCACTTTAAAAACAAATGGTGGACAGTAAATATTGAATTATTTCAGTCTGCATCTCATAAATAATAATTTATTTCTATTTGAATTGATTGAATTGAGTTTTAATGCTATGAAGGTTTTGTTCACCTTACATACAATCAATATTTATTAACTCTAATTGATATGTTTCTCAGGTTTGCCTGGACCCAGAGGACTTCCTGGTGTGGACGCTCCCCCTGGAGAAAAGGGAGTACCAGGATTAAATGGGTTTCCTGGACTCCCTGGTAGGAAGGGATTCAAAGGAGATCAAGGTCTATTTGGGTACAGGGGGCCAAATGGTGTATCTGGGAAGAAAGGTAGGCATCAAGTATTGAATCTTTTCAAAGATATACCTTTAGCAGGTATAGCAGATGATTTAAACCTTCAAAGTTGTATCAGGTTATGCATGTCACTTATCATGGTCCATGGTCTACAAGATTATTTTAAATAATAGATGAGATGATGATTCATAGTTTGAACAAATAATCAATACAAATAAATTTTTTGTTTTGGCGAGAATGTATCGCTTATTACTGAAGAAGTGCCAGAGATGGCACACATTTACAGTATGTTGCTGTTTTTCTGTTAAAAGGCCAGGTAAGGTATTGTAATTGTATCATATCATTAATCATTTTGATTTCCACTTTTTTTATTTCTGCCATCATAAAATACCATAAATTGTTTGTTATTATGTCTCAGCCTGTAAATTCTGCACCTGTCTGCAGACTACCTATGCAGACTGATTATCAGCTATGAGTCTTCATATGCATCTTTCTTGTAGGAGTGAAAGGAGATCAAGGATTTATGGGACTTCCTGGTTTTATGGGTGTGAAGGGAGAAAGAGGGCCAACTGGTCCAAAAGGAGACACTGGACCCCCTGGTAAATAATGCACTTTCACAAAATACACAGATTGCTCACTAGTTACCAGATATGCACGTGTGTGTGTTTTTTGTCTTGATCAATACATGATCCTTCCCTGCCACAGGTGCCCGTGGGTTACCAGGGAACCAGGGTCCTCTTCCACCTATCACCAAAATGCCAGGAGAGAGGGGCACTCCAGGACCACAGGGTATCCGAGGACCAAAGGGTATCCATGGGGTACCAGGGCCACAGGGGCCCCCTGGGGATGCAGGTTAGTTTTTGTAATAAAACATTTGTTTTTGAGCATCCATGAGTGAAATGTAGCATGTCTGTAGCATACCCATATCCTCTCACTGGTCAGGTTTCATGGGACCCATTGGGCAGAGGGGCATGCCTGGGATCAGTGGTACACCAGGGGTGCCTGGATTTCAAGGAGAGTTTGGACAAATCGGCCACCAGGGTCTGCAAGGCATGGAAGGTGCGTCTGGATTAAAGGATTTGAAGTGGGAGGAGATTTAAGGGGAACCAGTTTTTGATTGTTATTTTTGTGAAAATCAGATTAGTGAACGAATGAGGGCCGAACTGAAAATGATTAACATTTAGATGTAGACTAGACTTCAGGACTAGAAAAGTCCTGAAGATCTGTCTGTAATATTATGTAATTACATTATGTTTGCCAGGGTTGGAGGGAAATTATATAGGCTTAGGCAACATGCATGATAGCATCATATTTGTGTACAGTGTGTACAGCATGTATATGTTTGGATGTATTATATAACTGATAATTAGTTCATTTTGCAAAACACAGTTCTGAATTCATTCCTCAACAGGTCACCGCGGCAACCCCGGTATCACTGGGTTACCTGGTATGCCTGGCCGCAGCATCAGCGTAGGTTACTTGCTGGTGAAACACAGTCAGTCAGAGCAGACGCCCATGTGTCCAGTGGGCATGTCGAAACTGTGGGACGGCTACAGTCTGCTGTACCTCGAGGGCCAGGAAAAGGCCCACAACCAGGATCTTGGTAAGTCGGGGTGAACTGCAAGATGTTATACAGCATGTTAATTAAACGTAGTGACTACCAGCACCAGTGTTGTTTTGTTTCAAGGGATTTTCCTGGGGGGAAAAAAAATCAGTTGTCAGTGTGTTCTCTAGAGACGTACCAGTGCGAGTGAGTTACAGTGCTGTCATGTCAGACCATGTTGATGTTCAGCCACACATTCCCACATTAAATTTCTGGCATTGTGTTCCAATGAACCAGAGGATATTCCAAAGGGCTTCAGCTCATCAGATCTAACTACTGCATTCAAACCAGCCAGATGTCCTTACTTTTAAATTTCACATTTGGCATGATGATGGGGGGGGGGGGGTGGTAAAAAAGACTTGACTGATTACAGAAAGGGACAGGTTTGTTTTTCATTAAAATATCTCTGTGTACTGAGGCAGTTTTCTCAGATGTGTTTTAATCATTTCCACTGCTTGTTCTCCTCACGGTCTAATTCAGCTGGGTAACCAGTTCAAGTCTGCTTTTAGAATAGCTTAAAAATCAATTGTAATCAGATTTGGTCTAAAAGAATGAACTATGGATAACAACAAGAACCAAGCTGAACAGAGACTTCCTCCTATAAATGTGACAGATCTTTCACTAACTTTGAGAAATTCTACAGCTTAAAATGAATTTCATCTCCTCATTTCTCATCTCAGTGCTGCTTTTGCCAAAGGTGACAAAACAGAATATACAGACTGGAAAACTAAACGCGTAAATGGTTTAGACTTTCCAACAAAACCCTTTCTCCAAAACAGACACTACTTCGTCTCACCACACATAGCTAGAACAAATTTCCAGAGGATAAAGTACTTCAAATACTCCAGTTCTGAGCACCTTTAAAGGTTATATAATGCACCTTTGCCCAGCTCAGTAAGAGGTTTGGCCTCTACAGCTTTACTTGGTCTCGTATGACCAGTAGTTTACTGTTAGAAAATGTTTGGAAATTTAAGGTAGATGTTGTTGAATAATGGATGTTACTAAGTCAGTTAATTTACTTTTTTATTCTTCTGTTCTTGTGGGACTCTTATACTACACTATACTACATTTTAGCATTCACCATTATGCTATCAATAGGCTTTAAAGACTACCTTCAAAGCAAAGTGAATATTTTTTTAGGTACTGCAATTCATTCAGCTACATTTTAAGAACTTGGATTATAATCCTATCTGCTCTTCTGTTTACATCTTTTAAAATTCTTCAGTTTCTTTCTTATTCCATATTATTTGAATGGTTAATTATGTAAATTATATTAAATATAGTATCTCCATTGCATAAAAAGCACTTTGAATTCAGTTTGGTTTAATTAATTAGTTTTTTTTTTTGTTTGTGGCTCAGGTCTGGCTGGCTCCTGCCTCCCACGGTTCAACACAATGCCGTTCCTGTACTGCAACCCTGGAGACATTTGTTACTACGCCAGTAGAAATGATAAGTCCTACTGGCTTTCAACTACTGCTCCTCTTCCCATGATGCCCGTAGAAGAGAAAGACATCAAACCTTACATCAGCCGTTGCTCGGTGTGTGAAGCTCCGTCAGTCGCCATCGCCGTACACAGCCAGGACATCACCATCCCACAATGTCCTTTGGGCTGGCGCAGCCTGTGGATCGGCTACTCCTATCTCATGGTGGGTTCTGGTCTTCTTTTCAGAAAATACACTTAAATTAAAAGATAAATAAAACCATAAAATCAAAAGGTGCTTCATGCAAAATGTTAGCATCATTATTAATTAATGTAATGTACTCTGCAGCTCTGGACTAGCGAGGTCTGGGAAATTCGAAAAACATTTTGGATTTTGGACTTTAGATATGTGGGTGTTGACCTGAAAGAGAGGGTCTACTGAACAGCCACTGTCAAGTTCTGCTGTGGCAAGTGTAGTATCTAGTGTTTTTTTCAGCCATGCTAGTGGACATTTTGATTCTGACTGATTCTTTGTTTTTTCCCCAGTCCCTTCAACTTTACGTAGATGCAGTCCTAAATGTTTGGAGACCGGTTTAGGCTTACCTTTCTCACAGCATCCTCTGTACTTTGTCTTTCTTTTTGTTTGTTTTCCAGTTTCATCATCCCAAATAATGTCTTTAAACAAAAAGAAAAAATACAGAATATCAATATCAGACTTATCCTTTAAAATGCTCACCCGCCTCACCTGTCCCCCCCTCACCTTTGTCTTCACAGCATACAGCGGCAGGAAACGAAGGCGGAGGTCAGTCCTTGTCATCACCCGGCTCCTGCCTGGAGGACTTCCGCACAACGCCGTTCATTGAGTGTAACGGGGCCAAAGGCACATGCCACTACTTTGCTAACAAGCACAGCTTCTGGCTCACCTCCATAGATCAGTCCTTCCACACTGACCCGGCATCACAGACACTCAAAGCAGGCCAGCTCCTGTCACGCATCAGCCGCTGCCAGGTCTGCATGAAGAACTTGTGAGAGACTCGGTATTGCCGACAGAAAGAAGTCGTTCCATTGACAGTGATCTAGTGTCGTCTTCTCTACGCGTTTTAGATCAATGTAAATGGGAAATGTTCTCCCCGAGCCACAGAGCTCAGATATGCAATGGCTGTGTGGCACCGTGAGCTTTGGGCAAAAAAGTCCCACTGTAGATAAAACAGGAGAAACCCCATAATGAAGTCAACCGCATTATGGGAAAACAAGTACTTTTGTGTTAAATGTGGAATTGGTGCTTACTGTTTAACTTATTACCTCAGCTACGTTGACACATTGTTATCGATCAGAGTTACCGTACAGTACAGCTGAACCAAAGATGCCCATGTGTATGCACTGCTTCAGTTTATCCAGATGTTGTTTGTTTCAGGGTTTACAGCCTAACATAGAGCCACTAACACTGCTTCTCAGCTCGATTGAACAATGTGCCATTAGAGGTCTTGACCAGCTGTTGGTTGATACTATTGACAGTATTATCCTGCTTTTACTCCATCTGCTCTTACAAAACCTATTTTTTATAACTTTTTTTCCAAGCTGTTATTCTGTTTTATGCATTTATCAGCTACAGCCAAAATGTCTGTAAGTCTTTAATTTTCCATTCACCTTGTGTTCACACAATGCACTGATTCCCTTTGTATTTATATCAGCTGAATGAACTTGACCCCCTTCCCTGAGAGTTTAAATATACACCTTATCTAATACGACTCATGTCATGCTCATTTTCCTTAACAAATCTACTAATTATTGAGCCGCCCCGAGCTGCCAACAGGACAGAATATAAACAGCTTGGATCAAAGGTCTGAGTGTCACTGATCCTGGGTTGGATTAGAGTATTTTACATGATTTAGAAAGTAGGTCAATTGTTCTGCTTCACCTAGATACACTTATTTGGAAATAAACAGCTTGATAAGACCGAAAATATACTGACAGCATTTGTTTTCATTGTAATGTAATTATGGTTATTTTCATAAACATGATCATTTCATCGGATTGTAAAGATTAAATGTTGTTTGATATACTTCTTAGACTGTGTCATCTGTCTCTCGTAGGCTTTATCTTAAATCTGACAGACCAGACAGACTGCAAAATAAAGATCTTTATTATGACCGTGTTCTTAAAAATTCAAAAGGGGTATTTACACTCATTGAAATGTTCCAAATGTCCTGATAAAACAACTCTAGTAACCAAGCATAAGAGAAGACAAAAGGAGAGTGATTTATGGAAACCTTCAAAAATACATCTATAATAAATCACAGTGCAATGTGCCAACCACTGAACAATTAATGCTGTTAAATTTGTGAAATCATTCCAAAACATAAACAATCAATAGCAGTGATTGACTTCTTGTGTGTGTTAATTGCCCACAGACACATCTTTGGGATACAAGTGCAGTTTCAGTCATTGGGGTGAAATGGTTCAAAGCACAGAGTGATAACGCAACATGCAGTTACTTCCCTTCCTTACACAAAAACGGTTAAAATGTCACTGGACACTCTGAATGCTAGTCGCTTTTTCTGACAATCTTCACAGAATCAAGAATGTGTGTGTGAACAGTGTGTGTGTTATTATTGCTATCGGGTCTCAGCCGAGGCAAATAAGTAGTACCGTCACAGTTGTGGATTTTGGTGTGCAGACCAACCTGTCGATTGTCCTTCATTAAAAACAAGTCTCTGCCAGCGGCGGTGGCCTCTCCACCAACCTTTGCCAGCTTCTAGCAGCAAACGGATTTGGCCCGCTTGTTGTTGGACCCTCTGCACTCCTCCAGGTCCACCGTGGAGTCCTGGTTCTCGTTTCTCTTCCTCAGGATGGAAGGCAGCACCAGATCAAACAGCGTCTCAAACAGAGCATCCACATTGTAGCCCGTCTTGGCACTCGTCTCGAAGCACATCTTCTCTGCAGGCAGGCTGCTCTTCTCCTCCAGGCCCTTGTAGCGCAGTATTCTCCCATAAAGAGCCACTGCGTCTTCGGGGGAGACCTGTTTGTGGAGCATCACCCCGGAGAGGGATGCAGGGGAGGCCGGTGGTGTAGGGCAAGCAGACAGCACCTGTGGTTCTGTACTCTCCTCCTCGCGCTCAGTCTGGTCCTCAGACACCACATCTGAGTCCAGACACAGTTGGGCTTTAGGGTCTGTGAGATCAGCCTTGTTGCCCACTATAGCATAAATACAGTCATGGTTAGCAGTGTCGGTCAGGGACAGGAAGCGCTCCTCCAGCTCAGCCAGGCTTTGCCAGTTGGTGACGTCGTAAGTGAGGACGACGGCGGCTGCACCTCGACAGTACATCGAGCCCAACCCGTGGAACTGCTCGCGACCTGGAGGAGGCAGAGACAGGTCGTCAGTGTGTGAGCCACACATGCACAGACTTAAAAACATACCGTACGGACAGCGCCGCAGAAGGACACACAGCACAAAGAGAAGTTGTGCAAGACAGTCAGCAGTTTGAAAACAGAACCAGCCTTTGTTGTTGAAATATGCAGGACTCTTGAAAGGGCACATTGTGTGTGAATATTTTACCTTTGGAGACATCACTTGGATAACACTGAGATGCGAGTATATTAGGTACACCTAAGTATTATTTTAGCATCTTAAAATCCTTTGTGTTATCCAACCAACAGCCCAAAACCTAAAGATATTGAGTTACTGGCAGTTTATATATCAAAGTGAAAGAGTGCATAGAACCAGATAATGTTTTACTTCTTTGCTTGAAATGTAACAAATGATTATTTTAAGTTAAATGAATTGATGGTTAAAACAGTTGTCAGTTTTTGTCAATCACTGAACCACTGATTGCTCATTTCACATTCAACACGATTCAATAGTCCATTTGTTGCATTGATTCATCATAAATACCTTCTGGAAACCATCAGAATACACTGATCTCAGGTGGAAAAATGTTCACTTTTCACTACTGGCTGAAGTAGCAGAAAAGAAGATACTCAGTTCTCCTTGTGGTTCTGGAAATCACTATTGCATGTAAGTTTGGAAAACACAAGTTAAAGCATAAAGAGTCAGGTCTTCCTGTCACAACCCTGTCATGTGACTTAAGAGGAACAGGGCAGGCAGTTTAAACATCTTCAAGGGCCTTTGAAACTAAACTGTCCAGAGAGGACATTATCAGTGGGAAAATTATCAGCCTGACAGCCTGTTTTCAATGTGCTGAGCCAAACATGCGGCAGCTTTTAGGACAACCCTTATAACTTCCACTCTCCCAAAGCTTTATGGTCTGCGCTTATATATCTGCAATAGCAGCCTTGCCATGATTCAGCGCTGATCTGGCATTTCTCCACCATAGTGACTAAATAAAACGAACACAGCCTCCTGCCAGAGGTCATGGAGTTAGGGAACACTGACAGGAAATGGCTTACTGGTGACATGTCCGCCTTTTCCTTATCTCTGCGGCTCACCGACTCTACTTTTGTCAAATGTGTATTTGAGGGTTTGATGTAATTCATGTTTACACAATACTGGAATGTAGTGCTGCTATAAGCTTATTCATCGGCAGCAACTGCACAAGTCAGGCCTGCCGATATAAAACAGACAAAGAAGCTTATTTAAGAGAAAATGAATTCAAAGTTATCCTGTGAACCTTTGGGTCAGTTAGGGACACGTTTTAGAAAAGAGTTTGAGTATGTGTAAAATGTATTCAGTATTACAGTAAAATAACAAATTGACAACCACGCAAACTGACAGTATTCTTCATTCTGAGGCATAAAGTGTCAGAACGACATGCCTAAATAAATAACAGTTAACCCAACCACTAACTGAAGAGCCGCCGCAGGTTATAGCAAACAATTTACCACCCAGTCACGCAGGTGCCGAGTATAAATGCTGCTCTCTGTGTCCCTGGGCTAAATAATACTCTCATGTTGTGCTGAAACAATTTGTCAGTTATCAAATCACTCAGCCAACAGAAAATCTAATCAAAAGAAACTTATTTAGTCTTTTAGTCCTTTTCACCAAAAAAAAAAAAACACAACATTACAGCTTCACATAAAGAGGTGCTTTCCCTCTTTGAGTTTTTCAGCTGTTGGTCAAAGTAAAGTAACCTTAAAATGACGCAGCTTGTGATCCACATCGGTGTTGTAGTAGCATTTCAAGTTAATTTGATTTATCTGGTAGGATGGGGGCCTTTACAGTGTTGATCTGTTGACGGCCCAAGCACACAAGCTGACCTACATCTGATGGTCTGAAGTGTAGTTTTAGAGTTTTTTTCAATGTTAAATCAATTTGGTGTTCATGTTCATGTTTATGTTTATCTTCAGTCAAATATTTAGCAGAGGAGGTGATTTAAGAAGCCCCCATCTCAGGCAGCTGTTCATAGTTTTAGAAAATAAGTCAGAGGTACTGTGTGTGTGTGTGTGCGTGCGTTACTGCAGGAGTACATAGATGACAATGGCTTTGATTACGTCAGATTAGTGCAACATTGAGCAACAAAGCACAAGACAAAGCACAGTGATTTTTCATATATAGCACAATATATCTTTCTAATAAAACAGTATTAAGGTCATTGATCAGTGACATATGGGGCTTTGAAGGGGAACAGGTGCCCACATGGAGGAAATTTTCTGTTAACACACTAAAAATGAATATGTTATGTAGAACAAACAATTACTTTCATTATTAATAAGTCCTTCATCCTTTGCTGTTAAGGAACTGATACTTTATCAGTTTATTTACTTCATCTAAATATTTATCACATGTATCATGACCAGCAATGACGTCTTAAGAAGGATTTTCTCACATAGTGTGATCAGCTGCTAGAAACTAAACTGTTAAATTTATAGTGATGTGAAACTTTAACTGATTGAAAGACAGAAACTCTCACATTTTCTAGGAATCAGCTCTTAGATTAAGTGACTAAGACGCTTTCATTTTAATAATCATTTTAAAAACAGGCCCTTTTGGTTGTTTGGTTGTTGTTTGACCTTTGTTAAAATCTACCTGACAGGATTATTAGAACAGAATTACCCATCTATCTATCTATCTATCTTAGATATAGATATCTAAGATACAGACATAGACATATATTTTATTATTGTTCATCGATTTCATTAAGTTGTTTATGATTTTTGTACATTGTATAATCTTTTATTTCATATCTAACATTTAAGTAACCTTACTACCTTCAGTTTACCTTACTTTTTTTTAGATTAAAGTTCAATTCTCTGTATTTGTAGCAAACAACTTTTGGGCAACACAGAATGAATATTTACTTAAAGAGCCATGTCCCTTAAAATCAAATAAGACGTGAAACCAAGCGGTTTTAAAGACCCTGGTATTCAGAGGTTTTTAGTTTTAGAGCTTGTTTTAATGGCTGTTTTTCTCTTGAGTGTGTTATCAGGTTGTTTTAATCCTGTTTTGACCTGAAAACTTTTACATGTGGTTGACTTTTTGTGTTTTCTTAATAAAACACGTTATTGTTGTCGGTTTCAGCGCTGAGACTTTAATCTGTCACTTTAACACGCGAGCAGCCTGCGCGCTCACATGACAGTGATTGCCTCAGGTGAGATAAGAGTTATCAGGTAAACACCGTCAATGAACCGGATAAAGAGCTCAAAACAGACAGAGAGACAGCATGAAGGGTGTGTTACCAGCAGTGTCCCATATGGAGATGTTGTACGGCCCCCACTGTTTGAGGAAAAACGCCCCTCCGACTGTGCTGATGGTGTCTTTGAACTTCCTCTCCGTGTACCTGTGGAGCAGCGACGTCTTCCCCACGTTCATGTCACCCAGGAGGACCACCTTGACGTCGGGCTTCTTCATCTTCGACAACTCGGGCATGGTGCCTGCTGGAGGTTTTACTCGCCCACCACTAACACCACCACCTCCTCCTCCTCCTCCACCTCCCTGTCAGTCTTTATCCAGCGAGAAGAGAAACGCAGCCTAGCTCGTAAAAATACTATCGGGCTGGACGCGACTCGCTCTGACGGACTCCATTTCTATAAAGCAGAGTCAATTTTGCAGAAGCGTGACTCTCCAGGTTTGACTCATGGTCAACCCGCAGCCCGGAGCTGAACTTCAAAAAGTAACTGAGGTGAAACAGGAAGTAGGTGAGGAGATAAAGATTTTACAGAGGCGAGTTTACCCTGAGCGCTGCCTGTCAGGCGCACACCGGCAGCCTGCGCGCCGCCCACGGCAGTTTATACCATGTTTTTATTTGTTGTTATTACAAAAATAAATAAATAAAAACTCATTTAGAATTCAGCACAAGAGGAGGAGGAAAACAAGGAGAGAAAGGCAACAAAAATGTGAATGCTATCAGTAAAATATATAGTTAAAAAAAAAACATACACACAAATGATATGGCGATATGCTGTGTTCATATGATATTTAAATTTGATAAAGAAAAAATAGATTCATTAATAAATGACCAGTGAACTATCTGTTAGCTCGACATTAAAGTGCCCATTTGGTGGCATATTTATCAGCTTTTATTAAAATTATTTTAAAGGTTTTAGCTACATTATGAAAATAGCACCTGTAACGTGAATATCATATTAATCCAGTAAAATAGTTAATAAGATACAGTCAGTGAGTGTTCCTATTATTGAAACGTTTAGAGAACAAGAGTGTGATACAAATGTCCAGACAGCATGTTTATGTACACACTGAAAGAAACTAAGTTATATAGTTTCTACCACCAACAGAAAATACAAGTCTTTTTTCTTAGGCTTTTTTTCAGGATTCACTGAAATATATAAAAGACTTCTGAATAAATTTTTCAGATGGTAATGTTTACACTGTTAGTCCACTGTGCCCGTTTCTCCCTACACAGTCTAGGTTTTATGTTACCTACAAGGCAAAACGCAGGGCACAGATTACCACTTGTACGCTTGATTTACCACACTGGATGGCCCCGGTGGGCGGGTGGTAGTGACCCTGACACAGAAAGATTATTTTCCTGAAAACAAATAAAGTTGATGGAGAAGAATTTGATCTGTTTTGATAAAGTGTTTTACAGACTGTGAAAATAACCTTTTCACCCGAGATATCCTTATTAAAATAAAGCGCACAGCTCTTATTGAATGACTATAGTAGACTACATCTTGCTGTTAAAAAGTGATGCTCTTTCATTTTAAGTTGACCTTTGATATTTTTTAAACAAATCCAAGATTTAGCAACTGTTGTGCTGCGTTCATGTACTGTCGTAAATGCCAAAAGCTTTACGATAAAACGTTTGAGGACTTGCTGAGTCAGAGTTACAATACAGCCTCTCTGCAGAACACGTGACAAGAAGTGTAACAACAATACATTTTATGATGATTGAAAATTAACTTTGAATAATATGTGTTAGTTTATTCTATATTGCATAATTAAATGTTATTAATAAAGTTATCTGATTCTGATTACAGAGGACTTCTGGTAAAAAGCATGCATATATCTTATTCTTTAAAAGTATTACTTTAGTTAGGACACTTTCCAATAACTACGGCAGGGAAAAAAAGAAAAATCTTGCAAAATGTTAATGCTTGATATTTTTTCTCTGGTCTGTCTTGGTTTCTGAAACCAAGACAGACTAGAGAAAAAATATCAAGCATTTGAGGATTTTGAGGCTTTGGGGGAGAGTGTTCAATTTCAACATGTTTCACCATTTTCTGACATTTTATGGACCAAACAACTAATCAATGAATTGAGAAAACGAGTAATCAATCAAAATAATACTTATTTTAAGCGCTACTTTATACTTTGAGTATGTGCACACACTTTAGCTAAACTTTGTTTTGAACAATGTAGAGCTCTTTTTATTCTAAAACAGATTATTTTATTGTACATTTCTGTGTTATTTTTCATTTCTTGCAGTACATGTTTCTTTTTCTTTCCTCTCACTGTGCTTGTTGTGACTATTATGCACCAAAATACCAAAACAAATCAATAGTATGTTGAAATCCTATTTGCCGATGAGGCTGATTTACCAAATTAGCAGACAGGAGATCTAGAAGAAACACAGAAATACAGTAATACAAGTAATAAAATGAAATACCTTTGAAGGAGGAACTATCCATGTTCTTACATTATTGTTATTTACATTCTTGTCTCTTACTTCTATTTGTCAGCACATGTATAGTATACCTTTTATCTTAATTTGTTTCTTTGTTTATTTTCTATGCTAGATAAATAAACATTGATGGGACATCATATATCAGCCACCTAGCGGCCATCAGAAGAAGCGCAGCTTTAAAGGCATTCCCCTGCACTCTGCTCAGCTGTGAGGGCTGCTGCTCCCCGGCTGTGGCAGATTTCCGAGGAGCCTCTAAAGGCACCATAAGCCTTTAGCTTTTCCTCCTTCTTCTTCCTGCTCAGCTGCACCGGGTCAAACGAGCGTCCCATGATCCGGATCACTTGTGTGCAGCTGTCAGCGCTGAAGCTCCGTCCCAGTTTAGGTAAGAAACACCTGGAGGGGCTTCAGTCAGTGAGCAAATGACAACATGCAGCCTCAGAGCCACATGCTCGGCTTTGGCTTGACCACCGTCGCGCTGTCGGTTGTCGCCACATTGGTGTGTTTGAACCAGAAAGGTAAAGGAAATCTCATGATTTTTATGTTTACTATTTAATCACAACCGTGGTAGATGTAAGAATCGCTGAGCTGCCTCCATGTTGGCGGTGGTGACAGGTTGAAACCAGGGGCTCTAGGACCGCGCAGACACCGGGCAGGGGCGGAGGTGGGCGCTGATCAGAGGTCAGTTTGTAAATTCACCCAATCAGAGCAAAGAGCTGAAGGCGGCTCGAGACGCTGGTCCCCGGTCAGTCAGGTCTTTAACGCGCTACGCATTTTGTCAACGACGTAAAAGGATAAACACAGACAGCGACGCGTTAGCTAGCGCACAAAGAGTTGATATTTACAGGCTGTTGTGATGGTTTCCAAATTAAAAACTATATTTCTGACCTCCTCGAGGCCTCCTAAGCGACCCGAGTGTCCAGCTGAGGTTGTTGGGGTTGTTTCGGAGAGCGGCGCCCCGCGTTTGATGCGGCTGAGGAGCAGGCGTCCATCATAATCCGCAGTGTCAACATCTGGAGAGGTGAGGGTGTCCGACATGCAGGGGAACCACCACCCGGGGCTTCCTGTGGTCGGACGTGGAGACCAGGACCTTGTTGAACATCTGGGGGGAGCAGGACATCCAGGTGGCGCTGGACGGAAACTTCAGAAACAGCTTCGTGTACCGAGACGTGTCCCGGAGGCTGGGGGCGATGGGGTTTGACAGGACGCCGGAGCAGTGCAGGGTGCGGATCAAGAGCCTCAAGAGACAGTACCTGTTAGCCAAGGAGGGCAATCTGCGGAACAACGGGCAGTATCACAAGATCTGCAAGTTTTATGACACCATGGAGAGGATTTTGAGCAACCGGTCCGCCCTTGACCCCCAGGAGTTCATGGACGGTGGGGCGGGGGGAGAGGAGGCCGTGGACGGCCTGGAGGAGGATGGAGAGGAGGCTCAGGACGCTTACTCAGAGAGCACAGGGGAGTGTCCCTATCCTGCAGAGACTGAAGTGAAGCTGGAGTACCCAACTGTTCCCATCCCTATTCCCGTTAAAGTGACAGTGGGCAACAACAGTAAGTGCTCCCTGCTTGTCCACATTGATTGGTTCCTCTGTGATTGATGAAAACACCATGTTTGTTTGTTTGTTTTTTTTTATTATTTCTAACACCTCTATATGCTCAGATGTGCCTTTTATAATGTCTCACTCCTTTCCGCTCCAGGTGCTCCGGCCAGACCACAGAACAGCAGCCAGTCGGCCAGCAGTTTGTCGGCCAGGACGCCAAAACGGCAGAGGAAGCGGCGTACCAACTTCCCCATGGAGAAGCTGATGGAGCAGTTCCTGGAGCAGAGTGCCCAGGCCGAGGACAGCTTCTACCGGATGGAGGAGCAGCGCTTGCAAGCAGAAGACCGCCGCAGAGAGGCCGAGCATGCCAGGGAGCTGCACATGCTTCAGATGCTTGGCCAGATGTTCTCCAGCATCTGCCCCGACAGAACCGGCTCCGCGGCCACCCCCTCCAAAGCGGCTCCGTCAGCCCGCGCTCCTGTGCCATCCGGTGCCTCTCCGTCATGCACGCGGGGCCAGTCCGGTCGCCTCCGGCGACCTTCGCCCCAGACAGACTGTTTCACCCAACAGAGTCAACTGTTGAGCCCAGATCCCCAGGCATTAGGTATCAGGCGTCGTGTGTGCAGCCGGGAGATGGAATGTGTGAGGAGAAAGCTGAAAATATGTCAGCTGTCATGTGAAGGCTCCATTACACTGTTTTTCTTTAGTTGGATGGTTTGTTAAGTTACCTCCATCCGCAGCCAATGATTATCTCTGCTTTAGTTCTCGTGGTGAAGTCGTCTTGTGTCTGCGGAAGGTAAAAACTTTGATTGGACACTGACTCGAGGCCAAACAAGTATTCCACTCTTCACTTCTCTCGCTATGTTTATTTCCTCAGTGTTTGAACGCTACTACATTTCGGGGTCCACATCGCACAGAGGCATGGATGACGACATCCTCTCACTGGTAAAGAGCATAGTCCCTCCGCTGACATCCAAAAAGCACAAGGGGCAAGATGGACGTATCGGTATCATTGGAGGATGCCAAGAGTATGTCACACAAAGTCCAGCTTGTCCTCCCTATAAACATCATTCACCAAAGTAGAGTTTAATTTGTTATTCTACACAACATTTGCACTAATTCTTTTTATCTGCCCTCCATAAAGCTACACTGGAGCCCCATACTTTGCTGCCATCTCTGCACTGAAAGTGGTAAGCAGTGCTTCTGAAATGTGTTTTGGGTTTTTTTGTGGTTAAAGTCCAGTGCTGGTGTACTA
Organism: Scortum barcoo; assembly: GCA_023238725.1. Classification (NCBI taxonomy): domain Eukaryota; kingdom Metazoa; phylum Chordata; class Actinopteri; order Centrarchiformes; family Terapontidae; genus Scortum; species Scortum barcoo. The sequence goes on from CM041550.1 coordinate 15,805,489, forward strand.
ACTGCATACATTTGGCTTGTCTCCAGGGGGCTGATTTGTCTCACGTGTTCTGCGCCAAAGATGCTGCAACTGTAATCAAATCATACAGCCCTGAGCTCATAGTCCATCCTGTTCTGTAAGTACTGACCCACCTGGAACACGTGTTATATCTGAACATCATTTTGACACAACACCATTCTGTCATCTCTGACACAAGAGTGATGTGTGTTTATTTACATTAAGTGTGAGTGTTTTTGTGTACTCTCAATACTCTTGTACTCTCATGTACTTATAATACAGGACTGTTACTAAGGGAATTAAAAATCTGCAAATAAATAAATAAATAATATGCAATGTAAATATCTGAATACACAGTATAACACTTTACAAATGCATCACAAGAGCTGTTGTAAGAAAGTAGAGTTATAAGATTATATAAGGTCAGATTTTGCTATTGCCTATAATTAGAGAGGTTACAAGTGTTTTTTGTGTGTTTTGTCACAGAGTGGAGAATTTGCTCATGGCTTTCCATGATGCTCTTTGTTTTCTTTAAGTAAGCAAGCAAAAGTATTAAATTTGGCTGTAGATGGTTGGGAAGATTCCATTTTCAATTTCTGTCATGCTCTCTGGAGGTTTTTATTATGTTTTCCGGGGAGAGAATCAATCAAGTGCTTACAGTGAAAAATCAATATAATTGTGGAGTCCTGGGTCAGTGCAGCTAAGTACACTTGAAGCTGACAAAAAGCCACTGTGAAGGCGTCATGGTGAGCCATGAGCACACTGTTCATCCATTATGCCAACAGAAAGCATGATGATCTGAAGAGCTCCTTATCAGTTCGAGTTATTATAAATGTGAAATTTGACCTTGAGGAGCCATGCTAAAATTGGTTCGTAAGACATTTGTCAGTGAAAACCGAGATTAATTATGTACAAGGCATAAAAGACTAAAAGGCTTCTGGAAATATAAGTAGGACTTTTTTTTAAAAATAATTTTTGCATTCAAACACATCTAACACGTGTGTGTCATTATTTGTGTGTTTCTGTGTCTGTCTGTGTGCGTGTGTGTGTATCAAGGGACAGCCCTAATGCAGTGGAAGAGATAGAAAAATGGCTCCCAAGACTGCACGCCCTTGTGGTGGGACCAGGTCTAGGGAGAGAAGACTTGTTACTGAAAACAGCCAAGGCATGTGGAATATGTTCACTCTCCCTTGTACTAAAAAAAGAGTCTCTGGGCCCAGCTGCTTGTGCATAACAAAAAAACAAAAAGTCATGTTGTTAGATAGAAAAGAGTGATGGATTTAACAGACTGATAACAGAGGCATTTCTTAATGTAATTTCCCCAAAAACATAGTGTAGTAGTAGATTTGTGAGGATGTCAAAAATCTCAAACTGGTGATTCCAGCTTTCTCTGAAAGAAGCACATGTACATTTTAACTGTAATCCATCAAGCACCCGTGGATAAAGAAACCTCTACACATTGAAAGCAGAAAATCTTTTAGGTAAATGGGGCCATTCTACTGTGGAGTTGTAGCCTAACTTTGATTAAACTGATGAAACAGGTCTATGTGCACATAAAGACTGTGAGTGCAGCCTAATGAGAAATCACAGAATGCCTGTTGGACCAACATCACTTAAGTATATTTAATTTTACATTGTCTCTTGATGACACTTGTTTCCTCTCTCTTTTAGGAGGTGATTGAGAAATCAAAAGCAAGAGATATCCCTATCGTCATTGATGCAGTAAGTCTTAAGTTCCAGCTGTTGAGCAGATGGCATTGTATTTGCAAAGCCATACACAAACTGTGTGTGTGTGTGTGTGTGTGTGTGTGTGTGTGTGTGTGTGTGTGTGTGTGTGTGTGTGTGTGTGTGTGTGTGTGTGTGTGTGTGTGTGTGTGTGTGTGTGTGTGTGTGTGTGTGTGTGTGTGTGTGTGTTTTAAAGCCAACAGGACGGATTATGGCTAGTTACACAGCAACCATCTGTTATTCAAGGATACCAGAAGGGCATCCTTACACCTAACTTCATGGAGTTCACCCGACTATATGAGGCACTGGTGGGTCCCTCAGCAGAATTACCAATTGATGGCATATAATATATAATTCTGTATGTTCATCTGTGTGTGTGTGTGTGTGTGTGTGTTGCTTAGCACCATGAGCCCATGGACAGCAATGATCATCAACGCAGCGTCATGCAGCTCAGTGTAGCCATGGGCAACCTTACTCTGGTGCTAAAAGGAGAACAGGATCTCATTACAGATGGCAGTAAGGGTTAGTATTGAGCCCCTGTGCAGTGTAAAACATATAGATAAATCCTAAAATAAATAAACAAATATAGATGACTCCTCCGCAATTCTGAGTAGCTTTGGAGCTCTTTCTCTTTTATGACTGTGATCTAGAGCTGTGACTTGTTTTCAGTGATCTCATGCAGTACAGAGGGCAGTGGGAGAAGATGTGGTGGACAGGGTGATCTTCTGTCTGGATCTATGGGAGTTTTGGCACACTGGGCCCATGCTGCCTCTGCAGCTGGAATGATCAGAAGGTAGAGACATGATTGACCATTTGTGCATTGTTTTTTATTAGAAATATATAATCCCTCAAAAGGACCATGAAACAAATGGCTGATTTATTGATTTGTGATTAGTTGATTAGTTGTTGTACTAGTTAGTTGTTGATTATTTTGTTGTACTTTGCCTTAATGTGGATGTAAACTAAGTATGTCTTGGATTTTTTTGGCAAAACATGTGGGGAAAATGTGTGTGTGTGTGTGTGTGTGAATGTGCGTGTGTACGCGTGTGTGTGTGTGTGGGGGCGTGTGTGTGTGTGTGTGCGTGTGTGTGTGTGTGTGGGCGTGTGTGTGGGGAGCTGTGTGTGTGTGTAATGTGTGTGTGTGTGGGGTATGTGTGGGGATTGCTGACATTGTATAAATTTTATAGATTAAATGATAATGAAAATAATCTTTAGCTGCAGCCCTATTGTATTGTTATTGTTAGTGGGAATCAATCAGGAGTTGGTACCTAATGCAAAACTACCAGTATAGTATTTTAATGTGTAATAAAAAAATTAAAAAAGACATTTTTAGGATATGCCTGCCCATGTTCCCTTATCCATCATCTTTGTCCTCTTCCAGTGTGAATCCATCCATGGTTGCAGCATACGGGGCCTGCTCTCTTACAAGACAGTGCAACAGTCAAGCATTTCAGCAACACGGCAGGTCGACCACCACAACGGACATGATCCAGGAGATTGGTTCAGCCTTTAGAAAGCTATTTGAAAGCTGAAACGGGCAAACTGACATTGAAATAGCTGTTTTAAAAAGCTACACGTTCATACTCCATTTTGCATTCTTAAAAACTGTTAACATGGCCTGTGGGTGTGCTTGTGGGAAATGTTCTCATCAAGCTGAATTTGAATGAAGGTTAGAGAAGTGTAGACTATCCTTTCTAAGACAACTCAAGATCTGGTATAAATTATACAATGACTTATTTGTAGTGCATTAAATGAACCCTAAAAGAAAACAACAAACATGGTCTTCCATCTGTCAAGTAGTATTATGAATATAATCACCAAACATGCTTACGTAGCTACATTTCTCACAGCCCACCAAAGAGACTGAGGAAATAGTGATCAGTTGGGGCACTGAAAGCAGGAACCTGTTTGAAATAAATAATAAATAAAATTTTTTGTTAATGATTTTTCTTTTCTAGCAAGTTCTTGGAAGGAGCCTACATATCGCCACACACATTTGTTACCACAAGGAGGCAGTACTGACTTTGAACGTGGAAACACTACAGTCATGTTTGCTAGTACACAGAACAGAGAAAGATGCTGGATGTGCAAGAGTAATGGAAATCTGGAGTTGGTTGAGTATGATGTAGTGGTAATATAACATTAAAAATGATTCTAAAATGATTTCTGAAAGCCAACTTATAAGTAAAATTTATCAGACTGAATAAGTCAATTTGTATGTGATAACTATAGTTGCTTCATAACACTTTGGAAGCCTATTTCTGTGATCCATGTGAAGCAAAAAAAAAAAAAGATAGTGTAATTCATAATGAGAAACCTTCTCAGACTAATGACTTAATGTGTAAAAATGAGGCCTGTCAGCTTCTCAATATTTTTGACATACTAAGTAATATGTATGTCATAATGAGGAACTCGAAATTATTTAGCATCTTTAAGATAATGACCTGGTATCTCACAATAATGACTAATATTTAAATAATGATTTAGGTCAGACTCATTATTTTAAGATACTTTATCATTATTTTCAGATACTGTCATTTTAAGATAAGTAAGTCATTTTGAGATAATATTTAATTATATCAATAGTTCTCCATTATTTTGAGATACTAAGTCATTATTTTGAGACGTGTTTTCATTAATTTGATATATTAAGTTATCACTTTAACATACTAAATAATTTTGTAAGTACGTTATTATTTTGAGATACTTTAATTTTTTTAAAGAAAGTTTCTCATTATAATGTCTTGCAGGATATATTTTTATTTTCCATCAGATTGGCAGAGTTGGTCTTCGGTAACACAGTTTAGCACATGCGCACAGTGTTCAGGCACTGCAGCTAACAGCTAGTGCTACCTGCCGTTGGTACACACACGACCTAGCGTTAGCAACCAAAGCAGCATCACGGAGAGGGAAACATTTAATATAGAAAAAACTACTAATCTCCACAAAGGTAAGTCCCAATAAGAAGCTGTCCAGCTGCTTACCATCAGAGGAGTTTCTTAAAGTTTTGTGGAGTGTTTTGTTTTTGCAGTGATTGATGTCGCGCTAACAGAAGCTAACTTGGCTAACAGTCACATTGAATCAAACATGATAGAAATAAGGCCGCTTAAAATGTCAAAATTATTTATTTTAATGTTTGTAATGACTTCAGTCTTTAGTGGTTTGTTTGTCTAACGTTAGCTTGTTGACTAACGTGTTGTTTACTTTGTGAATGGACGGCTCTCCCAGGTAATACTTGTGTTAATGTATATATAGTATCGTCTGTTTAAACCTTCCTATTTGTCAGCCAGCTGTTGAAGCCGGTTTAAACCTAAAATGTCATTGTGCGTGTTGTTTAGCGTTAAAGTCATCCAATCTCAAAGTTACTAAGAGGAGAAAGTTTGTCAACGTGAACTCTCGTTAGCTGGTCGTACTATTAATTATTAATTATTTAACATTAACTGCTGCATGTTTGAGCTGTCCAAGCTTTTTAATCAGCTCGTTTGTGGTTAACTTCTCACAGATAGATCGGTTTTATCACTCACCCCGGTAATGTTTCCTATCGTTAACATTAAGACATCTGCCGGGCTGACGCTGATGTTTTTGTTTTTCTCTCCGTCGCTGAGGCAGAAAAGCTGAAAGGACACCCCAGTAACTATTAATACACCGTTATCTATCTAAAGTCATCTGGAATTTATTTACTCGTTTTATTCTGTCTGTGTTGTGAGTTATTTTTTCGTCTGTGTGGTCACAAAGTAGTTAGCTGTGTGTTGTTGGCAGATTCAACGTACACGTAGCAATTTTAAGAATGGCTGACTCCGGATCAGCCCCCCCTCCCCCGGTCACATTTGACCATTATAGTCCACAGAGAGAGAGAGAGAGAGATGGGGGAAGAACAGATACATAGATGGTTTAAATGTTTTGTTCAGTCTGTTTACGGGAAATTAAAACCACCTTTAAATATGATGCACAGTACAACAACATACATATGACCTCATAAACATACGTAGAATTCATGGCAGAAATAATAATAATAATGATGATGGCGATGATGATGTTGTAGTAATTAATAATAGCTGTAGTTGTAGTAGAATAAGGAAGAGTAAAAGAGATGAGCTGTTGTAATGGAAACCGGTCTGTGTGTATGTCTGAACTGATTTCAAATAATTCACATTGGGAAATAAGACACAATGCTCAGTGATACACACATCAAAGATATGTTGCGACTAAATGAGCTGAAAAATGAGCTGAAATCAAAACTGTTTAAAAAGTCTGTTACAAAAAATATACGCAGACTTGTTTGACATAACAGAAGAAGTAATTATTGCTTTAAAAAATAAGTAAAATAACACTGTCTCAAACTGGGGGCATCAAATGCTGCAAGAGCTGTAACTCATGGCTTTGCAGGAGTGATACAAATTTTGATAATGATTTGTTGTCAACAGGTGTCGGGGGCACCCTCGGGTGAAGACGGATCCGCAATGTTGAACCCGACGAATGGCGACCCAAGCCACGTTGTTGTGAATTATGTTGAGGAGTATTTGGACCTGGTGGAGTCGCTGCCTTTTGACCTGCAGAGGAGCGTGTCCCTCATGAAGGAGATTGATGCCAGGTATCAAGGTAAAGAAAACACAAATCTCTTTCAAGGATAAAAAGCTAAAAATAAAAAAGGTTACAAATGTCATGTAAAAGACACAATATAAGTGACCGTTTACTGTGCAGATAAATTAGTTGAGCATTTCTTTGCAGAGGAATTGTAATTGATTCCTGTGTGATCGTGCATCACAGGTGAGCCTAAAATTCACAAAATATGGAGAGCAAACTTAAAGTCCAAACAGCTGCTCTAAATTGGCTGCTAAATTATTTCCTGTTTTTTTTCCCTTACTAAACCAAGTAAATTAGTTTTTTTCCATTACTAACAGATAAGTGTAACAGCTGAACAATGGACAAATTACATAATAAATTATAGCTGCATGTCTGAGCCCACCAGCTCTGTGCTCCTTCAGCAGCAGTCTCATTACCAGTTCTGTCATACTTAGCCCACATGTACAGTTTGTTCACTCATTCACCAAAGTCTAAGAAAACACCCCTCACACCCCCAGAATTATGTCTGAATTGTGTCCTGACAATTTAACATTTCTTTTGTGTGCACCTTTTGAGAATATGTTTAATTTCTTCCTTGGCAGATGTTCTGAAGGAGCTCGATGATGCTTATGAACGGTATCGCCGGGAAACCGACTCACTTCAGAGGCGAAAGCTTCAGTTATCCATTCAGAGAGCACTGATTCGCAGTCAAGAGCTTGGCGATGAGAAGATCCAGATTGCCGGTCAAATGGTACGTAAAGAACGCAGTGCAGCTGCTCCGCCGCTCACTGGCAGACATCCATGTCTAAGTGTTTGTAGCTGTGCGAGCACAGAGAAGTGATTTCTCGGAACATTTGTTCACAGAAAATCCACCCTGAGTAGCCTTTTTGTATTGGGATTATTTTTCACAAACTTGAAATTAATTGAAATCTGTACTGGAAAGAACATATTTTGATAAGATTTTCAGAACTTCAGGAAACACTGAAGCCTCTTATAGTTACACACTGGAGTGTTACCAGAAACACAACACCACATTTAACCTCCCCCTTTTGACATATGTTTGGTATGTCAAAGCAAATCAGAGAAGATTAATCTCTTACATAAGGGATGAGTACAATAATAATCGTTTTAATGTAAACATTAACCTGGTATTTTTAACTCCTGTAGAAGAGGTTAAACCATTATAAAGCAGCGTATAGTTATCAGATAGATAACAAAAGTAACAGTTAAAGAGATAAACAAGAAGCATGTCTCAGCCTTTTCATTTCAGTCTGTTAAATTCAGGATAATGTGCATATATTGAAAGGTTAGTCTATACTATGGGACAAATACATCAGCATCTAGTGAAAAGCACTAAATGTGAGCATGATTTCAACTCAGTTCTGCACTCGGAAATATTTTTAAAATAATTTATTAAAGAACAAAAAGGACAATTCAAGAACGACTGGTTCTCGCTCTCCCTCTTGTCATGCGGGTGGCCTTTAAACAACAGCAGGAAAAGCTTTGCAATAAAATGTGAACTTTTTTGTTTCAGGTGGAGTTGGTCGAGAACCGAACACGACAAATAGACTGGCACTCTGAACTTCTCCTGTCTTCTCAAGAAGCCCCAGAGAGTCACATTCCCACGGCAACATCTATGACAACCACTGCAGCATCTATGATGTCATCATCATCAGCCACCATCACTCCAGGCAAAACTGGCCACCATGACAAGAAGCGTGACGAGGTCACCCCAGGCTCAGGCGCCGGAGACAAAGCTGGAGGGAAACGCTCAAGACGCCAGAAAAATGGAGAGAGTCGGGATAGTTACGGGGGTCTGGATCACGCTGAGGAAGTGGGAGTGGGGGCGTCCCGGGAAAAGAGGGCCAAGACCTCTTCAAAGAAGAAGAAAAGGTCAAAAGGAAAGTCTGAGAGAGAAGTGTCACCCCCAGATCTGCCCATCGATCCCGATGAACCGACATACTGCCTGTGCGAGCAGGTGTCCTACGGTGAGATGATCGGCTGCGACAACGATGAATGTCCCATCGAGTGGTTTCATTTCTCCTGTGTTGGGCTCCATCACAAGCCCAAGGGCAAGTGGTATTGCCCAAAGTGTAGGGGGGAGAATGAGAAGACCATGGACAAGGCCCTGGAGAGGGAGAGGGCTAAGAAGGAGAGAGCGTACAACAGGTAGCTCGCTCTGCCCGGCCCAATGAACACTATTGCGTAAAAAATGTTATTTTATGTCTCATCTTTGTTTCCATTTATTGTCGACACTGTTTAAAGAAGTAATGATCTTATGAGAGGGATCTTGTAAATAGTTATTTTTGTAACTGCTGCATAGCTGAGAAACAAGAACGCTCCCTCCCTGTTGGGATTATTTGTAAAGAACGGACGTAGTACAGTACAACCTGCATGTAACCGGCTGTCCTGCACTTACATCCCCTTTGTTTTCATCATGCATGCAACATCACCTGCTCCATATGTGCTCAATTAACAAATAAAAACATTTCTAAACAAAGAAAATTTTTTTCTAATTGTTCATGTCATCATTACAACATCATCACTATCTCCAACAGACAGTAGTAGTTTACTCTGTAGTGAGCTGTAAACTGAGATTTCTGACCATTGCGATCACTGACACTGTGGGGTTAGCAGAAAGTAGTTTACATGCCGTTGGCTCTACTTCTTAAAGCGGCTGTAATAAGTATTTTATAATAACATTTTTCAGATGACAATTGGACAAATATGAAAGGTGTCACTCATAGTAATGAACCTACACAGAATTACCACCTGAATCTGAAGCTCCCCTTGACTTCACTTCACACACAGCTGGTGAACATAGTACAGTGTTTACCAGCTAAAGAGCTGGATATTTCCCTCAAGAGTTCATAGAGTGCAAAATCAAAGCTAAAAAAGAGTGAATTATGAACTTAACTCTCATTGGGTATACAAATGCTGTAACTGATGGATGTGTTTAGTTTTTGCTAAAAGTGTCACAATAGCGTAATATATAAGTGCTGTGTTCACAGCCTATTGCTGTTTTTTTTCTGTTGGCTTAAAGGTCAAATTCACACTCAATACTCAGCCATATGTACATTGAAAGACTTATTGGTCGCTGTAATTATTCCCCCATCAATACTGGCTGTGACATGGTACCCCCCTGAAGCGAATTCAAAGTATGTTATGGGGAGAAAATCCAAAGTCAATGACTTCTAAAGTCCAGGAAAAGCTAATATGATGCTCCAACAGTCCAAGTTACACAATTCTGGTGACTACTGTCCAAACAGTCTCTAAAGTATGAAAGTCTGTTTCAGTGGACAGCATTTACTGGCTGAGCATTGAGCAGAGGGGCAGCGATATATATACACTACAGGCCAAAAGTTTGGAAGCAAGATCAAATTTCTACAAAAAAGATCATAGTTTCATTGGTATACTTTGCAACAAAATAAACATGATTATTATATAAAGAGTAACTTATCAGATTTTTACTATAATTATAAGGTATTTGAATTTTTCTTGCTTACACTTTGCTTTCTTCAAAGTAACCTCCTCTGGCTTTAACAAGCAGCATGGCATATACGAGGCATTCGTTCCACAAGTTTTTTAAGGTCTGTGCCAGGAATTTCATTCCAAGCTTTCTTAAGTTCATCAAAAAGAGACTGCTGATTGCTGATGGGATTTATGGGACGCGCTTTTCTGACTGATCGATCCAGTTCATCCCACACAAGCTCAGTTGGGAGAGAGGTCTGGAGACTGAGGGGGCAAACATCTTTTGAAGAACACCTTCCTCTTCTTTTTTGTCTAGGTAACATCAATGTATACCTAAAGGTAAATGGAGGAAAATGGAAGCAAAGTCTGATCATGCAGTAAATACATCCCAAAATACATATAACTCATGCTGGTTTTTAAGAAAGCATTGCATTGTGAACAGAAACTTGAAGTTGCTTCCAAATGTTTGGCCTGTAGTGTATATACTACACTTGTATTAGTTATTGCTGAACTGCTGCTGAAGCAGACATCTTTACACAACAGGATGGATTTTGTTGCCCATCACTTTACACTGAAATTACTTTAGGGATTTGTTTGTGGCCAGTGTAGACAACAGGAACAATGAGCAAAATCAGTTTGTTGTACAAATGGGCCTGCGAGCCAAGATACGTATATATAGGTTTAGATTTTCAAGTGTATGTGTGTATATATACAGTGGGGAAAATAAGTATTTGATACACCGCCGATTTTGCAAGTTTTCCCACTTACAAAGAATGGACGTCTATAATTTTCATCTTAGGTACACTTCAACTGTGAGAGGGACAGAATCTAAAAAAAAAAATCCAGAAAATCACACTGTATGATGGTTTTTAAAAATAATTAATTTGTATTTTATTGCATGAAATAAGTATTTGATCACCTACCAACCAGCAAGAATTCTGGCTCTCAAAGATCTGTTAGTTCATCTTTAAGAAGCCATCCACTTGTTACCTGTATTAATTGCACCTGTTTGAACTTGTTACCTGTATAAAAGACACCTGTCCTGTCACACACAATCAATCAGAATCCAACCTCTCCACCATGGGTGCAAGACCAAAGAGCTGTCTAAGGACACCAGGGACAAAATTGTAGACCTGCACAAGGCTGGGATGGGCTACAGGACAATAGGCAAGCAGCTTGGTGAGAAGGCAACAACTGTTGGCACAATTATACTAGAAAATGGAAGAAACTCAAGATGACTGTCAATCTCTCTCAAACTGGGGTTCCATGCAAGATCTCACCTCGTGGAGTATCAAGTGATCATGAGAAAGGTGAGGGATCAGCCCAGAACTACTACACGGGAGGACCTGGTCAATGACCTGAAGAGAGCTGGGACCACAGTCTCAAAGGTTACCAATTAGTAACACACTACGCCTGTCATGGATTAAAATCCTGCAGCTCACGCAAGGTCCCCCTGCTCAAGCCAGCACATGTCCAGGCCCGTCTGAAGTTTGCCAGTGACCATCTGGATGATCCAGAGGAGGCATGGGAGAAGGTCATGTGGTCAGATGAGACCAAAATAGAACTTTTTGGTATAAACTCCTACTCGCCTGTGTTTGGAGGAAGAAGAAGGATGAGTACCATCCCAAGAACACCATCCCAACTGTGAAGCATGGGGGTGGAAACATCATGCTTTTGGGGTGCTTTTCTGCAAAGGGGACAGGACGACTGCACCGTATCGAGGAGAAGATGGATGGGGACATGTATCGCATGAGATTTTGGGCAACAACCTCCTTCCCTCAGTAAGAGCATTGAAGATGGGTCGTGGCTGGGTCTTCCAGCATAACAATGACCCGAAACACACAGCCAGGGCAACTAAGGAGTGGCTCCGTAAGAAGCATTTCAACGTCCTGGAGTGGCCTAGCCAGTCTCCAGACCTGAACCCAATAGAAAATCTTTGGAGGGAGCTGAAACTCCGTGTAGCCCAGCAACAGAAAGATTGTCTCTCACAGTTGAATTGTACCTACGATGAAAATGAAAGACTTCTCAATTCTTTTTAAGTGGTAAAACTTGCAAAATCAGCAGTGTATCAAATACTTATTTTCCCCACTGTATATGTATACACACACGATGACAGTCTTCTCAGTAGCATTTCTGGCCTGTTATATTTGACATTATAAAGAATATTTACGAGAGGTCACCAAGGTGACAAAGATTTAAGCCACGTTATTTAGTGGATAGATAACATGCAAACAGATCTCTGGTTTACCTCAGCCAGTGCTTCAGAGTTGATTTGTCTTCAATCTCTCAAAAATGGAGACAGAATAAGTATTGATTCCTGTTAAGGCAAGAAAAGTCTTTTTTTTGGGTCAAACAGTACTGAAGTGACAAGAAAAAGCTTGGATTTGCCTTTTTTTTTTTATTTACAAGTGCTGAAAAATGACATGGGGGACAACCAGTGCAAAATCTGTACATAAATTCAGTTGCAGGTTTCTTATATACATGAGTACTGAACAAGAACGTGAATACACTCTTTCTGTCATGCATGTAACAGAGTTCACAACACAGCAAAAGACACGGTGTAAAGATGTCTGATTAAGTTGTAGTCCGTGATGCTCAGGCTGCTCATTCTCCCGGGGAAAAGGTAGGATGACCACACGGAGCCCAGACAAAACTGACTTGTGAAAACGGACTGACAGAAAAGGTAAAGGGCACAAGACCCATGACTTAATTAACACACCCTCCATGACTTTCAACATAATTAGTCACGGGGGGTTATTACAGCGAGTTAGAACACACCAGAATTTGGGGGTAATGGCCCACAAGTCGATACTGACAAAACATCAAGGCAAGATTCAGCACGTTTCCCCTGACGGACTGGAAAAGGGGCAGAGAATAGAAAAAATAAATCCCTCTTGGCGGGCAAATGAAAAAAAGAAAAAAAAACTTTCTATGAAGGGAAATTGAAGGTAAAGTGCATAAAAGCTTAAAATCAAAAAGGTGGGAGGAGAGGGGGGGGCCAAAATTAAGAGGTACTCCACTAAAACTTGCAGAACACACAGCTTCACGATGGAGAGAGCAACTATCAGGATTGTCAGGTCAACTGTCTCTCCAGCTTTGTTCTACAATGGCAGACACACGCTTCTCGTACTCCCGCTTGTTCTCCTGGTACAGCTGAGCGGCCTGACTGTTGGCTGGACTGTTGGGGTTTGGTTCGTCGAGCAGGGACTGAGGACGAGAAAGGCAAACGCTGTTTTAGTTGAAAATTACTCGTTGTGCATCAACACATCTGTCTACTTAGTCACAAGCAGTCACTAATGGATTCAAGTATATTTCACATGGGGCTTCAGGTTTTTATAGGCAGTTCAATTTGTCATCTGACTTTTGCAATTATCTAAATATCTGATTTTGGCAACATATTTTCTAAAATGTTTCCTATTGCCATTGTCATTGCCACTAAATTCATACAACAGTACATTGAACACTATTATTATTAATATATATTTAATAATATATTTAATATATATATATTAAATATATTATTAAATATAAATAGGATAAACAGGATGATTTATGTTCAATGGTTTCTCTATCAATTATTTTTTATATTTTAACAGTCATTCTATTGACCAGAATGAAATCAAATTCTCTGGTCCCAGTTTCTACAGTATTATTTTCTGTTTTCCTTTGGATTCTGGGAACTTGTGATGGGCTTTTTTTTAAATCATTTCATAGATCTAAAGATCAGTTGATTAATAGATAAATTACTGGATAATGGATACTGGAAAAAAATAAAGTTCTGCCCTTTGGCATTAATTTCTAATTTCAAATCAGCATTTACGTGAGCATCGGTTTCCAAATAAAAAAGCCAAGTAAATTTGGCTTTTCACTTTCCCAAAGAATGGGCTTATTTTGTGTAATTTTATATGTGTGTTAATCAATTAGTGATTTGACGTCTACAGCAGAAAATCTTATTAGAGTTCTGACATAAAATGAGAGAAGGTTTTATCCATGTAAAAACACCAAATATGTGGTGGTTAGGCCTTCTCAGTTTGCTTTCAACACTTCTTACCTGGATAGATGTAAGAATAGAGGACACATCATAAGTGGGACTCCAACGATTCTGTAGGATGTCCAAACATATACTGCCATCTGCATAGACTGTGGATAAAAGCACCATTATAAACCAGCCACAATATCAACACGGTAATGTGCCAGAAGATAAAACTATTCATACCATTTGGATGAAACATCTTTGACACAAATCGTACTGTGGGGGGCTTGTTGGGGTATTCTTCTGTAAACTCTACAATGAGTTTGAATGTACCTGTGACAAAGACAAGAGACAAAAAAAAAAAAACATTAATGAGCCATTAAACCCACCTGTCCTGACCTAGACATAACACTTCTTCAACCAAAATTACATCTATAGAAAAACTAAACCCCTCCTTGAACCACCACCTTACCATGGTGGAGGGGTTTGTGTGCCCAAATGATCCTAGGAGCTATGTTGTTGGGGGCCATGGCAAACAGGTCCTAGGTGACGGACCAGACTAAGAGCGGTTCACAAGGTCATCATGGATAACAGACCAACAAGGACCGTTGCACGTACGCCAGGATTGGCGTTACCAGGGGACCAACCCTGGAGCCAGGCTAGGCCAGGGGTTGGGGCTTGCAGGCAAGCACCTGGTGGCCGGGTCTTTACCCAGGGGACCCGGCCGGGCTCAGCCCAGAAATGGTCACGACATGGGCCCGCCTTCCAGTAGGCTCACCACCCCGCAGGAAGGTCCATGAGGGGCCGGTGCAATGTGGTGTGGGATGGAAGTCGTGGCTGGGGGCCTTGACGACCCAATCCCTGGACCAAAACTCTGGCCATAGGGACATGGAATGTCACACCTCGCTGGGGGGGAAGGAGCCTGAGCTTGTGCGGGAGGTTGAGAGGTACACTGGCTAGAGATAGTCGGGCTCACCTCCACGCATAGCTTGGGCTCTGGAACCCAGCTCCTTGAGAGGGGCTGGACCCTTCCACTACTCTGAGAGTTGCCCAGGTGTGAGCGGCGGCGGCGGGCTGGTGTGGGCTTGCTTATAGCTCCCCAGCTCAGCCACCATGTGTTGGAGTTCACCCCAGTGAACGAGAGGGTCGCTTCCCTGCGCCTTCGGGTCAGGGGATAGGTCTCTTGCTGTTGTTTTGCGCCTACGGGCCAAACAGCAGTACAGAGTACCCGGCCTTTTAGAGTCCCTGGGAGGGGTACTTGATAGTAGTGCTCCGACTGGGGACTTCAACGCTCACGTGGGCAGTGACAGTGGTGGACGCCTGGAGGGGCGTGATTGGGAGGAACGTCCTCCCTGATCTGAACCCGAGTGGTGTTCTGTTATTGGACTTCTGTGCTAGTCACAGTTTGTCCAAAATGAACACCATGTTTAAGCATAAGGGTGTCCACCAATGCACGTGGCACCGGGACACCCTAGGGACGGAGGTCGATGATAGACTTTGTTGTCGTTTCATCTGATCTCTGGCCAAATGTCTTGGACACTCAGGTAAAGAGAGGAGAATTCGGCCGATAGTCAGAACCTCGGATTCAGGAGGAACAATGCATTTTTCGTCCCGGTTGTGGAACACTGGACCAGCTCTATACCCTCCACAGGGTGCTTGAGGGTTCATGGGAGTTTGCCCAACCAGTCAACATGCGCTTTGTGGATCTGGAGAAGGCATTAAAGGCCGTCCTTGTGGTATCGTCGTGCTCCATGCAAGTATGGGGTCCAGGGGGCCCTTTACTAAGGGCTGTTCAGTCTCTGTACGCCCGGAGCAGGAGCTTGCCGGCAGCAGCAAGTGAGGCCTGTTTCCGCTCAGCTCATGTTGGACTCCGGCAGGGCTGCCCTTTGTCACCGGTTCTGTTCATAACTTTTATGGACAGAATTTCTAGTGTAAGCCAGGGGCTGGAGGGAGTCCTGGTTTGGGAACCACAGGATTTCATCTCTGCTTTTTGTAAATGATGTTGTCCTGTTGGCTTCATCAAACCAGGACCTTCAGCATGTACTGAGGCGGTTTGAAGCCTAGCGTGAAGTGGCTGGGATGAGAAACAGCACCCTACGAGTCCGAGGTTAGTGAGAGGTCCTGCCTCAAGTGGAGGAGTTTCAAGTATCTCGGGGTCTTGTTCACGAAAGTGAGGGAAAGATGGAGCGTGAGATTGACAGGCGGATTGTTGCAGTCACCACAGTTATGCAGTCGGTGTACCAGAGTGGTGAAGAAGGAGTAAGTCGAAGGGCGAAGCTCTTGATTTACCGGTCAGTCTACGCTCCCACTCTCACCTATGGTCATGTCATGAACTTTTGGTAGTAATGACCGAAAGACCGAAGGACAAGATCACGGATACACAAGCGGCCGAAATGAGTTTCTTCCTTGCAGGGTGGCTGGGGCTCCCTCAGAGATATGGTTTGAGAAGCTCAATCACTCAGGAGGAGTAGAGCTGCTGCTCCTTCACATCGAGAGGAGTCAGCTGAGGTGGTGGGGTGGCTGAGGCATCTGTTTCAGATGCCCCCTGGACGTCTCCCTTAGGGAGGTGTTCCAGGCATGTCCCACCGGGAAGAAGGCCCGGGGAAGACCCAGGACACGCTGGAGAGACTGGGAACGCCTCGGAATCCCCTCGGAAGAGCTGGAGGAAGTGTCTGAGATGAAGGAAGTCTGGGCATCTCTGCTTAGACTACTGCCTCCGTGACCAGGTCCCGGATAAGCGGAGGAAGATGGATGGAAAAACTAAAAATCCTCTAAAAAAAAAAAACGTTGCTTTTTAAAGGACAGTGGCTGTTGAGAAATACTGACACACTTTCTTGATTTGAAACTTTCTTTCTTGAAAATGTCTTTCACGTTATTTAAGTTTCATAGCAAATTTATAACTCTTAAATTACAATTTGGGTGACGTATCATTTTAAAATCAATCTGTGACAGAAAAACAAATGCAGAATGAGTTGTCATACTAAACAGAGGATTGGGATGTGGTTACTAAATTAAATAAATTTCACACAGAATACAAGATTATATCGCTCAGTACACAAAATACTGAGTTTTGAATGCAATGAGATGCTTACCATCCTCAAAGGGAGTTCCTTCGGGGCTGTGAGGGAATAGAAAAAAAAAAAAATCAGTCATTCATTTTGCACTTCTCTTTTTGTCCGTATAGAGTTCAGCTGCTCATCAGTGTCTTACCCAAAAATGACTGCATTCCACACCATGATGTTGTTTTCAGATGGAGCACCACTGACACCGGCTGGAGGGTCCTCTTGTAGCCTTCATAGCCAAAGAAAATTTAAAAAACGGAAAAAGCGTTATAGCAGGATCTCTACACTTTATTCCAATAACAGGTAACTAGATTGATTCAGCCAGACACAGTGAAGTGAATCCCACAGTCAAACAGCCTCTTTTCTCTTTGAACATTAAGCTGCAGCCAACGTTAACATTTCAAATGAAAATAACTACTTGTATCAGCAGACTTCTGCTTAGAGTACACAGACACACTTTCAATATTAAAAATAATCTGTAATACTTTCTCATCTTCACACCTTTAACTCTGCTGTCGTTAGGTATTTTTGGTTAATGCTAATCTGCCTACTGCATTGAACTATACATTCATTTAATACATTCATTGTACAATAGCAACAAATGATTGTCTGGCTGTAAATCAAGTCAAGCTATATAAAAGGTTTTATCAGAGGAGTTAAACATTAATGTCCCAAACAATTTATTAAGTGTGCTACAAAAACCCTCACTTTATGGGCCAAAACAAGTTTGACTTAAAGTGGAATATATGAGGAAATTAAAGAGGGCTTCTGAAGTTGATAAAAGCGGGTATGTATTTAGTTTTTATCTTGTTTGCATAATTAATTCCCCCCTAAAATCAACATCTCATCTGTATTAATGATAGAGGAGATGTGTACATAGAGTCAAAACCCTGCAGGTCAACAAATTATTTGATAGGAGAGACAAAAGTTTAAAATAGTAAGAATCTAAGAAGGCCCTGGAGTAACCAAAATAATTTTAAATGGGATATGGAGAGATATATTTATTTATACTGATATACACCGTACTGTCTTAAGTTAAAAAACACCGATTTTAAGTTGTCAATTGATTTTTTCTTAACTGTTAGACGACGTTGTGGCTGTAATGTTATTTTTCTCACTTTAAACACAAATCCCTTTACAAATATGTCTGGGGGGGATTACAGAAAAACACTCTGTGGGGTTAAAATCTCCATTTCAGAGTACATCAGTCTAGAAAAACTCACCTTCCTGGTTTCAACTTTACCACGGCTAATGTTGGTTAGCATCACCCGCTGTCGGACTAACTCTAATATAAAAAAGTGACAAGCATACATTCACTAACATTAAGTAGGTTGTATTAAACGCGTTTCAACTAGGGATAAAATGTCTAGCCGGTTACCTGTCGCGGACATTTAAAAGCTCGCTAATTTAAAGGTTCGCTACCTGCTAATAAGGTAACTTAGCATTGTTAGCTTCTAGCTTCGGGCGAAGCCCTTCAACTAATTCAACCTTACGTGATTCAAATGTTTCAGGTTCGTAGAAACTCCGGATAAACTACGCAATGTTTACGGTGTGTTTACAGTTTACGGCGGAAGTTTCTGGATCAGCACGTTTAACGTTAAATAAAGAAATACCTGGTTAGCTAACGTAAGCTAGGCTAACGTTAGCTGTTTTGACAAACCAACATCATCGGTGTAGTTTCGGACCGTCAACTCACCGTTTAAAATCTCTCATAAGTCTTCTTCTAGCTGGGGTTGACATGGTTTAACGTGTTGGACACGTACTGATAACACCGAAGCGCCAACGGGATCTTATGTAATAAAAACTGTAGGTTTAATTTAATGATTATTTGACAGATTCACACTGAACCCGTCCGCTGTGGCCCTTCGCTCCCTCGATAATCCTTTGACTCTCCGGTTAGCACGGCTAGCTTTACCGGACCATACCACATCACGGAGGGAGGAGACAACTTAGACTTTTAACTTCAACACAATATATACATATAAATATATATATATATATATATATATATATATATATATATATATATATATATATATATATATATATATAATATCAACAAGTTAGATATAGTAGATAGTTAGATTACATTCTTCAGTACTGACGAAATACATTTTGTATAATGTGTAGGTTTTCTGTGTTCTCCCCCCTCCATTCTCATTGAGTGCGTCCTCGGTCTCGGGGCGTGGCCAGTGACGTGATGTTTGTGCACATGAAGGTCGCCCCTGGTGACAGGTGACCCCCCCTCCGGTACATGTGAGTCTCCATTTAGACCAGTATCCTGGTTAAAAGGGGGTCCAACAAACACTTTGATTCATAGGGCAATAAACACACTATGACTACCAAAAAACGTTCGTAATACAGCATAAGTATAAACATCAGCAGATAAAGTTAAATATATCTTAAAAATATCATAAATACTTCAACTTTCCAATAAAATTCAAATAGATCATTTATTATTGACGAACATGTTTTTGTTTTTTACCAGGACATGGATTTATTTAATCAATCTGTATAAAGATGGGTAAAAAATTAAAGGAAGCACATTAAGTGTCTCAGTAAGGTGTTTGGTCACAAAGTGCCTCCAGAACAGCTTTAGTGCCGCTTGGCATTGATTGATACGGTGACCGTTCCCTCTAAGGGAACAAGTGAACTCAAACCATGAGAGCATAACAGCACGACCTGTTTCCCCCTCATTGTAGGGGTCAAACATTTTGATTTTTCCTTTAAATTGTCACCCATCTGTATGTGAAGCAGTCCAAAACTGAACTGAAGAATGATCAAACGTTTACTTTTGCAAAACCTTCTTTTAATTATTAATGAGTAACATGGGATATACTTGCAAATTTTGTGTTAACATCAAGGGGGAGGCCTCCACTCCACTTTCTTAGAAAAACAAACTTAAAAGTATTGGCAGTCGTTCAAACACATATGCTTTCCTTAGTGTATTTCAGGACAAGGCTATTTACAGCTTAATCAAACTTTAATAATAAACTAAACAAACACTTTCTCTTTAACAACACAAACACTTCTGAAACAACTTTGTCAGATAAAATTTCCATATCCATCCACAACAACAGGCCTGCCCCTCTGCAACAACAAATAACTTCAATGATTAGCTGGACCACTCGATGGCTTTAAGGCAAATGAATGCTTGTTTAGGCTTATATGAGATTCAGGCAGGAAGGATGGTGTGCCAGCTAAATTTTTTTTTGTACTTTAGGATCCATGATAAAGAAGCATGGTGCTGAAGAAAGCATGATCATACAACTGCTCTGCTTTCACAGACTTCTGGTGCTCCACCTGGCTGCCTGCAGTGCCGTTCTCGGATGAGTCACTGTAGATGAGCTGGCCTTGGAGGATTTCTGCTGCCGGGTCACACCCAAGTGGAAGCTGTGGTTGACTGTGACCATTTGAGGAGAAATCCTCACCGTGTTTCTCACCAGCCACTGGAAATAAGACAAATAGTCAAAGGGCACATACATAATTAATTTGTGACCATATTCCTGCTTCTATAAATACAACAAGAAAGGCAGGAAAAAAATAAGAAACACTGGATTGATTTTGTTTTGCACAACTATTAAAGAGGCTTGTTATGAGCAGCCAGCTACCTCTAGCATTTCCACACATTAGAGAAAAACTTTAAAAATAAATAAATTTCAAAATACATTCCAGAGCGTTGTGTAATCCCACAAGTTTTGACCCGAGACCTTGTTTTAAATAGGTCACATCCTGATCTGTGGTAGCTTTGACATACAGGTAGTGCCGTTTGACACAGTGACCTAGTTCCTTCTCCACAGAGGTATTTAAGCCACTACGTCAAGTCAAGAAAATCTTAAATTTTCCTTAAATCTGAAACGTGTTGGCATGCCATAATCCAAAACCCACCACAATGAGTTGAAGTGATTGAAATTTAGCAAAGTTTAGGGAAATTTATTTCATGTTTATAACATTTCATCTGAAAGTGATTCTACTTTTCATGTGTTTTGTAGGCCAACAAAAATGCAATAGGGACAGGACTTGACAGGTGCATGAGAATACGTCAAGAGAACAAAAGTCCACCACCAGTCACATGTATGAAATTGATCAACATTTAATGATTTCACACAATCAAGTACAAAGCTAAACCTGCTCAGTACTAAGCATTGGATGTTCCAAACTCAACGACTATACACTCAAACTTTCTGGCATGTAAAACAAAATAACATGAGATAAGAACTTCAAAATACAGAAAAAGAATTTCCCTTACGAGTATCTAAAAAAATAGAAAATAATGTACATTAAGTTATTGTTCAACAACTCAATACAGCTCAAGAAATAAGGCTTGTTGCAAATTCATGCAAACTTTCTTGAGCAGTACTGTTAACTTGTTACTACTGACTGCAAAAATGCCAATTACCAATTCCAAAATCAGACTGGGCATTATTATACAACATACAGATGAGCACGCCCTGCTATTTGCCTATAAACCCTTGCTAACACACACACACACAGAGTAACAGAGTAAACATTCACCGTACGTGAGAAGCACACAGCCAAAATGAATGCAAAGGAAAAACTGAGGAAGAACCAAAATCCAAGCCCATGGGTAACTATGTTTTAGTACATGACATCTACAGACTACAAACAAAAGCTGCACAGTGAATCGTTTATACTTTACGAGCTACATTCATGTTGGGATATGCTTTGGCATAAGGTCATTCTTGAATAGAAAACAGCTTAAGCTAACGTGTCGTAGCAGTTAACATCAGTGTATGTTAAAAAGAGTGCTTAGGAACTGCTCATGTTTACATAAATGTTAGTCGAGCATTGTTTAAAATAATAATTAAAAAACAAACAAACAAACAAAAAAATTGATTTAATTTATTAACTTTAACCTGGAACGGGGAGGGGGCCACATTCCTCATTAAATCCATCCGATCACCATACATTTCATCTGTCTACTTACTGTGTTCTTTTTATTAGTTTCTATCCATTTCTCTTTGTAAAAATGTTAAGAAATATCACACCCTTTCTGACCTATTTGGGGTGAGCCTATAACCGCTTTAGCCATTTCAAACAGATATTCATTGACCTTCCCAGCACAGGGCCAATGGTAACATCTTCTGGAAGTTGCCCCTTTCCTAATAATAATAATAATAATAATAATAATAATAATTAAGACTAATTAAAACGTGCCCAAGAGGTAATTTTTCTATTAAGCCAATATGACCTACATGTGCACGGGTTAACCTGCCAAGTCAAGGGAATGCCAATCACTTTGCTTCATCTAGAATGTTGCTGTATAATTGTGCAAAACAAAAGTAATCCTTTTATCATAAACCCAAAGATGATGAAGGATCACACAACAATTATCTGTATAAGTGGACGGATGCATTAAATGTAACTGTATAACAAAGAAATCTTAATACTTTTATCCATCCCAGTATAATCAGGTACATGGAAAAGTAGAAAATACAGCACACACACTGCTATACATCTTTCAAAAAGAGCTTACCACCAAATCAAAACAAATGTATTCTTTTGTGCATGTATTATGCAGAAAAACATAGCCAGACAATACCAAAAAATATATACTGCACAAATGGGAATATTAGCGTGTGCCACTACACACACACACAAGCACACACACACGCCCTCTACAGATAAGCATACGAGTTGGTGCAGCGACATGGGGTCTGCATTGATGCCACAGTGATGACCTCCAGCTCTTTAGATGCGGGGTTCGACCTGTCCTGTCCACCCTGGTCCTCACACTGATCCATGGGACCCGGCCCCTGTGGTGGTGCAAACCCATTCAGCCCAAATGCAAAGGGTCCTGGCCCACCTGAGGTTACGGTTGCTGCCAACTCCGTGTTCATGCTCTCCATCTGGGCCTCTCCGGCACCACCCAGTGGCCCATTCCCATTCAGCAATTCTGGTGGCATGCCCAGACCTAAGAGACAGAGATGCATACCAAAGTAAAGTAAGGAATGATATTTGAAAAGAACACAAGGGGGGCCATGACACAAGGCTTCAGATGAATCTTTTGTTTCTTTTCCATCCATTTTGAAGCTTTCCTGCCTTTTGATATAAATACTTCACATTCTTTCCAATTGCTAAAATCAAAATTTGCCTTACTGAAATTAAGTGTTACGGAGTCCCTTTCTTACATATCTTGTTATTCACCTCTGGGTGTATGATCCTGAATTCATTTAAAGCCCACTCTTCTATTGCAGGGCAGAGGATGTCAATCTAAGATTCAGCATTTGTAACAAAAGCTCCCCCTTCCTCTAACACACAGCGCTGAACTCAGCTCAAATAAATAAATCATTGGTTTGAAACAAGAACACAGTTGATGCATGTCACTAAAATAAAATCATTTGTGTGATGCTGGGTTATATGATGAAAGTTAAGACTGGATTTTCTAAGTCTACATATAGGTTGCATGCACACATTTATATCAGCCTACCCTTTATATTAAGTCACACATACAGATCTCACATGGAGCTGTCCTGTCTGTGATCAAACATGCTGTTGATTTGTCTTATGTAGTAATGTTCAGTCACTTTCTTAAACTTAAATGCATCTGCAGCAGTCCAGGCTAAAACTAGATGTTCAAGCTGGAACACACTGATGCTATCTTTCCCCATCAAAGGAAACCTGGAAAACATTTAAAATCTAAAAGTGACTAAAAACAGATTTCACCAACCGTTAGGTCTTGCCTTCTTCACCGGATTTGCTTCCATACCATCGAAGGACCTCTTTCTGTTGGGTACGCCATTCGAGAAGCTGCGTCCCTGGATAGTGGGGTGAGCGTGGCCCCCATTCTGGGTCATGCCATTCAGAAAGGCCCCGTTATGGGACTGAGCCATGTTTTGTTGGAAGTTCTGGGCATTGGAGAGAATCTCAGCACACTCCTGGAATCCCTGGGCGTGGGCCAGGTCAGCAGCAGTCAGCCCACTGGCATTCCTCATACTGCACAACGAGAAGGAAGAGTGTTAGAGACGCTCACTGTACGTTGGATTTACACAAATAAACAAACAAAATAAGACACGCCCAAGCGCACACACACAGGCACACACATACAGACTCATTAAACAAGTATTCGCACACACAGACAAACATACATACATGTGTACAGAAATATCCTGTGCTGCTCTACCCTCTCACATCTTCTTCGTCATCTTCCTGAGAGATGACGACTGATCCTTTTGGATCATTTGAATCTTCCATAGAACTTGAATCTGGACACAGTTTCCTAATAATTAAGGAAACATGTCTGCTGCAAGAGGACATGATTAAGACAAGTGAAGGTATGCACCAGTTTATTTTAATGTGAACCTGAAATAATCTGACAAACTGGACAGGATGATTAAGATAGTTCCATCAAATGATCCACTGAATCCAAAGGAGAGTTTCTGTAGCTGATGTGAAGAGCTTCATCTTGTCTGCAGGACTCATCCCACATCAAGGAGGATTTGGCAAAGGGTGATAGGCTGTCATCTCATATTTCCACTGCTGACACTGTTCAAGGATTTCTGTAATGCTGAAACCAGCCAATGATATAGCCATGTCCCAAATTTAAGCTACAGAAACATGGGGTGCAAGGTGGGAAGCTAAAAAAGAACGTAAGCTCTAATTCTAAACAAAAGTGATGTATCAAAGACTGGCAATGCAAGATGAAGTCTTCAGAGACAAGAACAAGATCATGAAGTTCATCACCCAAAAGAGGTTGGGGTGCAAGAGAGTTGTATCTTCAGAGGAAAATCCATAGAATTCATGGTTGCGGTGAAGAATGAAACAAGGACCAACTGTGCGACCTTTGCCCAAAATCCAGACGTCTTCTTCTTTGGGGCAGTGAAGCTTCAAAGACCTCGTCTTCATTTTGTTTCAAGAAATATGCACAAGAGAATGAAAAATAAGAGGAACAGCTGTACTAGAGGGAGGGCTATACTAAAGAGACATCTTGCACCACGTACAGTTGTGTTAATCACATCCAGTTGCAGCAGGAATAAGGTGATTTTCTGAGTATAATGAATAATGAAATGAGCAAACAGTGCTGTGTTTTCAATTTTACAGACTTACACTCTGAACTTCAGTATGGAAGTCATTTCACTTGAAAAAAAAATTGTTAAATGTAAATAAATAGTACTACATCAATTATTTAATTATTATTAATTAAAGAATACACCATTTTATCTGCAAGTTGTTTCTGCAACTTACTTTATGTTTAATAAACAATTTGCCACATATAACACCAATGTGACATTAATGTGCAGGAACAAATGTCTGACAGTCTACCCCCTTCTGGCTTAAGTGATGAGAATTTATCTCCTCTCCATTGGCCAATTACACAACAATACTGCACTGTTCAAATGTCATCGTGCAGCAAAATGAGTTCTCTAAGCAAACAGGCAGGTCTTTGTCAGGCAACTGGGACTTTGGCCCATATTCAGGTATGTACTTACAATTAAAACTGTGACAAAATAGAAACTTCACCATCTGCAGGCCATTTTATATAGATATCAAAACACCAAAGAATAGGTAATGTCCGTTTTAGTGCCATACTTGGTGGCTGCTTTAGGAACGGTATGATTAAAAACTTGTTATATGTTTTATTCCATTTTATCTTATTTAACTATTTAGTGCTAGGTTATAATCAAGTGACACTGACTTCCATACAAGCAGGCAGAAGTTTAACTACACAGCTTCTGTTTAGTCATTCATTTTGTTTCGACATTGTTCTTCCTCTGCATTTTTTATCTAAACAGTTGTGCAAAAAGGAACATTTCAATGAGCTAGTGCACATGAAAAACATTTTATAAAGAATTTAAGAATGAAAAAACAAAATAAAAATCACACAATAACTTGTTGCACATTACCCGTCCCCTTCAAAAATTAACACTTCCAAAGGATTGCTCCAAGAAACTACATTTATATCGAAAAGCCTTTTGTGGTAAAGAGAGATCTGGTCTCACTAAGGAATAGAAATCCTACTATTTAAATGTCATAACTTCTGTTTTTAAACTGCAGCCAACAATTGAGTACTCTAAAAAACAAAACTTTTCTCTAGACAAGTGTCTCTGAGCACATCAGTATAGGCAAGAGACACTAATGAATAAATATATTACTGTAAGAAATAATTAATTTAATTCATTCATTAAACTATTGTTGTCCTGAGGTAGTTCAGTGGTTAAGTTTGCGTGTGTGCTGACCTTAAATCCTCCCAGACATGTAATCTTTTCTACTCTGGGTTCTGTTCAGTTTTTCAGTGCTTAAAAAATTCAATGCTGTAGGTGGCTGTTAAGTCATTCCAGGGAGTAAAAGATCTTGTTTTTGTTGACCAAGCAGATAAAGAAGAGTTTAAGAAACTCACACAGATTTTTGCTTATCTCAGCCTCATTTCAAAGGTTGGCCCAGAAAGAAGCAGGGAGGGTTTCAACTGCTGTAGCATTACAACAACAGATGCAATGAAACATTTTTTATAGTTTGGATACACAAAAATACGAACTGAAGATGAGCTAAAAGATTTGAAATAGGACATAAAGTGTCAAGTGTTTGGGCCATGTCAGATAACAAACTGGTACAGTCTGTTCAAATCTGATGGAGATCTAGAATTAGCGGCACGTTTATATTTTCTTCTGATGAACTCACTGTTCATTTCTCCTTACTCTCACTACAATTATTAAGTAAACTCTCCCCTTGAGCTTTATTCTATTCTGCAGATTAACTTCCAACATTATTTTTTCTTCGATCTTGGATGAGGTAATAATCATTTTATAATATCCTGAAAACATTATTCCTTTAGTGAGACCCGACATCTACAATAAGCATTGATCCAAAACAATGGATAAGAGTACACTAATTAACATATACTTTGTATTGGAATTGTCAAAAGGAAGCATTAATTCTTTGTAAATGCCTGGTATGCTTTGCTTTTCCGTCCTAAGCACACAATATGTATCTTCTCTAACTATCGTCTAACCTTCCAGAGGCAGCCTATTATCATGCTACATGTTGACATGGGACTCACGTGATTAAACCTGTCCATATAAAGGGCTCCTATGGTTAGTTCACAAAATCAAAAACAAATCATAAAATAAAAACAAAAGACTAGATACAGGAACAATCATGGATAATAAGCAAAGCATGCAGGTCTAAAACTTTAGTTTTGATTCATAAAAAACCTAGCATTAAAACCAACCAATCACCGCAAGAAATACCTCAACAGTTTGCCAGTGTGTAGATAGGAAGCGATAGTGAGAACACTCAATGCCACAACAGTGCGGCTATCCCAGGGAACGGGGCAGACTCAGCAGTGTCTATTCTCCCCCTTTCTAGGATTACTTGAAAAAACCAAGTCATTTCCAATTCAATGGCTGCAAAACATTAAGACGTACGGTTCTGTGTCTGTTAACAGTATAGAAAACTTTTTTTTTTGTAACTTATTGTCACTTTCATAAAGGAAAAGGTGACAAAGATTAGATGTCAAAACAGACTACGATATTGTATAGGGTTAATACTGTGACACACAAAATAAAACATTTCTGTGTATAAAATAAATACTTGGTACAGTGAAATGACAGTGAATAACCATTGCAACAGGATGATTGTTAGCATTACACAGTTCAGTACATGGTGCTATGCAAATCTAACCCATCTCGCTCAGCTGCTCTAAGCCTCTGTCTCTGTACTGCTCTCATCACCGGCAGCCGCTAAACACTTTGCTTCCTGCTGCTAGCTTACTAATGGACCACCTTAACACTTTGAGGCTCATGACAAATAATAAAAAAGCTTTTTAAGGATGAAAATTTTGACTTTTAAAGGGAGTTATATAGAAATTAGAAAAGGGTTGATTAAGAAGTGGGCATTATGGATAGAATATCATGATCAGAGCACTATTTGGACATTATTTTTATTTATTAGAGAGCTACATTTTAAATTTTCAAATGGATTTTTATTTTATTTTAAAGGAAAAATCTCCTTTAAGTATGTAATGTCTCATGTTGCTACATTTAATTTAGACAGGAAAACCACGAACATTGATTTCAATGTGAGAATTTTGTCTACTTAGAATTAAATGGAGAGAAAATAAGAGGAAGCGGGCAAATGAGACCAGTTTCTTCAAGGAAGACCACAGGACAGTTCCCATCTTGTCAAACTGCAACAGCAGCAGATGTTGTTCTTGATGTCACAACAAAAAACTCAAAAAACGAGCTTCACACAAGAATGAGTGCAATTCCTTCTTCTGTCATTCAAACACATTAACTCTTCATCCAGAACCAGTGAGGAAATATGTAAGTATTAAAAAGATGCATCAGTGCGGGATGGGCAACAGGAAACGGATAAATGTAGTTCAGTAAAGCCACGGGTGGTCTCCAACCATGATACTGGTTTAGTATAAAGTTAGTAAAGTTAAAGTTGACCGCATATACAGTTCATATACAAGAAGCCAACGTTTCATGAAAAAGTATTTGAAGAGATTTTCTAAGAGATTTAGTTCTTATTTTAGATGATCAAATGCATCCAAAACAGATCAGAGATATCAGGCCTCCTCTCTGAAGTCAAACCCAGAGTCAACCACCAGATGCTGTTGGGCAATCATTGATCATCTGTGGCCTGTAGTGTTTATGCAGCCAGAACCACAGCTAGCCTTTTTTGGCAGCCATTCGGCCAGATGAGTGTGTTGATTGTGCAGATGGCGAGAGAGCTCTCTGACCTGCAATATTAACAAATGAATCTGAGGATGGATCCATTTTGTTAGGTATCTCCTCAATGTTCACCTCCACCTATTTTTTTTTACTTCTTCAGCAAGCAGAAAGACTGACACACCAGGTCAAGAATAGAAGAAAAAGGGAAAAGTGGTCTAAAACGATGTACTCTAAGCAGAGAGCTAGACCATTTGTAAATATAGACAACTGATAGTTTAATTATTTCCTATTATGGAGGCCCGGGCAAGCTAACCAGTTGCAGTCTTTGAGGTGTATTCAAGAGCAAGGGAGAAAGTGAGATGAAAGAAAAGGGTGTGATCAGAGGACGAGGGCCTCAAGAATCATCAAGAGAGAAATAAGGTGAGAACGTTTTCCAGCACGAAGAATCTGTAATAATGGGGATGTTTGAGGTTTTCTGTACTATATACACACTAGTATTTGCAGGCACTAATTACTATCAATGTTGATATGAGTTTCTTATGGCTCTGCAAGAATAAATTATTTAACTCAAATTAATAGATGAAGAACTACAAACGGATACAATACTTCATTGGAATAGTGCATAAAACAATGAAACAATGAAATTAATTTGTCACTGAGTTATGCAGAATGCTTCTGGCAGCAGGGCTCACTGTGGAGTGCTGATCCTCGTCTCAGGTTTGTTGTAGATCGCAGGGCAGCGGCACATCTTAGATTTGTGAAAACATGGGGGGGGGGGAACCACCCCATGCATATGGCCAGTTAAGAGAAAGGGACATTAGAGGGGAGATTGAGAGCACATATCTACTAAAATGTTCACGTTTCCATGAAGGACTTTGATAAAATCCGATCCTGAATGTAATTTATTGTCAACTGTTGAGGGTCTAAGGACAGAAGGTGTCAGATTGAAGGCCTGTGAGGAATATTTGTGATATTGGGCTATAAAAATAAAATGGACTTGTTTTGCTGAAATAGTACTGCAATTCAAAAATGGGCTTTGAGGTAATTTTAGCCCAGTTTATACTTCATTACCTACTGAATTTTCTGTATTTGTCTTGTTAGTTGTGCAAATACAAAATAAATTTAAAATAGGGCAGCAATTTATGATGCACTTAGTACATAAAATATTCATGTGATAAGTGATAATATACAGTATTTTTATGTCACAACAGCAATTATATATTAATCATCCAAATATTTTCTTTATTTTTTTCTTTCTCATATCATTTTTTGCATATAAAAAGTGCATCCATTGAACGAATAGTTCTATCTATGTATATATTTATACACTCTCTTTATTTCATGAGGATTTTCTGACTCTGAAATGTTTTTAGGCTTTTGGTAATCTTTTTTTTAAGTTAAAACCTGTTATTTGTATTGTTAATTAAAGTACAATTTTATTTTATTGCCAACAGACATTGGACAAGTTCATTTTTAAGTTAGTCTAAAGTTATTTTGTCATGAGTCTCATTCCCACCTAGTATGACTTAGTTTCCCTCCCAGTTGGGCCCCACTACATTTCTGAGTAAAAAAAAAAGTAACTTGATAATAAACTAAACTAAATACAATATCTGTCATCTGCAGGGGGGGAAAAACCACATATCATTTTCATCATAAACATTACTCATCAGCTGATAACCAAATGCACATTACAAGACCTCAACAAGTAACGAAGCATTTATTAAACATGTCTGCATAAACACATGTGACTGAATTTGTTGAGACAGACAAATCAACCAGGGGTTTCATATGGCATGGAAATAAAGGTCAAAATAAGAATATAGCAAATCACTTTGCTTTCAGTTTACAGTCCAAATAAATTCAATATGTCTCAGCTGCCAGGATCAACTACCTTAAACAAAAGTATGTATTTTTGTAATGCCTTTATTTTTCATTTGCATGTAGTGTCACTAGGGCCAAGAAGACAGATTAAAAAAAACTCCAAGGAACTTTATTTGTTTCAACAATCACTGAAGAAGGTGAGTCTGCTTTATTTGCATTCCTTCTTGAAACTGCAAATAACTGGAGGCCCAAAGTCAGGAGAACTATTGTCAACATTTGTTCAATAATGTCAAACACGAATGCCTTATCTCCTCTTTCTAACAAGTGCCTAATAAATCAGTAACTTTTTGCAGTGAAATTGTTTACTGGGATCACATTTAGACCATGAAAGACCCTATGATACAGGATAGAAACACAAGAAACCTATACACCCAAAAACTCCTGGTTGTTTTGTGTCTCTAAACATCAATTGTGTCAGAAAAAAGCCATACATTTGTTGCAAAAATAAAAATTCAAGTGTGCTAGTTCAGCTGAGCAAGAAATTGTGACTAATGTATTTAAACAGATAAATCAGAGATTAAAATATGCTGCAACATTTAATGTTAGATCCCTTGAACAGTATACCGCTGACTTACATGCACTTGTTACTAAACAGATTTATGAAACTACCAGAGTAACAAGCAGCTAAAGTCAAAGTAAAATTTCAAGTTGATTGAGTTGACTTATTTACATTGACCTTTAGTAGATAATAACTATGATCTGTTGAGACATGTGGGACAAGGAAAAGAGTCACACAACCACATGTGCTTGTTATTCCTCCCCTCAGGTCTCTGATCTAATTTTAGGAAACAGGAAAGATGAGTTGTGTCTCTTATGGCTTTGTTCATGTGTCAGGTGCACCAACAGTAACAATGTATTCAATAAATGGAAGAACACAAAAGCAACTTCAAGTTCCAAGTAAAAAGGTGTGGCTTGGCAGTGCAACTGAGGTAAATGATTAATCCATTTCCTGAAGTACCACTAACAGGGTAGTTTAAATGTATAATGTGACATTTGAAACAAATGACAGCTGTTCTAAAACAGCAGCCAAAACAGGTAACAAGGAAACAAGGCATTATGATCTTGCAGTTCTTGTTTAACCACCTAAAAACATGTAAAAGTATTAAACAAACCATGTGTGCTATGAATTTTCATTCTGAGCAACAGAAACATAGCCTTTTCATTCTGACAGTGAAAAGTGCTTCAGAAAAACAGGCAATGTGCATTTGGTCATCTTGTCAAGCTGTGTATGTAAGACACTAACCAAAACAAGTGTTAACAAAGAAAACCACACTCTAGACTTAACAAAGATCATGCAATATGGCCTACTAGGCTAAGAACAGTTTATCAACCTTTACATTAAGTTGTCCTTGTGTTTGTGTAATAATTGTTCTGGGTTTACAAAGCTGTTAGTCAACATCAAAAGGCGCCGTGCTGAGTTAATTATCTACTTTTACTAATATTCAGCTGTTCCTCAAATCACAAAAGATAACATGAAAGTGTCTGCTGAATGTAAATAAAAAGCAATTTATAAATCATTCTCTAGCAACCCAATGCGGCTTTGCTATTGTTATTATTACACACAGAGGACAACTTAATGTGAATTGTTGCAATGAAAAACAACAATTTCAAGGATTAACAAAATGTGTCACATTTTCAAGGGAGCACCACCAGCTCTATTAATATTTAACAACAGATGTCAGTATCAAACTGTTTGAAGCTAGAGTGGTTAAAGAATCATTAAGTTTTTCGTCTTGTAAAGTTTAGCAAGTTAGCACTTGTGAGCAAAAAACTCACAAGTTAAAATTCTTAACCAAAATCCACAGCGCCACACTGATTGAAAGCTGCCAGAGCAAGAAATGTTTCACACAACTCTTCGGTGTAGAATTAAAACACCAAAGTAAAACACACATTGGCATGGCAAGGTGGTGTTTTACTGTATGGATATTAAAAAGAATGCCTCTGCGCTGCTTGACGTTCTCTTGAAAGTTATGCTAAAATTTTAACAACATGTCCAGCACTGTTTAGAGTTAGACATGTAACACAGCCTGAAGTGATTTACTGTAAAGTTACTATTTAATAGAGCAGCTTCCCTCAAAGATAAAATGTAATAATACTTAAATTACTTCAAAATCTTATATTTTCATGTTAGATAAACTGATACAAGTTTAATTTAATGTTCAGACCTGTAAAGTTAATTTGCAGATCCTCTCACCGTCCTGTTGGCAACACTGGAGAGTCCACATTTAAATGTGGCGTTTAAATTTAATCGCTGCTCCGATTTGAGTTTGGTGGTGATCCCTTGTAAAGGTGTAACTGAGATGTTGGATATTACAGAGGAAAAGAAATGAAGACACAGATCTGACCACAGGACTTACTCAGCTTTCGCTCCCTGAATCAAGAGAGCGTTGATACACTCCAGGCTGCCCGCACGAGCAGCCTTGTGGATGGGCGTCTCGCCCACATAGTCCTGATGATAAAAGACTGCAGTTATTCACAGAAAAGCACGACTGTATTGTGCACAAGAACAGTAGTAGGACCCCAAATACTTACTTTTTGCTCTTTCACATAGTAAATATATAAATTAGTATGTTTTTAAATCAAATATACCCTCCCCCCACGACTCTTTTTACATTTCCAAGGTTAAAAATAATAGAATTCAGGGATGATAGCATGGCACAGCTTGAACTATTCACCCAGACTTCACCACCGCCCACACACATTTACAGTTACACATTAGTAAGAGTGCAGATGGAGGAGAGAGAGAGAGAAAAAAAAGCATACACCAGACAGCTGTCTCTAACCAAAATGTTATGTGGGCTGTGCTCAAATAGAGAGCTGTTCTTCCGTCCAACACCAGCCATATCTAAACATTATGAAGCTGACAGAGGGAAAGGTGACAAATCCTAAAATTTCCCCAGGTGTTTATTTCAGCATATGCAGAGAAAATTCAAAGTAAATTGTTCAAAATGTATTTTATGATGACGACAGCATGTTATGTCATCATGACCTACTAATCTGATTCCTCTCAGCAGTGCAGTGGAGCATTAAATATAGCCACAGCGCACTCTGTGTATGAGAATACATGAAGTGGAAAAGATGTGATGACTACAGCGCTACAGTGTCTGAGGGCAAATCAGATAGATAAATATAGAGGGAAATATAATCTGAATATAAGTTAGGTGGAGGAGTAAGTAGCAGGAACAGTTCACTGTGAGGGTCGTGACCCCACTTTACAGTGATCCTCCTTGATGGGATCAGTCCGAGCTCAACTGCTCACACTGCTCTAGTCTTTCCCCTCAAGCATTCCTACCTCAGCCTGTAGACATCTGAGTAACTGTATGATTTGTGGTTAAATCTTGAGTCACAGTCTCTTTGTAACTGTGCTGTTTTTCTTGCAGCACTGTCAGTATAGTTCATAAGAGATCACGTTTGAATGCATCTCTTCTGCAAGAAATGTCGACCAGTCGACTTGCTGTAAACTTACTTGACAGGTGTGGTGATTTTCAAAATAATGGCAAACTGAAGTGTTAAAGCTGCCTGGTGTGCAGGCGTGTGTGTTGAGTGTGTGCCCGATGCTGTACCTGTCTGTTAATATCTGCGCCAGCTTGGAGTAGCCACAACAAGCACTCAGGGTGGCCCCCAAACGCAGCGATGTGCGTGGGCGTCTGTGCAAACCTGGAGGTCACCGCATTCACACCACAGCCCACCTGAACCAGACGCATCACACACTCCAACTGTGAAAAGAAAAGGCCAATGTTACACAGAGTCAGACAGATTTTTTTTAAAGAATACAGTGATTCATTCATTGCTTTCCAAGAAGGCATTGGGCAGGTATAGACAAGTGTAGTGGAGTAGCTATTTGGAAAAGCAACACCATTGTGTGGCTTGGCTCAGTCTTCTCATGGCTGTGGGCATGTATCCAACAGCAGGCCTGCCCTTCCCGGTGCGGAGACAGTGCAAAACAAATGTGTTTGGAAGAAACAGTGAGAGGGGAGTCGTTAATGTGTAAAGTTGACTTAGAAGTCACACGTTTTTAACACAGTGCTTGAGAAGAAGGCTAAAGATTTAACTGGAAATGAAACTACCCTTTTTTGCGCAGATATGACGTTTTTATTATTATTATCAATAACACTAAAGTCCAGTGTTTGGTGACAGCAGTACGTTGGTGCCGGTTAACTTTAACATTAAGTTAACGGCCGTAACGTTTTTCCAGGTTGTTCGCCAACGTCTCATCTAACGGCCACCGAGTTCACGTTAATGTTGTCTCGAAAAATCCTGCTGATGCGCTGTCATTTACTGGTAATTATTTCTCTCCGTGAAACATTAGTGGGATAGAGAGCACGATTAAATGAACGCTTGAGGTCTAATGTCTGCCTCCGGTTTTAAAGTCTCATCCGCCAACAGTTGAGAGAAACATCAGGAAATGGCCGAGACGGGGCTGTCGATGTCGGAGACCGACTCGGCACCAAAATGTCCACGAAGAGAAACAAACAAACAAAAAAAACATTCAAACAAACCAGCAAACAAAACACCTCGCTACCTTGCCGAAATGAGCGCCCCAGTGTATGGGCGTCCAGCCGTAGAAGGTGTCCTCCACGGCGAGGTCAGCCGGGTTTGAGGTGCGCTGAAGCAGGGAGCACAAGGCGCCGACATCTCCATCCCTGCACGCCCGGTGGAGAGGGAAGCGGCTGCTTAAGACCTCCTCGCTCGAGAATCCGGACTCCACTCCCACCGACATCGTGGCGAAACGGAGCTAAGCGACACCGACGGTACTTCGGGGGGAGGGAGACGACAAAATGGCTCGCTGTTGTTTAATTGTGCTCGCTGATGGAGGGGCGTCCGTGTGTGCGAGGACACGCGCCACCCTGCCCTAAGCTTGTGTGTGTGTGTGTGTGTGTGTTTCTGCCTGACGACACAAAGCAGACGGGGCAGAGCACGCGCCCGAGTGAAACTTGAGAAGCGCCGCGCGAGCTGCAAACTGCGGACTGGATCTGTTATGAGCAATGGATGGTCCAGATGTCTGAACAGCGCTAATAGTAACGCTATTATACACCAATATTTAACATAAATAAATAAATATGGTACAGTACTGACAAAACTGTGCAGAAATGCAAATATCGGACATAAAATGTTCCACACTAAAATACCACACAGGCTAAAAAGATACACTCGTTAATTACAGTCCTGGAGATTACAAATATTTCATTATTTCGTTTCATTATTTCTTGTGTAGGCTTGAGAGTTTTTCATGATTCTCTAAATGAATGTCTGGTTTACTTATCACACAGCTGGTTGAACCATAGACTGTATACAAAGACAGACTATATGACAGCTACGCAGGAGAAAAGCCAAAACATCTGGATCGTCCCCTGGTGGCTGGCTGCAGTACAGGCCATAAGTCCCGCCCTCCTCCATGTTAGCAGATGGAACATGGCGCAAAAGCATCAAATAAAAATTTCCCAAAAGTGTTCATTTTTTCTGATAGGTTTGTTTTCAATCAGCTATTTGATGTTAAAAAAAGAAAAAAAAGAGGGTGAAATGTCATGACTGACAGCTGTCAATCGCAGTGAAGAAGTCCAGGAGGCACCTGTCGAGTGGGGAGGAGGAGATGAAATTTTAACTAAGTTTTTTTGGCATTGATTCTCCAAGTCTTTGAGCTCTACTGGAGGGATGAACACCATTCTTCCAAAATATATACCCCATATTTGGTGTTTTGATGATGGTGATGGAGAGTGCTGTCTATGTCCGTCTAAAATCTCCCTTAGGTTCTTAATTGGGTTGAGATCTGGTCAGATTCAGTGACCTCTCAAGGCGGATGGATGGGGGCATTGTCATCGTAGAAGAAATCACTCCTGTCAGTATAAAAATGTTTCATAAAGGTCACTAAGAGAAAACTTGTATTAATTAGTAGGGGTCCTTCCCTATGAGGATATAAGTGGCCCCAAACCATGCCAAACAATGCAATGCCTGTCTAAAATTCTATTCATATTCTATCCACTCATATATAGCCTGACTACATTACAGCTTACTGTCTGAGCATTGTTAGAGAGAGCCTGAGAATGAAGAATTTCATTGGCAGTGACTGCGTCATTGTAATTGTTGAGCACATGACAATAAAATATTGTTAAAAGTTAATTATTATCAGCATTTAGGCTACTCAAAGAACCAAAGGTAAAAGTACCCATTATGCAATGTGGACCATTTTAGAAAAATATAAAATTTTATTAATGGATTCTATTTCTTGATGCATTAATGTACATATCACTATTGCAGCTGGTCAAAGTGGTAGCTAATTTCAATTGCTTTATATACAGCTGTGTAGATTGCCCTGTAATAATACGTGATAATAATATGTTTGTTAGTTGATTTATTTTTTGCATTAACTCAAGTCAAGTTTATTCATATAGCCCAATATTATAAGTCACAATTTGGCTCACAGGGCTTTACAATCTGTACAGCATACAGTACCATCTGTCCTTACAAAACCCTCAATCTGGAAAAAGCTGGAAAAACCCTTTAAAAGAGACAAAACAAATAAAAAAAAAATGGAAGAAACCATCAGAGGAGGGATTCCTCTCCCAGAACAGACGGTATATGATTGGTATATTTACTTTTCACTGTATTTGGTGAGCAGATATGCATATTGAAGGTGTGATTACTATAGAATGACAGAATACACTACAAGAATATATATATGTACATATATGTGTGTGTATGTATGTATATATGTATAGGGTTACTATATATATATATAATAGTAACTCTATTGTTAATCTAGTCATGACCTATTTCTTTCTTTTTCCTACCCTATTTCTCACAATGCCCTTTATATTTTGAATGTAATGTAAATATAGTCCCTTTATTTGCTACTTCCAGTGCTGTCGCCCCCTTTTATTGATTGTCTTCCATAAAATACCCTTTCCCTCTGATTTTCTGAATTTTGTTTTTGTTATTTTAGCTTCTGGTGTCATTGGGATTAATGAACAGCTTTTAGGAGAATAACTGCCACCGCCTGGACAACAGTGTGGGCCACAATGGCCTCTCTGCAAGGAATTCTGCAGCTGCTGTGTGAAATGCTGTGACCTTTTACAGTCAAAATTAAGTTACATTCAAAATCTGACCCAATAAGATTTATTTTAACATAATTATAAAATAGGTTAATATAAATCTGAAAAGTCAAAGCAAACAGCATGTTAAATGTGCAGTTACAACAAATCACAGCTAAAACCAAACTAAACAGCAACACAGCTAGCAGTGGAAAGAGAGCCAAATATATTATGAATATTTTGGTAAATTTAGTTTAGTAAGTAAGCTAAATCCACATATGAACAACAAAAACAGCTAAACTTGTTCCATTAATAAAGCAATTTAAGTAAAAGAAGCAGTTCATTCAGAGTTTTATTATACCTGCAGTTTCTCATAAGCATATGGGGCTCTTGCCTTAATTAGACAAAAGACCACAGAATCAAGAATCAAGAACCAAGAATCTTTATTGTCATCATGTTTTCACATAATTGAAATTAAGATTGGTGACTTCCAGCTTTAAACATAAATATATGTAAAAATATGTAATATATACATAAATAGTTGTAGCAACAATGTACAATGGGGGTGGGGGTGTGTCAGTTGTTAATGTGTAGTCAGTGCATGGCTCAAGTTCTCTATTGTTCATTTATGTGTATATTATGGGGTCAATTCAAGTTTTATAGACAGAAAGTTGACTTTAGCAAAGACCCTTTGTCTTCAGACAATAAAGATTCTCATAATGTGTACTCCAAGCTGCCTTGTATTTCCTCCTGCCTCCAGAGACTGAGAGAGTTTTCTATTTATTTCTGTGTGAGACTAAACATGGACAAGCTTCTCATGGGAAGAGAGGCCCTAAGACCGTCCAGACACCAACACTGAATTGGCCTGCACACACACTAAACCAGATGAGAGACACAACCATCATAGCTCACGCATAAAGCATAAAAATAGGAATAATGTATGAAGAGTAAATACAGAATTTCTATCACAAACACCAGACAACACCAAAATTTGATTTGAAATATGCACCGGTGTGGTATAACCATGATAAATGAAAACAAAAATCACATGCCCATATGTATATTAAAAGCACTGATGGTCACTTTAATTGATGCTCCTGCTGTCCATACTAGCCCCAAAGAGATCCCTTCTCAAAGCAATTTCAGTGTAAGTAATGGCGGACAAAGCAAAGGTTATTTCTGAACTTCAAACAAAACTAATATGAGGCTTAGGCAATTCAAATCCAGTGGGTATCTTTCAAAGTTGTCTTTTTAACACAAAATGTCTGCTTCTAAACGCTTTTGTTTTACTTTTCACCCGCCTTGGCTCAGTAAAGAGAAAGTTTGGAACTTAAAAATTTTGGAAGATGTTTTGATCTTCATGGATTTTTTCATAAACCAAGGATATTTACCATATTTACCATTTACTCACTAAGGATAGCCTTAGTGGCTAAGTGTCATATTTCTTCTTAACCACAAGATGGGAGTAAACAACAAGAAATGGATGACTGTAACCAACGTTCACACAAGTGGTGATACCATAATACCTGCTTATTTAATGTTATTAACATTAGTATTGTTAATTTATACAGGAGTTTTACCTTTTGTATGTTAATATGCCCTACTGGACATAAACTATCTTCAGTAAATGACAAAACATTTTGATAGTATTATTTCTGCACACTAGAGGGAGATATTGACCACAGCAGGTCACCTTTACTGTATGACGTAATGTTGATTTTCCTCCTGAGCCAGAGGAGGCCAATTATGGTTCATTACCAAACAGTATTATTTTAGTTCAGACCAGTGGCAGTCTTTGGTTTAGGACATAATATATGGAGCCATAACATTTGTATTTTCCTGGCTTCAGTGTCATTATTAACTGGTTGCATTCTTAAGCCACATTGATGAAGATATTTATTAATGTAACATCATCATTGTCATCATTATTATTAGCAGCAGTAGAGGTGCATTATCAAATATCTGGAGGATAATCTGAACCAGCTGATGCTGTGGTTGGTCTTGATGGACAGGAGTTTATCCCAGCATGCACTGGGCTGGGTTGTGAGAAAGGGTTTGGAATGAAGTGAATGTTAATGAACCTCAGTGAAGTGCGTCACAATGATGTCGCTGTGGTGATGTCATGCTCAACTTCATTGGCCAACCATTTGAAATGATCTGGGAGGCACTTTATTACCCAGTTTTCCCGAGTCACCTCCTTCACCTCCCTTCAACAAGTGACATCCAGGTAATTTTTGTCATTTCTTTTGACACTGAACTGTCCTCATTCCTTATCATATGAAATACTGTGCATAGCACGTATTATAATTAAAATGGATGAAAAAAATCAACAGATGTGCTAAATATAGAAGAGATTATGTGACTTATTGCCACACAGAAGAACATTTCCACTCATACTATGTTAAAAATGCTATAATGGAGGCTATAATATTCATTCATCTTGGAGCCTATCTCAGCTATCTTGGGCAGAGGAGAGCAGGGTACACCCTGGACTGGACACCAGTCAGTCAGTCACAGGGCTGACATGACAGATAGACAGACAACCACTCACACACACATTCACATACCTAGGGGCAATTTATTTGGAGTTAGAGTTGCCAGTTAACCTAACCTGCATGTCTTTGGATTGTGGGAGGAAGCTGGAAGAGAAGAGGGAGAACATGCAAACTCCACACAGAAGGGCCTGTGCCCAGGGATTGGACCCACAACCCTCTCGCTGTGAGGTAACAGTACTAACCACTACACCACTAAATAATATAAAATAATATAACACTGAAGATTAGTATCACAGTCGAGTTAAGTTATTATAAATTAAATAAAATAAATTAAATATAAATTAATTTGTCAAACTCCACACAGCTCTCATGGGAGCCACAAAAAACTCATATCATATGGAGTAATACTCCCTAACACCTATAAATATACTTTGATGTGTAAAATCGGTTCCCTGAGTTCCCAGAAGTAAAACGTAAAGCTCTTCATGAGTTTCAGTCCTCAGGTTCAGGTAACCATACTGACATCAGCTGGATGCAACACAGTGATGTTTGAGTCTATGGCCCTCTGATGAAAGCCTGCAGCATTGGCAGCATCAGGGCCCAGGTGTCTGCGGCAACTTTCCTGGAAAAATCACAAGAGATTCATTTGGGCTTTTAACAAGGCTTTTAACATAACAGACTCACTCTTGAACTCACCTGTGTGTGAAGCAGCGTACAGGTTTTTCCAGTCTCTGCTTGTGTTGTGAGTAAACAATTGATGACTGCTGATGATGAAACCTCAAACTGAAATGAGGTCCAGGAACACACTTGCAGTTTTTGATTATGCCACTGATACCGCAAAAAGAGAAGAAATGTCACAAAAACAACTGTCTGTCATTCACTCTGGTCAAAATGTCTTTTAGTGTTGTGTTCACTTCAGTTCAATGCTTTTCGGTACTGAACTGAAAAAATTAAAAATTCTATCTTCATGTGTGCTGTATAATGTTTCACATTTAGCCCATCTCCGAATTTAATCAACCTCTGTGGACTGTCACATCTCTATCACCCTACGACCCTTAAATTTATAAGCCGTTAAATACTGTAGATGATTGGATGGGTGCTTTGTTTATATGACACCTGCTGCTTTGCAACCAGATATTTGTTTTAGCTTTAGCTGTCTGCACTGTAGCCAAAATCTATACTACAAACAAATTCTATACAGTATTATATTTACCACATACTAATCATCATAACGTATTATTTTACCAGTCAGTGTACACGAGGATGAACATATTAAAGTTTTATACTAGCAGGAAATGATACAATATGTGTGAGGTCGGTTGTCAATCAATCTGTGGTCACAAATAAACAGTGGTAGGTGGTACAACTAAAACAAAATTGTTTCACCACCCCCCACATTTTTTTTAAAACTGTGAACATTTCCTCCTTTTACTTTTTGCATTACGTGGTGGTTGAATAGTATCCACCAACACCACACTCAAAAATAGATTTAGAATGAGTCCTGTGTTCTTCGAGTATACTTTATTTTGTTATTCTTTTCTAGTGTAAACACAATACAAAAATCCTATTTAGAATCTGTATGCAGTATGTATTTCAGACCTGGTGTATGTCAACATCTCTCAGCCCCTATGAGTGCATTAACCTGCATTTATAAAGCTGCATTTCCCTTTGCTAACCACAGCAAAGAGTTGAAATAATCTCCACTGTGACTAGTAACAGCAGCCACAAATC
Source organism: Scortum barcoo (assembly GCA_023238725.1). Lineage (NCBI taxonomy): Eukaryota > Metazoa > Chordata > Actinopteri > Centrarchiformes > Terapontidae > Scortum > Scortum barcoo. The sequence goes on from CM041550.1 coordinate 15,847,048, forward strand.
AGATAAATTATCTGATTACCTACAGATAATTTCATATCATCCTTATCCGTTAAGGATATTAGGGAATCATATCTGTCTCTAGGAACACAGCCTTAATTTTGACTTTGACACAAAAACACAGTCTTACTGCTAATACTGAGTTCTTCAAAAATATCCTATTTCTTCGTATCATTAGTGTAATATGTATGAAATGTAATAGCCAAAGGAAATTTCTCTTTTGCTTTATTAAAGGAAAGTCAAATACTGAGATCCAATTATGTTTTATTATGCTCATTATAGAGCACCCAGCATTTAAACGTACAGTACAATGGGGTGAACGTGTTGCTGAAGTGGGTCCTGTAAGTCTGTAGTGTGACATGAAGAGTATGGTTGCATTGTTTGCAGTTGTGTGGTGTTATTCAGTGGTTGGTTTCAGGTTTCGTTAATGTCTTAAGCAGTTCTACTCAGTGACAAGAGGAAATCCCTTAAGGCTGTCAGGCAGCACAATAAGGAGAGCACAGTGTCTTTTGTGCATCGCCCACACCCTCATACAAAGTGATTCATGTCAGGCAGAGAATAGTTAGTGCTCTTCTGAAAAACCACAGCAGCACGGTAAAAAAAAATAGGCCATAAACTGTAATCCAAAAGGACAACAGATTTGTAGAATTATACAATGTAGCTGAGCAACAACACCAAGAACAAGTCTCCTGATAGTGCATTTTGTACTCTAACCCTAACCCTACGTATTAATGAACCAGCGTAATACCAGCTGAGCCAAACAGTTTCCGATTTGTGGCAGCTTGCGTCAAATACCAGAGAACAGAGTTATAAAGATTAAAGATAAAGACAAACACAGCTTTCTGTAAACGTATTCTTCCTTTCAAATTATGTTGTCTGATTGACTGTTATGTAACACTATATGGTCTTTAGAAAAGGGGGGCAGGTGGTGGTGTGTGCCAGCTGAAGTTAAAACTGAATAATTGAAGCCTTTTTGTGAGTGAATCACATTCAGTTCTGTTGAGTGTCAAGTCATTCTAATGAGTTAGCTTTCTGTCTCCTCGTGCGTCACTCTGATGGGAATTTATGGACCTGCTGCCAGTTCCTTGATCTCCTTCGTTGGCCTTGATTACCCATCTACACAGGAATGTCCACTGATAGCTTATCAGGCCGGGTCAATATCCCACCTGACCACTGTCTGTTTGCTCAGATCAGAACGGCTGACCCAAAACACCCCCCTTTAGTTCTTTGAGTGCTGCTTTAACATCGATACTGATAATCCTGCTGAGGTCAGGAAAGCTCTGCCTCAGCTCTCTACTGTACGTAAACAGTGCGTCTTTTTGTCATTGCAGAGACACAGCATATCCCATTTGTCATGCATAAAGACGTCCTCTTCCCGGTCTTCCCTTTGTTTGCTTGATGTTTCTTTACCGCTGTTGCAGGAGTACAAAGGATTGTTTGCTTACGTCTGATGATACGCCACTGAGTCAACGCCACACAGATGAAAGAGGAATGACGCAAAGGTGTTAGGTATCACTTTGGGAAACAGCAGGGAGATTGGTGGGTTACAGATGTCAGAGTCATGAAAACGAGTGAGATCATTTAGCTGAACACAGAAAAACGCACACGTCCTTCCCAATCTCAGAGTAATATTCTGTACCAATCCCCATAACGTACTTGTGTAGCTCATGATCTGAAGTGTGTTTACATGTGTCATCATGCTGTCACTGCATCAACAAACGCAGTCTCTCATGCGCTGAGATGTGTTTATGCCTTTGTGAAGAACCTGCACTTTGACTTTGACACAATTTCTAATTGAGACCTATGCTCCTTCTTTCAGAATATCAAAATATATAAACACAAGTGAAGATGTTCTCAAAACGCTTAATTACTCCTGAAAGCATTTGCTGATGTCTTTGAATCTGGAGCCCAACCTCAGAATCACTCATTGGTGTTAAGGCTGGGGAGTGCTCAAAACAAACAGGTTTGTGTGATGTGCCAACCATTTTCAAAAGCATCTGAAATAAAAAGCCTGGTGTCGTAGAGAGGAACCACGAGGGGCTTTCCTCGAAGGCATTCACAGTGTTATAGAAGAATGAAGAATGTAAAAGAGAGCTTGAGAGAGAGGTCACACTCCCCTCCATTCTGACTTTGGAGAGGTAAGAGGGGAGGGGTTTCTGACACTGTTTGACAATCTGACAAGTGCTTTTGGTTGAAGCATACTGTTACCTTTACACATAAAATGGGTTAATATGGGGCTGACTGTATCTCATCTAGAATGAGCTATAAAAATACTATTAAGCAAGAAGAGTTTTATGGAAAACTTTGAGTATCTTGTTGTGGTCATAATGGAAGGGTTCCTCCCGGTTTACACAAATTGTAAGATGAGACCTAAATATTGAAAAAATCTGTGATGAAAAACTTGGAATATCTCTGTATGTCGATGATGTCTTATTATTGGGTTATTAAAGGAAGTGTATGGAAAAAATATAGACTGAAGTTACGGACAGACATTTATCACACCTGTTTATTGAAAACATTTATTAGTCATAGGAGTTGATTTATAAGTGAATTAAGTTAGTTACTGCAACCATTATTGCTAACCAATCCCATTTTATTTGTATTTATTCAAGTTCTTCTTCTTCTCGTTTTATATGTTATATATATTAAGTTTTCAGAGGAATTTGTGAAAATCTCTATAAACAGTTAGAATAAAATAAACATAAAAGGTAAAATACGCTGTGGTCCTCATAGTACAAATATCTATTATATCTTTGTCTATGTGTATCAGCCATATTGCCAAAATCCAAGCTGTCCTCTTCAGCAAATCTAAAATGTCATTAGACTACTGCTATTGTATTGTTAAGCATGTGTTTATATTTCTGACATACATTGTAAGCACACCCTTATCCTTGTCATTTCCTCATTACAACATTCATAAAGCATGCAGAATTACAGTGTAATGTGCACAATATGTACTGTAACAAGCCCTTGTATTCCCAGGTATTCTCCTCTTCCTGCCTTTCTTTATCTAGGTCAAAGGTAAAACTCTTTCCTCCTTGACTCCAGCTTCCTTCTGTTAAATCTCATCCCTGCCTGAGACTTATAATACATGTGAGCACTGCGAACAGTTGGACCTTAGACTGAACAGGCTCACAAGTCAAATCTGTCAGGTCAATTCAAACCATATTTAAAGGGGCTGTATGTAAAAATTTACATGCATTAAACCTCTTTTCATCTGTTTCTTGTCCCTTCTAATTGCCAGTGTGTTAACAGATAGACTCTGTTGACTATAACACCCTGTAGACTGATTTCTATGTAAAGGACTTGTGTTGACTTGGGTTGTGTTGTGTTTTGCACTTCACGTTTATACAGCATTTAGATCATGTTATTTTGAATGTTGATGGAGCAGCTACAATGTTAGCACAGGCCCGACTGACCGAAACTCCATTCAGAAAGCAAGCATGTTAAACATTGGTTGCTATCATCTTGCTGACAGACCATTCAAACATGGCAGCACCCTCTGTCATGTCACCCTCTGTCTGTCATTTCTTGTCAAGACAAGTGCTCATACTCTCAAAGAGTCAAACTCAAAGTTCAGCAGTCTGTAATGTGAGCAGAGCTTTTGCAACAAATCTTGCCATTTCTAAGCTGTTCGGGGGAATAGTATTATTATTTGTAGACTCTTGACGTTTTACCAGCCTCTTGAGATGAAGAAAAAATTAGGCTAGCAGTGATGTGATGCACACGATGATCTGGTCTTGTATTAAGGGCTGAAAAATGACAGTCGTGTTTCTCTGATCATCACAGGACTTTCTGAAAACTTTCTGTTCATGAGCATAATAGTTTCTATAAATGCAGACTTGACTGCAACATTTCTAATCTCTCTAATGTTTTCCATTTATGTAAAAACATTTTGGTAAAGGTTAGGGTTAGTGGTGATTAAAAGTGTTAAAAAATACAGTAACAAACACTTCCATACCACAGTAGGACTGATGTTTACTGATGTTTCATCATTGCACTGATGTTTACTGATGTTTACTGATGTCCTAGCCATGCACTTTATGGTCCTTTTTTTCATTCCACTCATTTACTATACTGTTAATTCATATCTGCTACATATCCATATTCACCTGTGCAATAACACCTCACCACAGCACATCTAACTGGGTGAGGCTGTGTATATAAATACTGTTTCTGTTTCTTTCTTTTTCTGTTATTATTATTATTATTGTTCACTATTTATTGTAAATACTGTTTTTTGTGTCTTTGTGTGTTTTTTCGTCTATTATTTAATGTCTCTTTTACTTGTTTTGAGCTGCTGTAACAGTGGAATTTCCCCACTGTGGGATCAATAAAAGATCTTATCTTATCTTATCTTATCTTATCTTAAATGTATATGTGAAATTAAAATTGATTCGTTGGGAGTTAGCAAGTACACTCTGACATAAGCCCACCATAAGTGCAGTGAATGAAGCATTATACATACATTACACAGTATATCTGCACAATACACCCACATGATTCTTTTAAAGATTAACATGTCTCAATGCTAGCATGATAATGTAAGGCTCTACCTAGTATTTCTTCAAAGTATGTGAGATTTTTCCCTTCCTTTTCTCTTCCTCACTGTCTTATCTCGGGGCTGCACATGCTTGATACAAATCAATAACACCCAGCCCAGTGAATCAGAGTGATTCTTCTTCTCTCTGATGATTTTTAACCACCCCCCAGATTGGTCTCTTATACATACATGAATTGGATTGCATGGCACTGAGGTAAATGCACTGTGCCATTGGTGATTCATTGTGTCACTGCAGAGAGGAAGTATGCTATATTATCTCATGCACACACTGTTATACCATCTGTTGTTCAAAGTATTCGTCATTGCTTTGTCTCCCGTGTTTGCCTGTAAATTGTTCTTTGTTCTGTCACCACACAGTTAATTTCTACGCATGACAGGGGTCTTTGTGCACAATAGACTGTACAGCACCTGAGGCACTGCACCTGCCCCTGTCTATCACAAAAATACATGACTGCAGAGATATACCTGTAGGAGGACGTCATTAGTCACTTATACACTCAGTGTGGAGCCCTCCAGGGGGAAGCAAGGCGATCATCAAGCCCAGCAGTGGTGCAGTCTTTCTGGGCATGATGGAGAAGGAGGAGGGGGGGCTGGGTGCAGCTATGGAAGTGACATCAGTTGCCTCTGACGCCAGCACAGCACCAGCTCTTACACAGAGAGATTATGATTATCAGCTTTTTTTCTCCTCTCTTTCTTTCTATGTCTGTCTGGAGTCTGTCTCTGATTTGTTTTCTATTTTGATTTAAATTAAATGAACTTGAATTGATATGAAAGGTCAGAGACAAAATTCCTTCAGAGGCTACACATTTCATTCTTTTATTGAATACCTGTGTTTTTCTCTCTTTATTGAATGCATACAAAGCTTCTAAATAGATCTGAATACAGAGATAATATATTGTCTCTTTTGCTTGGTGTGTGTACCCAACTTGTGCAATCAAGTATGTAATAACTTCACTCACGTCTCGTCCTTTCCTCATGCGGACACATAGGGGATGCGATCATGCACAGCAAATAAAGGTTAAAGTATGGATCAGATCCAATGGAGCCAGGATCATCACATAACCTAGATGCAGCGTCATCTCTGTTGTCATATTATTATGCTGAGATGAGATGATGATATGATGAGATGCCCCACTTTACTTATATAGATATAAATTTTAGAATTAATTTTCATTTTAATTTTTATTTTATGATCTATTGGTGAAGTAGTATTAATTACTATAAGGGGGGTGTAAATTTAGTCCCCACAGGTGATAAAAATAATTCAGCTGAGGCAGGGATAAGTAGACTGGGGAGGGTGATCCTCTCCTTGGAAAACACACCCTGTCTGTAGCCACGGTAACATCTACTTTGGTCCAAACTGAAATACCTTGGTAACTGAAATATCTTGGTACAGACATTGATGTTCCCCTGAGGATGAAGTGTACTATTGTTTACTTAACTCTTCACAAAGTATCTGTTGTAGAAAAGTATTTTTACAGTATGTTTATGTCACATTGCAGCACGTCTTTTACAGTGGAGTGAGGATATTATACCCATGAAAACATTTCCTTATTATTATTATTATTATTATTCCATTTCTACAAAAAAGTAATTATCTACAGTTTATATCTAAAAGAAAGAGGTCTGACTAATGTTAAGAAGAACTGTTTAATGTGAACTGACGTTTCAAATGACAGAAGTGACAGAAATGTCGAAGAGCATTAGCACATGGAAATGATAACATCATTTCTGTCAGTCTTTATTACATGGTAAGCATTAAAATACCAGACAGGAGCAGTGAATGTGAGCACAGTCATTATGGACTAGGGAAAATTTCAAAACAAGAGGACACGTCATAACTCAAGATTTCCTCAGACGACCCCTGAAACTAAAACTCTCACAGGCATCTAAATGTCACTTTTGGTGTCTCTATGATCTGCAGCCTTGTTTGAAGCAACTGAGTGTATGTAAAATTACAATCTTTACACCATTACATAACCTAATTTTTACATAAAGGAGATATTGTAGGAAAGAGGGATGTGGCTACAGTTTATCACAAGAATTTTTATCAACTACTTAAACAAACACTAACTGTAGGTCTCGCAGTAGGTAATAACACAGTTTTACATCATTTAAAAGGTTAAGTTAAAGTAATTCTGCACTTAAACAACTCAAACTTCATAGCGGTTTTGACATTATTTATCTATTTATCAGCCAGTAAGCTAACAGATATTGTACATTTCCTGACCACTATCACTCCTGTCTCTCTAAAGTGAAAAAACATATTGCCCATGATATTCTGTATACTCTTAATTGTGAACAAATCCCATGAAAAAGGCCAAAACCTACAACACATTTATATCTTACTGAGAAGAAATGACTTTGTCTTCAAAGGCTGATTAATTTTAGTCCTCTATGACAAAGAGCTCCATTGTTGTCCAGAATCTGTTCACTCAAAACATATAAATGAGACACATTTTTTAAGTAGGTGACATGGTACTTCATTGCAATAAATGTGAGTACTCTAGTTTATTTCCATGCAGACTAGTGCACCAAATGTATATTAATACACAACTGAAAATAGTCCCGAACAGATGCACTTTTTATTCCTGTTTGAGTAACGTTTGCTAAAAGCCGTGGTGGCCAGGTGTTTTTTAGAGATTACCTTTTTATATGTGACCTGTTTTTTTAAGAGATTACGAGAAGATTTACGTCTTCAGAAGGAACAAACTGGCTCACGGCTGAGTGGCACAGACAGGGTGGGGAAGTCGGAAAGTAGAGAGACCGACACTAACATTGTTGGTTTTGGTCTCGTCATGGTATTTATTTATAATAAGAGAAACCACAAAGCCTTCAACGTCCCCATGTCGTTTTGCAGCTCATTTGCTCTAAGCTTTGTGTGATTAAAACGGTGTCCTATAAACCTCATGTAATGTCGGAAATACACATTTACAGAGCTGCAACTGTTTATGCTGTAACCACGCAGGGCTGCACGCTGCATTCAGGGAGTTTGACCTAGTTAGTAAACAGCTTTTGCTTTGCTCACTTCCTGTCCAGGACACACACACACACACACACACACAGAAATGCCTGCACACATGTCAATGGCTGACAACAAGCACAGTCTGTTGTGTTCTCTCCTCTTACATTATTCTAGTTTGACAGCAGAGACAGGAAAGGAAGACAACAGTGAGGAATGTGAATATGAATTATTGTTTCTCCTGGTGATTTTTTTCATGTTGAAACTTTTAACACTGAACAGCTCCAGTCCCCTTTTTATATTTTTCTTACATCAGAATTTAGAGTGGGAAGTTAAAATCCCAAATGGCAGACATCACTCTACACCCTCCCTAATTAAAACAATAAACACCATTTATGAGTCTGCAGCCCAGTGATTTCATGCACACTCACGTTTTAGACACATGCAGTCTAAAGCCAGCATAATCCTGTCTTAAACATGACATGACACCTGTTATAATCGCTCAGCCGTGTGCACTAAATACCAAGGAGGATTATAGCAGATGTCATGCTATTGATTATGAGAGCCTTATGTATGTACGTGCATGAATCCCTGTCACCTCTGTGTAAATGCCGTGGGCTACCACTTTAATCTCATTTGTGTGTCTGTGTGTTGTGCGTGCCCATTGTAGGGCGTATCAGTGTGTCCACAAAAGCAAACATATGGCTCCTTGCAGTGTTTTTCTTTCCCAGTCCTGAAGCCCGTCTGGCTGACTCTCATAGTATTGCAAGGGGGGAGGGATGAACCACAGCTGCTGTCTGACGTAAATGCAGCACAAACGCTCTGTTCGTGCGGTCACAGCCCCTTTGACAGCTCTAACCAGTTAATGGGTTACCTCACACTCCCTCCCTCTCCCCTCGAACTCACTTCTGCAGTGGCACTAAACCTCGTGATGGATGTTGCAGTCAAGTCTGGGCAGATGCTGAGAGCCCAGCGACAATTAGAGTGGAAAACGGCAACAGACTGTCATCTGTCTGTTGTGAGGCCAGTTAAGGCTACTGTGTGCATATCAGCTTGAGATTTACGTCAGTGGGCTGATGCACAGCAGGAGCTCAATTAGGGGTACTCCACCAGCTTCAGTTCAGCTGACCACTTATGAGAAATACAACTCAGCCCGCTGTATAATACCGTCTGATGCTTTGGGGGAGCTTTCTAATGTCTCTGAGAATACAACTGATGGCACTGGGCTTGGAGCCTACAGTTTATTTGCATTGGCAGTGTGTTTCGGTCCATCACTTTAGTCAAGAGTGAATTATCTTGACAACTACTGGATGGATAGTCTTGAACTATCCATCCAGTAGTTCAATGTCACCAGGCAACATATCCCAATGACTTAAGAGATTTGCTGAGTTTCTACTCATCCTGTGAAATATACAACATGTACTAGATGTTAAAACTGGATCCTTTCCAGACATTGTGCCTTGATTTTGTTAATCCCTTAGTCATCTATCTCCACCATCAGAATGAACGCTTTAATTTGTCCAATATTTAAGTTTATGACCAAATATCTGTGGAGCAAATGATGTTTCCATCACCATTGTACTGATGGAAATTTCATTGTTACTGTACAGTGCTAATAAGCAAAGGTTACCATGTTAACGTGCACCTAAGTTAGCAGTTATGGTAAACATTATCTTACAAATGTCTGCATGTTAGCATTGTCAGTGTGAGTATATGTTATGTGTGTGTGTGTGTGTGTGTGTGCGTGTATGTATGTGCTGGTGTTAGCATTTACTGCTTTAGTGTGACTAGTGTTGTTAAAGAAAAGTCTGCAATATGCATTTAAGGGGATGGTCGCAAGGAAGGTCTAACAATAGATACTCATGCTACAGAGCTGCAGTGTGGGAAGTGCGGTGAAGATTTATAGTAAGGACTGAAAGTCAGGATATCTCAGTTTCTCCAGCTTCAGTTTAGTCTGTTCTCTCAAAAGTCACAACTTTACATGAACTTTACTTGAACTCAAATTGCAAGACATCCCTCAGAGAAGTGCAGGTGCAGACTTAAACATGGAGTCATAAGGATGAATACCAAACACCTTTAAGGAAATCTGACATACATCTGCCACATTCTAGCTTATAGTCACAAAGCTGAAACAGATTTTCATGCTGTAAATATGCACAGTCCATGAACTGTGTAAGGTAAGCTCACTGCAAATGAATAATCTCTTTGCTAATCCTTCCTATAACATCAATTTCTACCCTACATTAAGAGTAAAAAGTGAATGAATGATGCTTTTTAAAAAACGTGAATACAAATTTACCTTGATATTAACTTTACTCTAAAATACCCTCTGATTTACCGTGGTTGTTGACGTATTCCACCCCACTCTTTGTCTCTACAAACTTTGAAACCCAACCTGCGCCCTTGCACTGAGGTCAGTGTTTATGCCACTTTATGATGCAGTCAAGCATAAATGCAAACCACAGTCCAGCTGACTCATTTCTCTGGAAGCCCAACACATCCAGCAGGACAACAATCCTGCATTATCTGTGCCTGTGAACACAGTGAATCCTTAACAGGGAGCATTCAAACTGCACTCTTCTGCAGAAAAACTGTAATGAGGAGGGATGTTTTATTCACCTCTCAGCAGAAGCCACCACCCACAGGGAGAACTATGATGGATTGGTGCACTTCACAAAGGATTCAGTCATCTCCATTGATCATTCAAATGAGCTCTTTCAAGGGTTACACATCATTTTTCCCAATTACTGTGTATGTTTGAGCATGTCTTTCCTTCTGTTCACACACATGTCCTGCGCCGGTGTGGTTGAAGGTGCCGCACATTTGTAGGGTCTCTATGAAAATGAGGGGAGGGGGGGATTGACGTGCAAACACGAAGACGCACCCCCGGCAGTGCAGATTTGATTAGTGCGCAATGATCTCAATGGAAGCCTCAGTTAAGCTAATGGGATTGTAAATGCGCCCCTGAGACTTTGACGCAGGCTGCTGACATCATTACCCATACCTCCTTTTGACCAAGCAGTCTGCTCACCGCTCGCCATAAAGGAGGAGGAGGAGGGATGGGGGGGGGGGGTTGGAGGGAAAGCAGTGACGGTGAGTCTTGTATCTATGAAAGAGAAGGCATGACGTGAAGGAAGGGAATTAAATGAATTGTACTGCAGCAGAAGAGTATCAGGAAACACATGTGACTTAAGTAAAAATGGAAAGGAACATATTATATGGAGGAAGGAATTTCTGTGACTGATTCAAAAAATAATCTATGTGGCAGTCAGCCTCCCACCTGACCCCTGCAACCAGGGTATTTATACTGCCGTGTCTGCAAAGGAATAATTCCACCACCTTCATCTTCTTCATACCTCCAGAACATCATTAAGGCTGCAGAAATGTCGCCGTGCACCTGGCGCTAATTATACACAAAGAGTATCACACTGAGATAATGATATTGTGACTCATAGTGTGGGAGGCATGGATATCATGAAAAAGAGAGGGAAACTTTCCTAAAGAGCTGCATATTGTGGAGCTGACATCATGCATGGCTGCATAGCTGGAGGTGGCACAAGTAAAAGTGCGTAAGTGAAATATGCCATTTCTTTTTTAACACAGTTTTGCCACAAAGAGTACTGAAAGGGAAATTGTGCTGATTTGGAGTCTGGCAGCTCTCTTATCTGTGCTGCTAAAAATGGCATATGGTCTGACGGGCGGATCGTGCACTTTAAGCTGGATGAGCAGATGCTGCTGCAAAGTGTGGCAGGTGACTCCCCTGGCTGCTTTGCTCTCTTGGATGTTTATTTTCCTGCCCTAAGTGGCTGACATTTACTAGGTGCAGAGAAGGTAGTGGAGGGAGATAAACTGGGGGAGGAAAAAAAAAAGGTTGATGTGGGAGGGTGAAAGGAGATGGAAACAAGAGGGTCTTTGTGCTGCAGTTAATCTGAGGTTAATCATTAAAGTGAGAAGTGGGTGGTCTGGTGCTGAATGAAGAGAGCAGGTCGGGCTGGACGAAGAACAGAGGAGGAACTGTGTCAAACTATCTGTGTTCTGCTTTTATCTCACGACAGCCCTAGCAACAAAACCAAATACAATGCAAAACACTCGGAGGCTTCCTGTTAGAGCCAGAGAACACGTTGGACGGCCGCACCAGTGTATGTGCAAATTAGACTAAATGTTGTACTTTTATGAAGAGATAATTAAAAATTATACGTTGTCTAATAACTGTAACAGGGCTGTTACTGTTGTCTAATAACTGTAGCAATGACACACATGCACGCACCCCAGCGGTGGAAGGAGCACTCAGGTCTTATTCAGGCACTCAGGTCTTACTTAAATGAACTTCAAAACCTACTTAAAGGCCTACAGATGAGACTCACCGCGACTGACAGGCATCATGTTGAGAGCCTGCTTGCCAGCTTTATCAATCGCTGTTTGTCTTTCACAGAGTCTCAGCATCATCAGCAGATATTATAAATAAATTACATCACTTGTGCACAGTTGTGAGACTTAGCTTAGCAGACTCCACCAACTACAGTGGTGCGATCCCAAAATAAACAGATTTTGCTGTGATTTATTTGCAATAACTGAAATAAAAGGATACCGAAACAGTTACATCATCTGTAAAAAGCCTGAATTCATGCTTTGTCAGATATGTCAGCAAGATGCCGAATCAACAACATCAAAAATGCTATTTTTCTGAATGGAGTTTGGATTGATCAGGGCTATGTAACATTTTAGCTGCTCCATCAACATCATCTAAATTCTGTATAAATATGAAGTAGTATTATTGAGCTAACTTGTGTTGCAACATTGTAGCAGAGCCGAAAAGAAGAAAGACACTCGGGAGTGTCCAAAACCATCCCAAGTCCTTTACATGGAAATCAGTCTGCAGGCTGTTACACTCAACAGGTCAGGCCTGATTTTTTTACATTATGTTACAATATGTTCACACACTGGCAAAAAAAAGCAAAAAAAGCTTAATACATGTAAATTGTTACATAGAGCCCCTTTAATTAAAAGTACCCATACTACAAAGTACACTGCAGAAAATGGAAATTAAAGCACAAATACCTCAAAACTATACTTGATTAAATATTCTTAGTTACTTTCTGCCACTGTCCCTCTCTCTCTCTCACACACACACACACACACACACACACACACATACACACACACATCCATAACTTAAGAGGACATTATATTTACTAGAAGTGAAGTAAATTTTCACTCTGCATCATTTGTGTAAATTAAACTGTTGGACTATTTGTGCAGCCTGTAGTTATTTACATCAAACAGTTGAATGTACCAACTCTTAGCTGCAAGGTACATAGCCACATGCTGTGTGTGTGTGTGTTTGTGTAGCAGTTCAGCCTCTGACTGAACTCAGAAGTCACCGTAGGCTCAATTCCTGTTATTTCCCTGCAGTCTCCCCTCTTGTTTTTGTATGTTTATGAAACAGACTGATAAGATTTAGGATACGTATAAATGTATTTGCTTGAGTTGAAACATTTTCAACTCATGCAAACAGTCTTCATGTCAGGTTGCAACACCCCTGGCCACTTTAATCCCGTCTTTCCATTTACTCTGTATGAAAAGTATTTCAGTGCCAGGTCACAGTTACAGTAAATTCCTGTTAACATACTTACACTAACCATAACAATGACATGTCTATCCACACCTCTTATCTGACCTTCTCTCGACCTAACCTTAAGTCTTAACCCTAAAACTGAATGAGTTTCATTGTCGAGACGTTGAAACATTTTGTCTCTGAAAGAGTCACAATGCAACTGTGTGAATTGTTTCCCCACAACATGAGTAATACAATCAACACAATCACAATAAAAAGTAACTAACAAGCATGGTGGTGTGCTTAGTACATTTTGTTCTCCCCCATTTGTTTAATGCACTAAATCGGGAGAATCTCACTGTGCGCAGCAAAATAATATTCTAAAAAACAAAAACACACTAGCAGAAACTGAGCGATCCCACAGTCCTGCAGCTTCACGGGAAGCTGGAACACATTTTCTGGATTTATTGTTCTGGCACACAGGAATCACTGGCATATGAGAGAAGCACGAGCAATATGTTCTGCACTTGCTGTGTTGTGTGTGTGTGTGTGTGTGTGTGTCTGTGTGTGTGCATAAGTGCTTTTGTACAGAAGATAAGGGAGAGTCTGAAGATGAAAGGTTTATGATAATGAGTGCGTCACTTTGTGTCGAGCTGTCTCATTTATCCAAAGGAAGTTCAGAAAAAAAAGGACAGAGTATTTAAATTATTAGTGTAAGTTTAAACAAACCCATACAATATAAAGAGAAACAGGTCTGTAATATCGCTGTCTGTGAATGAGATGCAATTGTCCAGGTCTACATATAGTTTGTTTACATCTCAGCAGTTAATCATGAGGACTGTCCTCTTGACCCCAGCTCTGGCTTTCCTTTTTTGGCTTTTGTGCAGAAGAGGATCCTGCCCCCGCTCACCCCCCACCTGTACTACCGACCCCCCCCCCCTCAATCTTGAAGCTGCAGCGCTCACATGGCTGGAGCAGGCGAACACACAGATGTCCTTAATGTCATTTCTGCCTCTCAGATACCCTGCTTCACCCAGCTTAGGTCTCTTAATCCACGCTTAGCTGTTCTTTTCCCTGGCAGACTTTTATCACACTCTCCACCACCGAATCAAAAACACATTACGTTTCTCTCAACCTGTTGCCACTCTGCTGTGAACCGACAGCTGCGTGGTTAGACGGTGGAGGTCAGATGGAAGAAATTAAGCAAAGAAAATTAGGAAATGAGCAAAGTGAGTTAAGGCGTAACAGGTTTGAGGTAACCAATGAGGAATGATAAGTCAATTAGATTAGTGCGGACAAACTGGAATGATATGTGCAAGGACATTTAATTAATAGTATTTTTCTTCTTATCTTATCTTATCACCAGTTATTTATTCATGTTTGCACACTATAGCCTGTTCTTTGTCTAACTAATCAGCACTAGATGGTTGCTTTCTTTAACAACCGTCACCCATGTCCCCACTTTTCCTTCCTCTTAAGGACTGTTATCCGGCTTTATGGGTCCAAGTGAGAGACCATATGGGCGCTGAGCAGCAAGATTAGAAGCACAAGCAACACCTGGAAGAATAGGTTATGCCAGGTTACATTTGTTATTCGTCTCCTCAGTAAATAAATTATGTTGGAGACAGTTTGGGGTATATTTATCTTAACCATGATAGCAGCATGGCTCAAGGGACATTGATTAGTTGGTCCACCACTTTGGCTGAAATATCTAAAGAACTATTGGATGGGAAATGACGGCCACCATGAGGTCCATTCCTGTGGTTTCATATAACTCAACAACTAGAGGATGCATTATTATTTGTTTCAGATGCTCGTGTGCCTCTTGGAATGAGTTTGCTGATCACCTGACTTTTCATTCAGTGCCATTATCTGGTCAAAATTGTCATTTTTTCTAATGCCTCTATTTATGGCCAAATCCCTTTTCTCATCTTTGTGCCTCTGAAAAGTAGACAGCAGCACCATCAAATTTGTCGGGAGAGGGGATTTCTGAAGCTATATGACTATATGAAAAGCACTTTTTAACTTTTGAAGAAGCATACTGGCAGCTTTAGAATACTAGCACACTAAGCTAAGATCATGATCATGCAAAACATCAGCACATAACCTCACATAACATAACACATAAGCTCAATCCCCAGCACTCTCATACTTTCACCCCCGTACCCCCCTCCTCACCCTGCAGTCTGGTGGAGCTGTAGTGGCTTTATTTGTTTTACACATACTTTCAACCAGGTCCTGCCTTTCTACTGATTTCCCACTGTCCCATATATCAAACCCATTTCATCATGAGCAGCTCAATTCCGTAAATCCCACTGTTAGTTCAGATTGTGTTTTTGTGATTGTGCACGTCCGTGTGTGGGTGTGTGGATGAAAGTGGAGAAAGAAAGACAAATAAAATTGACCCAGACTTAAAAAATAAAAAAATAAAAAAATTAATTTGATCTCTCCGTGTTTTTTGTAGCGGTCAAATAAGAGCATTACATCACTAAATCACTACAAGAGGTGTATCATCCTGCTTCGGTCAAGCCGACCTCTTTCTAATGTCTCTTCCTTGCTGCTCTCTCTGTTGTCTCCTCTCTATGCCATCTCCCTTTCCGTCATTGAATGCTCTCTTTCGGGCCTTTTTTAATTTTTTTTATTTTACTCACTCACTGGGATATCTATCTGCCCCCGTGCTTTATCTCCCTTTCATTTCATTCCCCTTGTCAAGCTCACCTTTCTGGGTAGCCCCTCTCCTGCCACCCTCAGCCCTGGATAATAGACTGATCCATGGTATGACGCACATGGCTCTGTCTCCAGAGGGGCTTTTGCGCACACAAGCATTCATAAATTCTCTGCGTAGCCCGGTGTGCAGATATAGGCAGTGGCCAGGTATTTACATCTTGAGATAAGTAACACCACAGAATTACTGTATCAGCTGGCTCTGCTGATAGCACAATACACTGTGCATTCTTTAGCAGAAAAGGCTTTTGTTACTGTTATGAATGGGGATCATACAAACAGATTACTGTTTCAGATTAGGTATCAGGAGTGCTGAATAGTGTTGTATGTGTGGACAATTTTACTGTTCCCTGTGTATCTATTTTTCCAACCACAAATTGCATACTTTCAACTTTACTCTCACACCACGTTGTTCAAAACAACAATTACAGACAAGAGGGAAAAGCATTCACAATTTAGCTATAATTAAAAAAAAAAAAAAAATTGACATTTTTGACTGACAGCAGTATCTCCCACTCGCTGAGAAGAACAACAACAGTGCCACTAATTGAAGTTAAAGGAAATCAGGGTAATCCATTTGCATGTTTTGCTTCCTTCTGAAAGTGGAAAGGCTGTGAAAATCATGCACATCAATCAAGTGTTTTCTTACACCCTCGGGACCCGTACCACTAAACTGCTGCTGTAGGAAAGCATCCAAACGATCAGCTGATTACCATAATTTATTATCTGCACAGTAAATCACTGCTTCTCAGGAGACATTGTGTATTTCCACAACAACACTATACTGAGCCTATATTTTTACAGTTTAAACTAAATGAAACACACGGGCGTCGGAACATCTTAAACAAGTGACCTATTGTTAATGTTAGTATAATGTGTGTGAGAATTCAAGCCACAAAGCCTGTTGGTCATCAAGCAAAGCGTATGTGTGAGTGAGAGAAATTGTTTGTTTGAGGAGGGCTGGTGCTCGACCTGGATGATAGCTTGACGCACAAGCTCACGAGGACAGCCTCCGCCTGCCAAAGACAACAAGTGTAGACAGACCAGCGTTAATGACCAAAGAAGAATGGTACCCCTGTCCTCTACAAGACACAATGACACCAAATGATCAGACAAAGGGTCTTTTCACAGACTGTTGGGAGGTTGCAAAAGTGAGGAGAAAAGTAAATGGAAACATTCCCGGGGTCAGCGAGTGGGACATCAAGTCAACTGTCAATAGTGTGTGTGTGTGTGTGTACACAGGCCTAAAAATGATCATGAGCTGCCAGGTGTTTTATAGATATAATTCAGGTTTAAACATAGATTTCCCCAGATTTAATGAGAAAATAAGCAGAAATTACAAAAATGTCATTACAAAATCTCTTCTATAGTCAGAGAGATCAGTCTCACACGCATTATACGTTCAAAACAGGCATCACTACCTCACAGCAGACCCGAACTAAACTGTGGGTCTGAGAGCTATTGTTTGTTAATGTGTAGATTATGTGCGTAGAGTATAAATTGGAGAGTGTTTCTGTGGTGATTATGAAAGCCGGATCCAGTGCAGGCTTGGTCAGAGATACAAAATGGATGCAGGAAATCACAAACCATTAGCCGCAACATTCAGAGCCATGTTGTTGCATCAGCAGTTCTATATTTACATGTATGCCATGTATTATTCATGCAAAAGCATAACAGTGGTTGAAAAGGCGTTTATTTTGCTTGTTCACATATCTACGTGCAGCTCCAGCACCCTGCAACCCTGTGTGTGCTCAGGATAAGCAGGTTTAGAAGATGGATGGATGGACATATCTACGTCAGGTGCTGCAGTGACTGTTTTGTTTTGACTTTGAGCTTCATGAAAGATATGCTGTTAGGTTACACCTACATTTTTCCAATAAACTTGAATTTTAATGCACTGACTAATGATGTTGCTGTTGTGTGCAATATTTGATCATGTATACAAGTTTTAGGGGGTTCATTTAATGATTGGAATACAACACAGAGTTGACTAACGAAATGCAAGATGTAGTCCTCTCATGCTACACAAAAACACACACAAAAAATGTAAATTATAGTGGAATGTGTGATGAATTTGAAAATCTCAAAGCCTGAAAGAAGCTACTAACATGCTCATGAAACAGAAAATATTCCTGCTTTTACCATTTATTTAGAGTCTTATTTATGAATGGTAGTGCAGCTTTTTGTGACTGATTTTAGCAAGATTTAGATAGATGCTGTATCAATGAATTCAAGGGGTGTGTTGATGCTTGCTCCTGTTACTAACTTAAGAGAAACTTGATAGATAAAGACAGCCATGCTCCAGGCTCTGTGAAGCTGAACTTAGGCTTGACCTAAAACTGACAATGCTAACACGCTCATGTTGAGAGGACATAAAGTTCATCAAGTTCACCAAGTTGACCTACATAGCTGCACAAACTAACCTACAAACTAACCCTCACTACTATGCATGAAACACAGAGTACCACTGAGGCTGATGGGAGTGTCATAAGTTTTGCAGACTTTTGGTCATAAGCCAACCAAAGCTATTTGGCAGATGTTATCACCCTAAAGTATGATGGTCAACTTGGTAAACAATATACCTGATGAACATCAACATGTTAGCATTTACCTAAAAGCTTTGTAGCATCTAAGTACAGCCTCATAAGAGCTGCTGGTATGGACTCTCCATCTAATACTCCAATACATAATTTGTAATGTAAATTTGTATTGATTTGTAGATCAAATTATATCTGTTGTAAATCAAATTATACCTGTATATATAAATATAACATTATATAGGTGCAAATATTTAGATTCTACAATGTAGAAATATCAGGACAGAGTTGTAGTGATGTGGTTTGGAGGTCATTCAGGATTCAGCAAAAAGCCAGAGTGACTCTTAAGACAAGGTCAGGTTCAACAGATGTTCTCCAAGGCACACAGTTACACTGAGATATGATGTGTATCACGAAGGTCACTGCAGTCAGCAATGAGAGGTCTTTGAGAGGACACTTTCTGTGAGTATGTGTCGCTAAACATATGGGTAGTTTCTGTTTTTAAAAGTGTGGGATTTATTTTCTCCCACCATGTCAGGATTAATCTTGTTTTGTAGACACACGTCTCACCATCAAAGGATTTTCTGCTGTCTTGTGATCCTGACCTTGAAGTCCAGATGGACCTTGATATGTATTGTCTGCAAAGAGCAGCCAGGGGACATCTGAATTTAATTAGATCTGGTAGATAGACATAATTACATGACACCAGATTAACAGAAGTGAATGTTTGATCTCCACTTTGGAGGAGTCACATCTCTGGTTCTCTTTGATGCTCACATTCCTGCCATTATTGACTTTTTTCCACAATGTAGACAGGAGCTGTTTGAGTGAAAGATGCAACATAAAGGCCTCAGCACGCTTACTTATGCAGCATGTGCAGAAGTGAAAAGCGTGACTCATTATATCCTGTCAAACAGCCTGTTTACTGTCAGACCGCACAAGAGAGTGAAATCCCTTAAACTTTAAATAAGCCCTACAAGGGGCTGAAATACCCTTTGAGTTGACCTTTGTGCACCCACCTTTCTTTAAAGGGCACCAGAGGTACACGAGAAACAGATGTCAGTGGCTTTTTTTTCTTATGGTAGCTATCTGAACGTGCAGTGAAGTCTGCCTCATAAGTTGCCCAGCTTTTAGTAAATACTGATAAAGACAAAATAATGAACCCTCAAATGTTCGGATTTGGATTCCTTTGTATCCTACACATGACTGATAACATTACTTACAATCTTTTCTTTTCTGCACACACAGGAAATACTTGAAGCTTTGCAGCATCAGTGTTGACCGTCGTTGTCAGCATGTTTTGATGAATATATACAAAAATATGCACACTTACACAGATTAGAAAACATGTGTCTTAACATACTGTCGGTATGATAAGAAGCCATGCACTAGTGTGTGTGTGTGAGACAGTGAGAGAGGGAAGTACTTATGTCATTTCCAGGAATGAAGAAGTTGTGCTTGTAAGGCTGATTTGTGTTGAATGTGGTTTGGTTCTCGTTCAGCACATTTCTCAACTCTCCATACTTTCGCATTTTCTTTGTTTATTCATCTTCTCAGAAAATAAAAAGCATGAAATTATCTGCATATAACGTGGTTTAGCATCACAGAATACCACTTAATGATTCCACACCAGGGCTTGTATTTATTTATGATTTTCAGTTAGTAATAAATGAGATAAAGCTCTTTTAACACATTCTTCCTCTTGCAAATGAAAAGTTCCTTTCAGTAGCAGTAAGAGACATTCCTGCTTTATACTACTTATTTTCAGCCTTATTTATGACCAGAAGTGAAGCTTCGTGTGGCTGACGTAAGAAAACTTCTGATAAATTCTGTATGAATGACTTCAATGAGGGTGTCTGCTGTCTCTTTTAAACTTTTGTTCCAGTTACTAACGTAAAGGAAACTTGAAAAATAAAGGCAATTTCGGCACCCCATTCTCTTGCAATAACTACTTCTGGCCACAGTGACCGCTGTACAGCAAATGTCTCGCTTTTAAGTCCAGTCAGACCATCTGACTCAGGTTTACAGTTTATATAACTCTGTCTGCTGTGCCCACACTCAGGAAAAACAACAACTGCAATATGCAAGTGAGACAGATATTCAAAAGGCAGCAGGTAGCAGCATTTGGTTACGAAAACAGTGAGATGGAGAGCAGAGTGGGTTGTGTGGTTTTGTTGTAAGTGTGCATCAAAACATTGCGTGACCTTTCAGCTGAGACATTTTGCATGCAGTTTGCATTCCTAACATTGCAGACTGTGGAAGCAAAAGAGCCATCTCTCTGCTGAGATTGATGTCTGGTATTTTCACCCACATGTCACTTGCACACTTTTATTCTAAGCACGCTTTGAGGATGTTGCAGCATCTGAAAAATGTTACAATTGATTCTTCTTACGCGGCCTCCTTATGGTCTATGCTGAACTGCTTGCAGGTGAGATCACCTCAACATCTATGCATAACTTTGTCACTGGATGTCTTGTATATGTTCTCAGCTTGAAAGATTAATAATTAGTGGCAGCTTGCTTTGCTCTTTCACATGTCTGTTTCAGTTGATGCAACTTTTTTTTTTAGCTGGATTACCCCCCAAAACGTGACAGAAACACTGACAAACAAAAACCTCCTTTAAACTCCACTTACAAGCTCATAGACATCACCTGTGTTCTCTGTTATTGCACTAATGACCTGTACTGTTCATTATTGGCAAAACGGCAGCTCCACGGGCAAATCTCCAATAAGCTTCCATTTGCTGCTAGCTTCTCATTTGGAATCAATAACAGTGATGGTGTAAACTGATGCATTGCAAACAATCCTAATGCAGATCCAAAGGATGTTGATACTCATTTCACCTGCAGTGAGTTCATAAAACTGTGGCTTTGTTCTTCACTCACATAATCATGTGTGCTTACTTGGAATACAGTAAAGTGATTTCATATGGATGTTTGTGAGTGTGTGCACTTTGTATAAACCTGTCTCCTGGCTCTCATGCGACTCTTCTCCTTGTTCTCTGGTAACGCTCACCCCTCCCTTATTGTTCTGCCTCTCTTGTCTGTTCGTTTCTGCTTCAAAATGGTCTGCATTCCCTCTGTGTTAACATGTTGCCACCCTCTTTTCTGCCCTACCTGCCTTGTGCAGCGTGGGGAGAGACTTTCATGCACACACTGTGCTTTAACCTGTAACACAAGATGAGCCAGGCAGCACGAGCAAATAAAATCTACACTCTTTTATGGAAAAATCTAAAAATTTTTTCACAACATAACCTAGACAAAGTAGGTCTACAATTAAAGACCAGTATTTTGAGTTGCAGATCGATATATATATTTGTAACAGGGTACTGTTTAAGTGTCAATAAGTTTGACTTTGTAGATGTTTAATTTTTCATTATCAATGTTTTATTAATTAGTTATTAACAACAAAACCACTTATTTGGAGAAACGGTTTCTAAATCCATACACACACACACATTAAATTGGACATAAAAATGTCCAGCTGCATACTTGATCACTAACAATGAGGAATCCATGAGCATTTATTATATTAATAATAGCATTACAGTACAAATACTTTCCAAGTTAGAAAGGATAAATACCAGCTAAAGGCATTTTTTCACAGCTAACAACCCAAGAAGTTGTTTTTTCTTCAATACTCATAACGACAAAACTATAAAACATCAGCAAACTGTATTAACCGCTAATAAAGGCATGGATTACTACTTAAAAGCCTCCAATAAGGAGGACATTCTAGAGACTGATACCAGAAATTTACATGTGTTTTCACTTTTGCTGATGAAGCCTTCAGTTCCCATTTTTCACGGACGGTAGCTTTAAGGGGAGAATTATTTTATCTATTATATAGTAATATGGCTGAAACTACTATATGGAGAAGGCAGAATAAGAATGACAAATAATAAATACAGAATAATAGGAACCAAATTAGGGTAGAACACAATACACAATACAATACAACTAAATACAACTAAACTAAAAACTAAAAGTTTAGTTAAAAGTTGAAACAGAATGGAATAGAACAAATAAAATATAAAATATAAAAACAAAACATATCACGCATATTATGTCCTAATATATATTTGAGTATTTTTTATTCAGATTAATATTCACATATAATATAATATAATATAATATAATATAATATAATCAATAAATAACAATAACCAAAACAATATAGATCACCAGTTGCTTCCTGTTTCTGTTTCAGCCGGAGCCGCGCGCGCAGTCGGGCCGTGAAGCGAGCGCGAGGCAGCCCGCGAGCAGCACCCCGGCGGAGGAAACATCACGTGGTGACACATCTCCGCGACTGACGTCACCGTCCCCCATCTCCCAGCAACCCCTCCATCAGCACTCGCGTCACCGTGAGCCCGAGCCGCGCGGTTGCCCGGCAACCCGTGCCTTGCGCTCGGGCCCGGCCTTGCCTTGCACCCAGCTCGGAGCTCTGACGCGGGTGTGACGTTAATGAGGTGGGTATCAATTTGTTATGGTGGCGGAGGGAGGAGGAGGAGGAGGAGTTCCCCCTCTGAGCACCGGAGTCCTGTGAGCCGCATTCCGGCGGAGCGCACAGGAACACAGCGGCCGCAGCGCAGTCCGGCCCCAAAGACTTGTTGTATAAAGTCACAGTAACAAAAAAAAACAAGAGAAGAAGCTGAGAAAAGTTGTTCCACGCGTGTTTTTTACTTTATTCTTTTTACTTTTATTCTTGTTGTGCTGTTGAGCTTCGCTTTGGTTGTGGAATGGTTCACGAATCTTCTGAGGGCTGAAGTGTGAGAGAAAGTGGTTTATGTCCGCTCTTTAAGGTAAGCCAACACATTTTACTGCTTTATGTTTTCTGTACTCGTCCACTACCAAACTACCTTTCGCTTTTCATCTCCTCTCTTTTACTTTCTATTTGATCGGCTCTATTTCACGGTTAAAAGTACCCACATTTTATTATTGAATTGCGTATTAGCACAAAATGTACTGAAACTGTTTTTATTATGGGATTTTTCAAAAATTAAAATATGTATTTTGAACATTTAAATTAATCTAAGGTTTTGATCGTATCACCACAACACATTTTTTACTTCTGAACTCATTAGTTAAAGAAAGTAAGACAGGTTAGATATCTATACAGTGTAGGACCCATATAAAAACTATATATATATATATATATATATATATATATATATATATATATTCATTTAGATATTTGGATACATTCTGCCAAATGAGTGTAGTGTAAAGTATATTTCTTAATATTTTGTAAATTTAAAAAAGGAATGAAGCATACAACTGCCTTTGTTTCTGCAGGTACCAGCCTTAAACTATCCCAGTGCTGTAGCTCCAGACTGTTGGTGCATCATGGTAATCATGACCGAGAGCAGCCAAGGGCTTCAGTCCAGCCCTGCCCAGGGAAGGCCCCTGCAGGTCGGCTTCTATGAAATCATCCGCACCCTGGGGAAGGGAAACTTTGCAGTGGTGAAACTGGCCAAACACAAAGTCACCAAAACACAGGTCAGCAGCTCTCCTTCTAATTGTGTGACTGGTTTTCAAATGCATAATCTTTTAAGTGGTCATTTTCTGTTTATTATTATTATTCGTTATTATTGTTTACAATATGGCCTTTTGCTTTGCAGGTGGCCATTAAGATCATAGACAAGACCAGGCTGAACCCCTCCAACCTGGAGAAGATTTACAGAGAGGTGCAGATCATGAAGCTGCTAAACCACCCCCATATCATCAAACTCTACCAGGTGTGTGTTATCTTTCATCTCTGCAGTGTTGCTGCTGGCATGTGTTTGTATGTGCAGCGGCAGTGTGTTATTCAGCCTGTGCAGCCTGGTCAGTGCAGGAAGCATCAGAGTGTGGAAAACTGTGCTCAGTGCGTCCACATCTATCTCCCTCAGTAACAATGTTTTGGTGCAGAGCATTGTGCCTCGTTATTGTTGATATGTGGATGCAGCAGTGCCCATTATGAATAGCAAAAAAAAAAAAAAATCCAAGTTATCCAAGTGGTTTGCACCGGCTTGTGGTGAGGTGCTGACTCTTAGAGCACGTTGAATCATAAGTACAGCACAGCAGCATTAGTGCAATCCCTTTTGACCTCCCCGTATGTGTGTGTGTGTGTGTGTGTGTGCGCATGTTTCTGCATGTATGTGTGTGTTACAAATGCATTGTTCACAGCACTGACTGTTTGCTCTCACTTCCTTTTAAGATGTTTTTTCCAGTTATATAATAGTAGAGGTAATTGTAGAGATCTGTGAAGCAGGGAGCGGTTGCTGGTTGAAGGTGCTTCCACAGGTCTGAACGTTAAGCCTAATTGGCATCTGTCAGAGCCAAGTGCAATGTGTCTGTGCAGCACGTGAAGGCCTCCCCACGAAGCTTTGCTGCTAATCAAATTGAAGACTTAGAGGCAAGAATCCGCTTCCCCCCCTCGGCGGACCTCACGAGCGCCGTGGCACACTTCTGGCAACACTCACCCACGCAAACAAATACACACACATGCACACACAATGCCTTTTCTTTCTTTTTTTCACCTTTTGGACTTTTCTGCCCTTTGTTTAGCTCTGTACTGTTTTGCTACTTTTGGGGATTACTTCACATCTGGTTTTTAAGCAGCTGAAGAGCTTTTACTGTGAAATCATGTCTGGGTTGCAAAAATAAGGGCATGACATTATTTCCCCATCATATACGGTAGAGCTGGGTGAATCTGATGTGATGAAACAAAATTATATTGTAGAGCTGAAACAATAAGTTGCTTCAACTACTATAGAAAATTAATTAGCTATTTTGATTATTGATTAAACATTTAAGACATTTTAAAATAAAACTTCCAAACATTCACTTGTTCCAGCTTTGCTTCTTTTTTTGTATTATGTGAAAATAAATATCATAGACATTTTACTTTACTAGATTTTTAAATTTTTTTACTAGACCAAATTATGAAATGGCCCATGGAAAAAAAAATCAGTACATCAATCTATAAAGAAAATAATCTGTAGCTGCAGCCATAGTATAGTGCTTGCTCAATACCTTGATACTGATAATGCAACAATATTATTGGTGTGTATTGTTGCTTTAATGCAGTTTAATCAAAAGCAGGGATGGATGATGTGGTCTGTGAGAATTAAAAAAAATCTTTTTTATATATTGTATTAGTCAAATTAATTAAAGGAAGACCATGATACCTCAATGCGGTCCTTTTTCTTATAAATAGAAAGAGATTGAATTATTGTCACCCAGCCTCTGTCAAAGGTGAGATCACAGCTCTGAAGCATAACATGGATGACCTCCATCTGTATCCTGCATGTGTGTGTCCTTGTTAATCCTTCCATGCCCTTGGGTTGTCTGAGGTGATGCTAGTCACATGGTTAGTACTCAGCGATGGTAAAGCAACCCCCCTCATCCCTGCAGCCCCTCTTTCCTGTACAAAGGGTAGAGAATTGGCCATCTTGTGATCTATGGGTTACATCACCATACTGTTGGTGCGTTTTTTTCAGGGGAGGGGAGATCTTAGACCTCTGGCCTGATAAATCAGCCTCTGTTTCCATTCTGTCAGCGGTCTCTGGGGGGCAAGACGTCTTTTCCCTCTATAGTCAAGGATCATTAAAGCCTCTCTCAGCCTCTCTTTGACCTTGTATCAATCAGACACTCTCCTCTTATCCTGTTAAACCTCACTCTCCCAGTCGGTACAAGCTCTGCTCATTTTCAAATGCACAGAAATGTGTTTTAGATTTTAGTGGAGATCAATATGCCAAATGTATCAGGCTGAGATGTGGGGAAATGTGTGTAAACTGCTGCACAAGACATCTAAAGCATTTGCATTTGATGAAAAGGTGCAGCCATAAAAAGATGGAGTCTTTGCATCAGTGTCAACGTCATTCAGCTGCAACACCTTAAAGCTACTTTATGGCAAAATAATACAAATAAAATGGAAAATATGGCTGTTGAGGGGTTAATTTTCCCTCTGGGGTTGTTTGAGGGCCCTTGACGTGCCGTGCCTGTTCTTCAGAACCGTGACGTCAGCTGCACCTCAAGGTGACAGAGCCCCGGAGAGCTGCCCTATCTCACCGATAAAGACTACTCACGGCTCTGTGCATTGAATCATTGTGTGCCTGGCTTTCTAAAGGTGGCTGGTGACTGAAAAGATTTAAGCTCTGCCATTCTGCAGAATTCAGTGACATTTAATTCAAAGTTGGCTAGCAGCATTACCCAGACAGGGCTTTGTCATCTGACGAAAATTGCTTTGTTGTGCAACCTTTCTGTTTAACTGCTCTGTCCCTGAGGGCTCTCCCGGGAAATGGAAGCTTTCTATGAGCTCCAGGAAAAGATTGGGAATTGCGTCTTTCCGGCCTACATAGAGCGCGAGGCAATGAGCGATTGCACTCATGGTGTTGTCTGATACACTAGACATCCTGTGTGAATGTGTCCCTCTGTTTCCCAGGAATAAAGAGATAGGGGTAGCTTGAAATTTAACACTAGTATCCGTTGCAAACTAGTGTCAGCCTTGGGGAAAATATATTTCCAACCAACTGATATGAGTTTGTAAGTGTTATACATTTACGCCTTTACTGTCCAGGATTGTGTTCACATGTATAAAGAGGTTTTACAACATGATTCAAATTCATGCAGGAAGTTACTGACGGCTGGCTTATGCAACAGGGCATATCATGGAAAGCCAGGGTGTTGGTGTGCTGTGTGTGTGAAGCTAGTTCATGGAGAAGTATGAGAAGGGGATTTTTGTGGTTAGACAATGTCTCATGCCCAGAGATGCCTGGAGCCGGCTGCACTGAGGCACTTGGAACAGGTTTTACTCTGAAAATGTCTTCTTCGTCATCACCAGCTGCCTGTGACCCAGTTGGTTTAAACTTTTTTTTTCCTTTTTCTTTCTTTCTTTTAGGTCATGGAGACCAAAGATATGCTGTACATTGTGACAGAGTATGCAAAGAACGGAGAAATGTTTGGTGAGTTCAACTTTCAGATCGAATCAAATGTAGGCTAAATCTGTTGATCGTGACACCATAACATTTCTGTCACAAATATGGACTTAAACTAAAATATCCTGTCTCCCTCCAGACCACCTGACCTCAAATGGCCGTATGAGTGAAGATGAGGCGCGAAAGAAGTTTTGGCAGATTCTCACAGCCGTGGACTACTGCCATCGACACCACATCGTTCACCGTGACCTAAAAACCGAGAACCTGTTGCTGGATGCCAATATGAATATCAAACTGGCTGGTAGGTTTGCCATATACTGTTTGCTGTTACTCTCTGCAGGTAGGAAGGTGTACAATGTGAGATAGAGCTTTCATTTACTTGTATTTGAAATCAATGTTTTGAACCTGACACTATCTCTCTGTACCACCTTGGTCTATTTTGTTGTTTTGCCTGAAGAAAATATTCACATCTTTGGGATTCTTAAACCGCTCTAATTAAATTGTTGTAGTGCAGCCTGTGTGCTGATTAAGTGTGACTAATTAAACAATTTTTCCAAGGCTAATATAAACCAGAGGAAATTACTTTACAACACAAACAAGTCTCAGAGCAAGACAACCAGTCTTTTGTTTGAGAGACAATATGTTAACGTGAGCTTGATATGATCTGGTCTATGAACGACACTGAAAATCATGATGCCAATTTATACAAGACTCTGTGGCTAAAGGGAGGAGTCACAATTGTTCCAGCTCCTCACGCTGGAAATAAAGAGAAAACAAACAAGTTTGAATAACAAAATTATTGTTTTTCTCTCCTCTTCTCCCTGCAGACTTTGGATTTGGAAACTTCTACAATGCAGGGGAGCCTCTGTCTACATGGTGTGGCAGTCCGCCTTATGCCGCGCCTGAAGTATTTGAAGGGAAGGGAGTATGAGGGGCCCCAGCTGGACATTTGGGTAAGCTAATGCAAGGAAAATATTGACAGAATTATTAATTAATAAAGCATCTCTTTCCTCATCATGCTAATATTCTCACTTGTGATGTTTTCTTTACAGAGCCTTGGTGTGGTGCTTTACGTTCTAGTCTGCGGCTCTCTTCCCTTTGATGGACCCAGCCTTCCTGCACTCAGACAGAGAGTCACAGAGGGACGATTCAGAATCCCTTTCTTCATGTCCCAAGGTATAATTAATGGCTTCAAATCATAACAATTGCTGGTAATCACTAATTCTGTCTAAATCCAAAGTTCTCAAAATCCAAGACTCATTCCTTGTTTACGTCCTGCCAGACTGTGAAAACCTGATCCGTAAGATGCTGGTAGTGGACCCGGCCAGGAGGATCACTGTGGCTCAGATCAAGCAGCATCGCTGGATGCTGGCAGACCCAACAGCCGCCCACCAGACCCTTAGCCATTCCCTCACAGATTACAACTCAAACCTGGGGGACTACAGTGAACCTGTGTTGGGCATCATGAACACACTGGGCATCGACCGCCAGAGGACTATCGAGGTTGGTTACCTTTTAAATGAGCAGGTTAAATGCAGTAAAAATAAGGTTCACTATTTCAGGAGAATAATTTCTTAAGGTGTTGTAGTGAGTAAATGAAATGGTTACTCATGTCTAGCATCAAATGTCAGTTCGTTGTGAGAATTAGGCAGCAATACTGAACACATAGTTATACTTGGTTTTCTTTTAATAAAATAGAGAAGAAAGGTTAAATAAAGCTACAAAGAAAGGAAGTGGTGTATATAAGTAAGCATAGCATAGCAGTGCCACAGTAGGTAAACAAAGCGGCAAAGTCACTTATCTGATATACTCTTTGTCCTCAGTCCCTGCAGAGCAGCAGCTACAATCACTTTTCTGCTATATACTATCTGCTGCTGGAGAGAGTAAGAGAGCATCGCACCCAGCAGCTGAGCCGCCAGTGTGGGACCTGGAGCCAGAGGCCCAGAAGCACCTCAGAGTCCACCGGCCCAGAGGTGAGCACTCCAGCAGGGTGTTGAGTTTAAAGTCTTACCTTGTCCTGATCTAACCTTCATCTTGTACTGGAAGTCTAAAATGCTGCATGCTATCTGCTTATTTTTAGGTGATCATGGAGTCCACCGACAGCTTCAGAACCACAGCATTTTCAATTCCAGCCAAAAGCACTCCTCCAGTGTACTCGGAGAAGGAGTACGACCAAGGTGGATTGTTCCAGGTGAGCATATTTTAAAATAGCAGCCACCCCCCCACCCCCCCCGTTCCCCATGTGTCTTCTGTCAATCAGTGGCTAACAGTCCAACTCCTTCTGTTTCAGCGTGTGGTGTTTCCGGTGGAAGCTAGCCTTAACAGACTGCTCTGGAACCGCTCCATTTCGCCCAACAGCCTGCTGGAGACAAGCATCAGCGAAGAGGTGCGACCCAGGGACCTGGAGGAGGAGGAGGCAACACAAGCTCTCGGGCCCCTGCTTCCTCCCACCACCACCTCCCGCAGACACACCTTGGCTGAGGTGTCGGCCCGTTTCCACCAGTGCAACCCTCCATGTTAGTATACCACACATACGTAAATGTTAATCTTGGGTCATATATTCCGAGTCTAATCCCTGCTCTGTCTCTGCAGGTATTGTGGTCAGTCCCTCAGACGGCGCCTCTTCTGACAGCTGTCTGAAGTCCTCATCCAGTCCACCCCCTACTTTGCAGGCTGCTATGGGTGACATGTCAGCACGTCTGGCCTCTGGGGCTGAAGGTGGAGCTCTGCTGCCCACTGGAGCCCCCCTGGCCCTCTCCTCCCACCTCCTGCCCCAGGCACAGGGCAGCCTGCCAGCCGCCAGCTTCCAAGAGGGTCGCAGAGCCTCCGACACCTCCCTGACACAAGGTACGGCAGCATGGCCATAAAGTCAAGTGTCATTCATCCAGTCTGATTTTCATTTTTCCCCCAGCGTCTGATGTGTCATATTACGAGATCAAAGGACTATTGTGTAACACTTTCCCATGCCTCTCCACAGGCCTCAAAGCTTTCCGTCAGCAGCTGAGGAAAAACACACGCACTAAAGGGCTTCTGGGATTAAATAAGATCAAGGGTCTGACGAGGCAGGTTGTCCCTCCACCCTCTTGTAACCGCGGCAGCCGAGGGTCACTGGGTCCAGCCCTCTCTGAGCACCGCAGCATGCTGGAGGAGGTGCTGCACCAGCAAAGGTGAGCACACTGTCATTGAATTTTATAGTAGATCGTGTAGATCAGAAGTTTTTCAACTGAGGGGAGGCAAAATTTTAAATGGAAGCAGGTACCAGATCAGATTTTGAAAACTTGTGATATAAATAGAGTCTAATCTTCTCTCTGTTCTCCAGGATGTTACAGATCCAACACCAAACCCAACCTCAGGTCCAAGCCACACAGACAGGACCTACCCAGAATCCCCTGCTCTTTCTGGCCCAGCAGCAGTCATCCTCCCCTCCACCAACTACAGTGTTTGCTTCCTCCATGTTTGACAACCCCACCCCCTCCACTCTGCCTCCTCAGCAAGCTTCAGTGGGTCTACAGCATGGCCCTTGGCAACAGTCCCTTGAGACATCCTCCTCTGGCTGCTCCTCGTCCTCCTCATCCTGCTACTCCTCTTCCCTGTCCCCCGTGGCCTCCGCTGCTTACCTTCTTGAGGCTCGTCTGCACATCAGCCAGCAAACACACCCCCACCCCCACGCCAGCCTCCAACAACAGCCCCAGTCTGCAACGCAGGGCACCTTCTCCATCATGTCCAAACCAGAGATGTGGAGCATGGGCTCGGCCTCCAGCGCAGATCCCAACATGCAGGAGTTGGGTCTGACTGCACAGCAGCAGCTCAGTAGCTGTGTGATGGTGAAGTAAAAACATCGTCTGTCAAGACCAGCGATTGTTTTCTCTGTGATTTGACTTTGTGCTGAGAAGAAAAGAGCAGAAGTGGGAAGAAAGAACAAAAAGCAGATGCAAGCGATACATTTATACTTTATTTAAGAACATGCGGTACACATGTGAGAATGTGTCCACACACGTGTGTATGTTGTGAATGCTTTCAATATCGTATAAGCTAAAGACTAAGCAATAACCAAACTCTGGACAAGGTGTTAAACCCGTATCAGACAGCCAGAGAAGCAATAATAGACTGAAAAGACTTTTGTCCGGCTCCCTGATGGACTCACTTGAATACAAAGAGAGCTGACAGTTATGTCTCACATGTTTTGATGCTGTCTAAGTTAACTTTTTGCTCCCTCTTCCTCATTCTTTTTTAAGTCACTTTTTGTGTCATTTCCTTTTCTCGATGTTTTTCACTTGACTGGACAGAAGACCAAAATTCTTCTATTTTTCATTTGTCCCACTTTGTTCGCCTTTTAAAGAGACATTTCTCTGTAGCAGTGCAATGAACATGCAGTATAGTGCCCTAAGCTTACACACATTCACTGAAGGAGTTTGATTTGTATTGAAGCTGTGATTTTTTGCTGTGCTACGCAAACGCTGCTTTTACCTCAAGCTGCAAAAAGACATCCCCATCAGCCAAAACTGAAGGAAAGACAGTGTCTCGCTGATTGAGCAAAGCACAACCAGTACATCAGTCGCTTGGTAGCACCTTACATATGTGGATATATTGATCCGTATTCCCTTTGGTTGATAAGCACCTTCTTGTTAGATGCTTTTACTACCTCCTCAGGCAAGAATTTGGAAACAGACAAACATCAGTCCCAGAATATCAGAAGAAGGACAGTTTTCATATGGACTGAACAAAGACTGGGAACAGTGCAATATTTCACATTGAAATACAAAGGAAAGACGAGGCTCTACATAGGATGATCAAAATGTATGCGCATATTTGCCTGAGGTTTTTTTTATTACTTTTAATTGTCCATTTGCTAGCTAGCTGACTAGAACAGGTACTAGTTCTGTAATGTAACAACATGATACTGTAGAAGATTTCAAAATGCTGTTTCTTCGCACAGCACGCTTGTAGTTCTTTAACTTAAAGGAGGAATTTGGGTTTTACCAAAGAGCAAACAGCACAAGAGATGGGTGATCTATCGCAGACACACTACTGACTTCTCACTTTGAATGCTGTCTCAAAAATGTAGCACAGTGGTTAGCTAGCATATTCACACGATCTCCTTAGCTTTGGCTGTGAGAACATTCCCGCCGCCACCAAAATCCTAATGCTACTGTGCTGTGTTGTTAATAGCTTTTACTATCAGGACCATGGCGGTGTTCATTTTTGTACTTTTCTAGAAAAGAGGGTGAAGAGGAAAAAAAAAAAAAAAAAAAATCAGAACATAGCAATACCATGTTGTGCTGGAAGTTGAACTGTTTTCAGTTGTCCATAAGTGGCTAGAAATAGGTAGAAAAAAAATACCTGTAACAAGCTGATTTATGTGTGTGGTCAGTTCAGGCAACGTATTAGAAAGCTGCAAGAGATACATAATATTGTCGGCTTCGTTAGGTTCTCTCATATCTGTGAAACATCTTGTAGAGGAGCAGTGTTTTTCCAAACCCAGTTCTACATGGAAAACATGCAGTGTTGATATTTCTATCCAACTATTTTTGGTTGATTGCACTCACTACCAACACTTGTGCCTTTATCTGAACAAACCCACAGTCCGAGGTCTCCATCTCCAATCGCTACACTGAAGAAGGAAAGATGAATGGCTCCTTTCACTCAGATGTCCCCTTTGATATCTTCTCCGACCTCTTGCTCCTTTTTGAATTTGACCTTTGACCTTGCTGTGTAAACAGAGCAAGAATTGCACTTTATTCATATTTCTTATAACTGATTTTTTTTGTTTGTTTTTTTCTCATGATGAAAAAAAACTTCACAAAACTATTGAAACACTAAGACTCTTGATGCAAATCTGTAAGATAACCCTTTTTGATAAACTTTGGATAATAAGAAGTATTTCATTTTCATTTTTCTGATTTGTTACTTGATTATGTGAGCATGTGCATGCCTGTGTGTGTGTGTGTGTGTGCGTACGTTTGTGTGTCTGCGTGCGAGTGAGAGAAGGGGACGAGAAGGAGAAAAGAAAAGAGCGAGAATGTTAGTTCAAGAAAGATTGTTTATTTATGTGGCTATTTATTTAAATAAAGTTCACTTCCTAAACTGTCTGTTGTTTGAACTTTTTAAATCACATGTTGAACAGAATGTATTTACTGACATGTTGACTACAGATAACTTGACTCTTGACTCTTGACTCTTACTTGGCTTGACTCTTGACTTTACTCGTTTTTACTGACAACTTTTCACATGAACTTTTATGCATGCTGCTGCTGAAAATAACAATCAAGGATTATAGAAGAACCTCACCCCTACAGCAGTGGACAGCCTCTGTGCTCATGTTGCATTCACGTTATAAAAACAGTTACATGAATACCAGATCCATTCAATTTGGGTTAAGTTACAATAAATGACAAATGATGTGAGGTGTCCATATTTGATTACAGGCGAGTGGGATGACTCAGAGATTGGTTGTCAGGGTTAGAATGGTTAGAATAACTCTTGATAGGTGCAGTATCCAGCAAATGCCTTTGTTTGAGACACAGAAAAAGCCCCTTCCTTCAGGCCATCAGGATGGAGATCTCTGACCTCATACTTCTGTATATCCTGCCGTTTTCCTCTAGAAATCCTTTGCATGGCCTTGCACATTGCATATTTGCATAGTCTGCTTTACATCTGTCATTTTTTTACATGGAAACCAGTCCAATATGCACTAATATAGATATTACACATATTTAAAGTTTTTATTTAGAATTTCTCTCCTTAATATATTCTTTCTGATTCTTATTCATACTCTTATACTCTATAATATACTCATATATATTTATCATTGTGCACTGGTCTTTGAGCAGAATAAAACTGTATTTCACTGCACACACTGAATGAGTATGTGAGAAATAAAAGCTTTGAAACTTATTATTGACATTAAATTATAATTAAGTGAATTCAGTGTTCAGAAAGACTATAATTGTGATGGTGTTAAATAGGCATAAATACTCATTAACATTATTAGTTATCATTAGGAACAATAGAGCAACTATTTGTGTAGAACTGGTGAATTCTGGTGCTGCAAAAATCTAATTTTGAGGTAGTAAACGTTTTATTTGCCATATAATGATTTAATGCTGCTTGATTAAGTTGTAAAGTTGCATGATTTTATCTAGATTTTATTAAAAAAAACACTATAAACGGATGGTGCAGGAGCAGAAAATTCTGGCACCACCAGATGAAACAATTTTTATCACGCCTGATGCTCTTCCCCTAACTGATGACAAGGCACGCTGATGATGCACTGGCACCCTATGATAATGCTGTGATGCAGAGTGATGATGCACCGGACCCTGATGACCCTCCTGCTGGCCGGTTATTCATATAGCTGAGAACGGACAGGTGTCTGACGTCTGACAGGAAGAGCTATGTGGGAGTCAAGTGACGCAGCAGCACAACGAGGAGCCAAACCAATCAAGTGAACCCTGTTGCTCTCCTCTAGGTGCTGGCTCATTATTTCCACTTATAGACAAAAGAAAGAAGTGAAACCATAGGGCGGAGCGAACATTACAAAAATGTTGATATGCTGTTGTAAAGATTTACACTCCAAGGTCCACTTCACTGACATACTCACATGTTTACTCTTACAACATATGGCTTGACATTTGGCATATGACCTTCGGGCAGCTTCTCGTGAGGGCTCAGCATGAAAGGAGCGCCGTGCATTTGATGTCCAGAAGCCACAAACATATCAGTCATCAGCTGCCGCCTCCTGTGGACGTATCAGAGCACTGATATTAAACAGAAAACAGACAACTCAAAACCAGTGATTGTGAGAGGGCATTGCCCTTTTTGTGCGCAGTGAAAGGTAATGTGCTTTACGTAAGGATTAGTACAACAAATAAAAACTGAGAGACAAAAAGTACAATAAATGTCAATAAACATAGTAAGGAAATGAAGTAGAATGCATAAAGCAAGTTTACATAAAAACTTTCACTGTGAGAAAAGAATTATTGAAGGTTTTAGAGTTATAAATTGGCTGGAATGATATATCAGTAATAATATAATTTTTATCACAGATATATCACTGTCTGTGTACAGTGTATATATCAACCAATAAGTAACAGGAAATCTCAGAACAAAAAGAGAAAAAAAATCTTGTGGAAATAATTAAAGACATGTACCAATGAATAATAATTTTGAGCTGGAGCATGATAATAAAAGTAACGTATAAAAACTTCTAGATTTGAGCAGTGTGGCATTCTTGGCTTCAAGAGTTAAATAAATTCAAGAACAAACAAGTCATAGTCTGAGAGATTAGACTGAAAAACCGATTTAGAGTTGAAAGGTCCTCAGAGGCTCTAGTTAGATCCAAACATACACTGACACCTGATGTTCTGACATTATCGAGACAAGCGAGTTGATATAGTGTTGTTTGCTTATGTAATCACATTGCAAAGTTGATCCTTCCCACTGTGCTTCCACCTCGACTTTAGCCTATCTGAACTGTCCTTGGACATGTCAGGGTTTGTCTGTGTGTTGAGTGTTCAGTTTCCATCTGAGCGACAGTTTTATGGAAGTGGTTCTGTTTATAACTCTGCGAGGTTTGTTGTGTATCTGTGCGTGTAAACTGAGCTTAAGGGTTGGGATAGGTCTGTCTGGGTCATCCAGTGCAGAGAAACACAGGACTCAGTGTGGCCAGTACAGGTTGTGTTTCCCGACTCCCAGTATGCGTGAACAGAGCAGTAGGAGAGGGGAAAAGGTAAATAAGACTCTCAGATTTATGACCAGCATTGTAGTCAGGGCCTTTCTTTACTTAAAAGCAGGAACACAAAATTATTACTGGAAAAATGTACTTGTCATAACAACATTTAATATATGGTTTATGACGTACTGTAATGTAGTTGTATCTGAACGTCTCCTTTGCAGAAATATTTTGGATTTATTACATTTATTAGTATTCTATTACTATGACATTCATTATCTGTTTGCACACCAGCCTCCCAGTATGTAATAGTGTAGCATTAGTTGTACTACCCTGTTGTAGTTTAATCTGTAAAAATACTTCACATCTCAAAGGCTGATCATATGTTTTGTGTGTAAAATCTGAATCTGCAAAGAAATCAGTACCTACATTTGTCAAATAACGTTTAACTTCAATGGAAAGGCTGATGTATTCTGTATTTTTCTATTCTGATTATTAATTATATTACATATATCATATATTCTATTAATCATATTAATTGTATGAAAAGTGTTTAAAATACAATTTGGGTGTTCTTCTGTACTCTTTGTCTTTTGTCAACAAATCCTTTGATAATTGTATTAAACAGCTGGGCACTGTAGTTTTTAACAAACATGACTCAAACAGGAGTAAGCAGTGCATTTGTTGGGGACTATATTCAGCTGCGGATGAATACAAAAAATGATGCCCTAGTGAGTATTTACAGCAAAAGGACAGTGTATGAGTTTAAAGGATTGAATTAAAATGAACTGTTAACTGGAGGGAAAGAACACATCACCCAGCATGGCTCATCAATGTGTTTTTAATTGTTTTTGGATGATATCAGAGCAGGATCAATTTGTTCTTGATTGTGGCCTTTGCATTTGTTGACAGTGAAAAAAGATAGAGAATATTGCCAGCCTTGTCCTTTTTACTGTAAGAGAAACGTTCCCACCGAGAGCTGAGAGTAAAATGGAAGCATTGAAGAGATTTGGACGGGACTCTTACGCACTTAAGTGTGAAGAGCACTTGGAAGACCTATTCTATCTCACCCTCTGCTCTCCCACACACACACTGGAAGTGAATCCAAGGTTTTACACAGAGACAGCTCGCCATAAAACATTCAGAGAGTTTTGAATAAGTAACTGTTATCAAAAGTGAAAGTGCTTTGAGCAGAGAGGTTTCACAAAATCTCTTTGTGTGGGCAAAAGCAGAAGAGGCGGAGGGTTATAAAGAAAAAGCAGATGCTGGGGAGACTGTGTGACTGCAACGAATGAGAGAGGAACTTCACGTCTGATGACATAAAGGGAAATTAAGACTCATAAGGTCAATCATACTGTTTCAACCACGAGAACTGTTGCATAAGGGACTATGGGTTGGCCCATTTACTGTTGGCTTGAGTGTGATGTAAAGCACATCAAAACATACTCAGAAATATTCTCAGAAGGCGACTGTGTAGCCTTTTGGATCCCTCCCCTCGCTGTAAGATTAGCACCCTCCTAATTGTGTGTACGTGAGTGAGAAGCTGTACACATGCGTCACTGCCAATAATCAAGCTCTCTGGCAGGGCCAGCATGAATACCAGAGGATTTGTGGACTCCGCGGAGGTCCAGAGCAAAGTAAATAAACAACTTTCGGAAGTGCACCATAGGACTCTGACTAACAGAGTTTGCTGCAGCATCAGTCAGTTCACTCACCCATCTGGGAACAGCGGCAGCTCCACAGCAGATTCTTGTTTTTAATATGAAAGTAACACTCCAGTAGCAGTGGAGTTAGATTTATAATCTAAAGACTGGGTAATTAGTATGACCAGCATTTGACAAAGGGTTTTTCTTCACTAAATGGGGGGTCTCAGAGGATCGACCGTTGTTGACACTGTGAAGCCTCCTGAGACAAATCTGTGACTGTGGGCTGAAAGCTGACTTGACTTGAGTTCATGGCATCACTGGAGGAAGTGAAAAACAAAAATGAGGACAGAACTCCCCTATCTACTATCCTCCCACAACATCAGTCAGTTGTCACATGTTGACGCAGCAGCTCACACTGGAAGTATCTGTACTTTCCAAAGTTTTTCACTGCACCACTTTATCAGGTGTTTGAGGGCAAATTTCTAATATGCTCACCCATGGATGGTACGCTGAAAACACAAAAGTAATTTTGGTTTCTGGGAAGCTCAAGCGTCTCATTTGTGGAGGAGGTGCAATTTCAGCCTGACCTTTAGATCAACACACCCATAGCTGGAATTAGGACACAGCTAACAACTGTAGCTGGGCGGTATCATGGCATAGGAACAAAGCGTTAGTAATCACTACTGGATATACTGGATATTGTAGAAAAAAAGTCAGAACTTGACTGTAAGCAAAAGGAAATGGCATTAGCTCTAGCAAAAAGCTACTGGGAGAATTTAAAAAAGTTTTACCTGTCCAAATAATCAAGTCTGTGGCCAGGATTTTAGAAAAGGTGACAAATTCCTTTTAACAGAAGCAAATCTTTTTTTCCACCAGCCACCAGCAAACTATAGTTGTCTTAGTATTAAAATGTTTTGATTTGTTTATTTTTTTTGTTGAATGATTTGTTTTGTATTATTCTTTTCTTGTCTTTTTGGACAAAATGTGATAAAGCAGTAAATGAAAACAAAAATATCACAGTCAGCTCTAAAAATCATGTGTGAATGGTGTAATATGTGAGGATATAATGTAATGTATGATACAAGGTAAACTCATATCCTCAACTCATGTCAACAACACCCCACCCCCAAATTTCCAGGAACATTGCAGAGAACATGAGCATGGTGTCCTCTGCGTTAGCTGTGGTCCTGTTGGTGACCTTATAAATGGGGATATTATGAATTTTACTATGTTATTACTCATAATTTTTAGACTTTATTTTGTATTCAGTATTATCATTGTTTATATTTGCACTCTTTTACTACGCAGTGAGTACTTATACTTTTGGTAACTTGAGTATATTTTGTTTATAACGCATACTTTAATTGAAGTAATGTTTTAAATGCAGGACTTGCATTATTTTCACAGTGTAGTGTTGACACTTAAAATCTGACCACTTCGTCCATCTCTCTGTTTCAAATGAGGCCTTAGCAAGCAAAACACCATATAAATAATTGCTATCACTATCTCACGCACCATCCGTGGCTCTGATTTTTCACATAGCACTCACACTGCGCATTAGGTTAATGCCATTGTTCCCTAACTGTGGCGACACCACCCAGGACTTCAATTTGGAGGCTCATACATCAGCACAAAACTGGTGTGGCACTACAGTAGAGATTAAAGGGAAGAGCATAGCACAGATACACACTTAGTCACACACACACACACACACACACACAGTGTCAGCTGTGAGAGCTGAGAGCTATGACGCACTTCGGGCTCTGTTAATATTGTACAGCAGGCTTTGGCATCTGTGTGAGCATTCCATTACAGGCATTACATTCCATTACTCGCTCATACTGAGTTCACTGAGCAGCTGTGGGCTGAATTAGAGTCTGACAGAAACACACAGGCAAACTCAGCTCGTCTTTGTTCACCGTCACCTTTCTTGGAAAAGGTAATGTTTAGTTGTTCTCTTTCTTTGAAGGGTGACTGTGTTGGTGTCTTATTTTTCATATGTTATATAAAAAAAGAAAAGCCCAAAACCAGAAACAGAAGATGTACATGAAGCCCTCCTTCCTGTGTTTAAAATATTTGCTTAAAAGTCTAATCGAGTGATAGCACTTAAATGCAATATACAGCTTCCATACTTTGTAACTCCAAATGTAGTCTGCATAAAAGAAAACAATGCACATTCAAAACTATAGTTGCAGAATAAAGTATCTACAGAAATAAAATCAATAGGGCTGTGTGGACAAAATATTGTACTGACAAAATTGTGCAGAATCGCACTGAAATGCCACAAAAGCTACAAGCTGCCTCTTGCAACCACCGGCCCACCGCTGACCGAGCAGATAACCAATCATAGTTTTGGATATTGATGTGGTATGTGGGGCGGCCAATCAGATTTTCCAGATTTTCAGACATGCTCTGTACAACAAGTATTTGCCATCAGACTTCCAAATTTGTCGCAGTTTCCAAGTCCACTTATTATAAGCAACTTTGTGCTTATTTCTCTATAAATTAGGAATATTTGCCTACAAATACTGGGAGTTGCCGGTTGTGTTTTTTGGACTGTATGTATATATGGTACTGTTCGTCCTGTTGCAGGATTTGCACGCCGCTCCCCACCCAAGAATCAGGTCACTTCTTTTGGGGTTTTTTTCCACAGACCTTATATCTACTTTCTCCTGCAAGATCTGATTGGTGTCCAGAAAGACTGAGGGTGCTATCTTACCACAGGTGCAAAACAGTGCACAGCATAGCGCAACTGTCATCGCCAGCTTCCCACCAAGACAGCTGTCATTTTCACACTCAGCACCCACGTTGTGTAAGAAGCAAATGTATTTGCACCCAAAGGGTCTTAAAATGGGTGTGGTCAGGCACATTGTTGGCTTATTAGTATCCTAAGAAACTGCGCCACTGACCAACAAAAACTTGGTCTAAAGGTGATGGTGCTGCATTTTCCTGCAGTTTAAGGGGTGCATTATTCAGATTGTAAGATGCAAGAGCATAGAATATCATCAGCCTTATCTTTCAACTCTCCATGTCCTCCTTCTCTCTTTTTAAGAAGTAAAAATGCCCCACGCATTTGTCTAACCTCTGCCGTTCACTAAAGCCATCCTTGTCTAATCTTTCACTTCAATGTTTTATCTTTCTCTGCAAATAAGAAATGATGAAGCATAAGAGGAACAAGGATCAGAGAGCCTTGTCACACCATGTGGTCGTATCATGACACAAGAGTGTCAGAAGTTGTGTCTCTGTGGAAACTTGGTAGGACTTGAAGTCAGATGGTGGGTGCGTCACTGAGCCTGACTCCTGTGCCTCCAGCTCCTGTTACACTTGGCTTGTGACACCAGAGATAGTGCTACTACTTTGTTGCTACGTGACCACATGTTGCAGGTGAGTATCATGGGTATCATGGGTATCACCAACCCTTGTCACCCGCTGCCCCTGTCTCCTTCCTTCACCACAAAGAGACCTGAGTTCAGTAACTGAGACTCTTCTTCGAGGAAATCCTCTGATATCACTGATGCCACTGATAAGGTTTATAACTGAGCCTTCTTTATAAACTCTTTAACTCTTCATTTTCCACATAAACCGGTCCATTATCTTTGTGAAAAAAAAAATTGCCATGGCAGTGGAGTGTCTGTTGGTCCACCACTTAAGTCCAGACTGAAATATCTCAACATGGATTGGATGCATTCCCATCAAATTTTGGACAACCATTCATGGTCTCCAGATGATGAATCCTTTTGACTTTTCCTCTTGTGCCACCATGACTGAATATAAGATAAATAACTGCTGGACTGACTGGCATGTAATTTGGTCCAGACATTCATGT
The DNA here is from genome assembly GCA_023238725.1 of Scortum barcoo. Taxonomy (NCBI): domain Eukaryota; kingdom Metazoa; phylum Chordata; class Actinopteri; order Centrarchiformes; family Terapontidae; genus Scortum; species Scortum barcoo. The sequence goes on from CM041550.1 coordinate 15,888,449, forward strand.
TCCCCTCATGATGAATTTGAACATGGACGGGAACAACAACTGAATTTGAAGATCCCTCAACTTTTCATGTAGCACTATTCCCATCATTAAAAAAAATATGTAATGATGAAATGATGTAATGATGTATATTTTTTCAAATATACTATCTAACAGCCAACAGCAGATAACTAATGTATCCTGAGACCCAGAAAAAAATAAATTTGGGCACTTCAGTTATTTTCAGATAAAATGAATCTTAAATCATAAGTCAGCCTTCATCTTACCTCTTTTCAATATTGCATCAGGACAGAGTTTTGTAACTACAAAGTAAAAAGTGAAATAAAATAAAAACTATTTTAACTTAAAACTGAAAGAAAAAGAAAAACAGTATTCAAACACAGCCGCGGCTCTGTAAATAGGAAAACAATTAGTGACTCAGGATCCAGCTTGTTCTCATTCCCAGGTCTTCAAATACTGATGCTTTGTCACAACCTGTTCTTACCCACCGGACAACAGTAACGCTGTGCATTATCTGCACAAGTGTGAAGGAACACTGAAAGGAGGGGTGTATTTGTTTAGGTGTTGAGTTCAAATATCAACAAGCTTTCTCCAGGACTGTGGTTGAAGCTTACAGTTGGTTGAGACCAAAATGATGCAAAAAGCTGAATACATATTCGCTGATGCTATGACTGGAATCACCGTGCATATCACTTAAAAGCTGTTTTTTCAAACCTTTATTTACACAAAACAAGTTTATTTTCAGCCTTACAAACATCCCAAAAAAGAATGATATATTTATTGATTTATTAGCTGTTTCATTTCAGATAAAGTTCCAACCCATATAACTATCACTAAGAACACAAACATCTTGCAATATAATTTGGTCTGCATGCAAACACTGACTTGCACACATAGTCATCCTGGGCTACAGCTGAATTGTGATGCAATGTTGCATTTTAGCACACTGTCGACCCTCCACAACATTAATAACACAACAATGAGCATTTGGCCATTCCAGTATAAAGACACACATGCACATTAAATGCATCTTGCTTGTATCTGTGTCACCTTTCCGCCTGTCTGTCACCTCCTCGGGCTGCAGTGGATACATGAAGTCATCAGCCTGTATTGACGTCAGCTTGTCCAGCTCCACAATACAGCCAGCAGTCTGCAAGATGTTTACAAGTCTGTCTTTCATTCCTCAGCACTGTGGGTTATACAAGATCGCAGAGATGTTGTACGTGTGTGTGTGTGTGTGTGTGTGCATGTGTGTGCGTGTGTGTGTGAGACTGAGAGAGTGTGTGAGCTCCCCTAAGTGGGTCATGTGTATTTGCACAACTGGACGAAGGGCAGGGAAATGGGTCGAGTGTGAGGGCAAGGGCTGGCATTAGTAGAGCAGATTGTTTGAGACAAGAAGCAATATTTTGTTCCAGGCCAGCAGTCATGAGGCTCTGTTGAATTTGTCGAGGCAATTAACGGTCTCGTCTGAGAGATTTGCGCCTCTTTTTTTTCTCTTTTGCTCTTTTTTTCCCTCTCCCATCCATCTGCTGCTGTTCTGTGTCACGTCCTCTGATCCTTTAAGGGCTGTTTGTATGTCACTTGAATAAATCCTCTGATTTGGAAGTGTGTCTCTAGTAATTTATATTTCCTGTCTCTGTAGCACAAAGTTATTGCGCGACCTTCAGCCAAATGACAGGAACAAGCACTCTGTTCAAGGGAGGTGAGCGCACATCCTGTTGACGTCATGATCTTGTGTTCATTTCACTGAGGGAAAAAATGACAAATTAGCTTACTATATCACTGGACAAACACCTGCTTGGAAAATACAAGGGCCCTAACAAAGCAGACTAGGAAGTTGGGGGATTAGTCAGGAAGTTTGTTCGTGCTTCCTCTCCAGCTTGCACTGAAGCCCATTGGTCTGTTAAAGTGCAGGGCCTACAATAATAAAGCAGGGCTGTCAGCAGCTCTCGGGGGGAATTGAGCGGGAAACCCTTTCACTCAGTGACAGTCAGGAGACATTGACGTAAGAGATGGAAAAAACAGATGGGAGGACGGGGGCTCCCGAAATGGAAAAGCTCCTGAGTCACAAAAGCAATATGCATCTCTCCCATCATCTGGCACAAACACAAACAGCATTGCACATTTAATAAAACAGGACAAGCGTCACGTACACACTCTTCATGGAGCCACCATCCGTAAATTTCTCACGCTGATATTTCAAAATGCGCTGCATTAAATCAAATGCTCAATCTGTTACTTAGCTTCTATAAACTGATAGAAACCTTGTGTTTAATAGCAGCTGTGTGAGAGGCCACACACACTGCACAGTGGTCTCACTCACACACGACATGTTGCTTATAAACTCCAGTGTCCTAACTCATGTGACGCGTCAGTGAAAACAGAGAGCGTTACAGTTACATAAGCCTGAGGCATGCAAGGTCACTGACAGCACAGACACCAACATGCATAAGGTGTCACAGAATAGGATTACTGACAAACATTGAGAGCCACTGGAGTTGTCAACAGCAGTGATGATACTGTGAAGGAGCAAGAAAGGCTCAAATTGGCAAGCCATTCGCTCTGTGGGTTTTCTTATAAAGAGTTCTTTTTCTTTGGTTTTTTGAGAAGCCCAGATACAGATGGGTGACACATTTGTGTTTCAGTAAGATGTTGGGTCACCATTTGCTGCTACAACCTTGTGTTCATTCCTTTCATTTGTCACTCTCCTGCCTGTATGTATGTTGTTGTTTCATCATTTTCTAATCAAAATAACTGCACAGAATGACCAAATTATCTTGAAGATAATTTCATAATTTAAGAAAGAAAATAATGGCAACTACCAACAGTAAAGGCTGCATGTTTTGTGCTAGTAAATTAGTCATTTTATTGTAAAATAAAAAACAGCATGCTTTAATTTTACTATTTGGTCACAATGTATATACCGTATGTATTCTCCAAAGTGATTTTTTTTTTCTCCCTGATATTTACTGCTATTTCTAATATATGTCTGTGGAACTTAATGATTAATATGAATTATTATAATGACATTTGTTTAAGTACACAACATTTGTCAATTGTCATGTCTGTGTGTGTGTGATGATTGTTTTGTCTTGTCTTCTTTGTGATGATGTCAATAACATTTCTCACTTCACAGTCTCAGCGGCTGTTGCTGTTGAAAATGGACCTTTTGGTTACATCTGACACATTTACATCATTAGCTACATTCGCTGGTCTTTGAGGGTCCCAGTGCTGGAGCTGATCTCAGCTGACACTGGATGAGATCACAGTGCTGACACATAGACAACCGTTCATGCTCTCAGTCACACCAATGGGAAATTTAGAGTCACCAGTTAACCTGCATGTCTTTGGACATTTACATCATAGTGATGTTAGTTAATGTGAGTTGTCCATCATAAATAAAGCAGTTTTATTTTATGTTTCAGGCTGCCAAAATAGCCATTTTGTTCAGCTTTTGCATAAAATCTAATGAACTTTGTACAAATCATTGATATTTTAGATCTTTCAGACTTTTGGAACAATTACAGGAAGTTTTGGCAATGCAACAACACAACAAAACAAAATGAGGATCACACGGGGAGAGGAGGAGATCAAACGTTTCATTCATATTTGGACAGATGACCTGATGTTAGGAAGAAATCACAAAAATATCTCCACTTTTCACTTTCTTTTGGTGAGAGAGAAGGGATACAGCAGGATAGGAGAAGAGTGCAACCAGAAGATCAAGAAGCAAATTCGTTACAGGTATAGGGAACATGCAGCTCACGTAGGATGTAACCATGTAGACCAAGCTGTTTAGTGCACTCACATAATTGCAATGTGACACCAAAACTAACTGGATGAAATGTACACAATGTAACAAAAACACAGACCTTGTGACTTTCAGCTGTAAAAGGGAGAGAAAAGCAGTTCATATTACATGGTAGTTGAGACTGTGATGCACTTATGGTAGATAAAACATTACAAAGTGCCCCCTATGGTGCCCTTTCAGAGGAGTACAACATAGGCTGCAAACTAAAGACTGAAAAGAAGCTGAAAACACAGACTAAAATGGTTATTGTGAGTATTTTGTGTAATGAGCCCTTCAAAAAACACAAAAAGACAGAGGGACAGAGATAATCTGTTAATGGATGTCTGATTTAAAAAACATTTTATTCTGAAGCACCATGACCCTCAGATGAAGTGCTCCGCAGTGTTACCAGGCAGACGGTCTTTGCATGTCATGAAGTATTGAAAAGCTGCTGTGGCTGCCAGCCTGAACTCCGGTTTCGTAACAGAAAAGCCCGACTGTCTCCTGAGAGACACCTACACACAGCCTCAAGAGCAGTGTCTGTCTGGACGAGCTGACATGGCAGCACAGTCTGACTCACAGCAGCTCTACACTCCATCTAATGCACCACCTCTGCCTTTCACTGCACATCACCATCAAACTCTTCTCAGAGGCATGACTGGGTTTGTGTGTTTGGATCTGTGTGCCAGTGATCTTGTGCACTTGTGGTTCTCTGCCCCAGTAATCATTTTTTTTCCTTTTAGATTCTATGTGCACTTTGTTTTTGAGCACATGGAAAGTGCCATAAATGTACCCACCCATTATTTTCACCTTCCCAGATTCCTATCACCTGGTGGGTGTGTGTTTAGTCTAAAAAAACATGGCAGTAAAGGTGTGTGTGTGTGCTTGGCTGCATCCTTCTTTTGGGAAACTGTTCCTTCTTGCTGTTTGTTTTGACTTGCATTTGGTGTACAGCTTAATTATTAAGAAGAAGAAGTGTACATTTTGTTTATTCTTCTGACATCATAGTGCCCCCAAAATTAATTCTCCATGGGGGCATGAATTTATACAGGCTTACTATGTTGGTACTGTAATTTGAAAGGTGCATGTTGGTGGACACTAAAAATAATATCGCTTCAACTTTAACAGAAACATAGGGAGTTAAGTAGCTAGAGGCCAGACATTGCTAGAGTTACTGTGAACTGAGCACTGTCTTACTCTGTGTTGTGATTCGCATCATTGGGAAACGTATGGACAGTGTCATCAATGACTCATTAAATGTTACTTATAGAAAAGTACAGCTCCTTTCATTTTCATCTCAAAACAGATATTATTTTATTATTATTTCATATTTTATATTTTTCAGCTTTACTTCCACGGCATTCAGACTATGCTGAATATGCAGTAGTTTTAATGACATAAAATATACAATACTAAGACTAATAATTGACCATGTTCATAGCTGGAGGTGTCCTGTCAACCATTTGCAGACGTCTCTTTTGTAGATGTGATCTGTGGGGAAAATGCTTTTTGGGCCATAAAAGGGTTTTTCATTGCAATACTGCAAGTGATCACTGGAAAAAACTGGAAGCTAGGTGGAGCGGTGGAACTGTAACCATGTCTTATAATAGACTTCATGAGAGAGACCAGTGCTCAAGCACGCCCCAACTAAGAGCAATGAAATTAACATTCAAACACTAACACAAGTGCTGTTTTGCTGCAGCAGAGTGTTGAGGTTTCAGGATGACTGATGTTAGACTAGATTAAGTAGTTTCCACTCTCCTTATTAAAGGGGGAGCTTGTTTTGCACTTTCCAAGTAGAAAATACAGTTTTCTTGCACATAACAGTGACTGAATGTTGAACATGGAAAGACAGCTATAGTCTTTCATAATACATAACCAACACTATGTGAGGAAAAGAAACCTGTTATCAATGTTTGTATGATGTGCTCCAGTCAGTAGAGCGCCACAGAAACTGACAGCATGTCCTCTTGAAGTGCCAGCACAACAGCAGTGTCATTATCACCTTGGGTATTGAAAAACAAGAAGAGTCTTTTTGACAAATCTTCAGTAGGCTAAAACTACCCTGAGTGTCTTTTGAACTGGAGTTGTTTAAAACTTGGCTGACATCTGGACACTGGAGAGAGATCAGACCAGAAACAGAGACAGAGGCATGAGTATTCAACATTCAGTCTCTCCAAAGATGCACTGTAAGAAAACATAGGAAACAATAAACACATTTTGGCAACCAAAACAACTGTAAACTGTATCCCCCCTGCCCCTCCCGATAAAGTGCAAAGGTTAGTTTCAAACTGCTGTGCTCCCCCTGAGGGGTCTGCGAGTGACGCAAACCAGAAATCAGAGCAAACAGCTGCTTTGCCTGCCATTCATTTGACTTTTTTTCTTTCCAGTTCAGTAATTCAATCACATGCTCTCTTTGTAAGTTGGTCTGTCAATCTGTTTTCATTCCATTTATCTATGTCTGCAGTTTACTTTTCTTTTATCTATTTTCCTGCATAACTGCAGGGTAACAGTATGATAAAAGCTGGGGAGGACATGAAGCAGAGAGGAGATGAGAGCTGGCAGGGGCAGGGGTCTCCGTCGTTCCATGAGATGACACGCTTGAGATTTATACGTTTTGACAGAGGAATGACGCAAAATGAGAAAATTAAAACCAGGACGTGTTCTTCTTCTCTGCTGCCTGCTGCCCCCTTTTTTCACAGCCTCATAAAAACCCTGTGATTCCTCACAATGTTCTCCATTGTGCTGTGTTCCTGTTGGTGAAAGAGGCATTTCCTATCAGAAATCAACCCCAGGATCTCCTGGACTCCTTTTCTGAGAGCAAACTGTGTGTTCTTCAGAGGAAGGTTATCTGAGCAGGAATCAGCTCTGAGATATGTAAGTCTGACATTCACCATGTGCAGTTACACAGAAAACTGACTAAATAAAAGACAAGTCTAAAACCATAAATAGCTGCTTCTTAATGCCATGTACCTTAGATAGGAGCTTCATAGCAGAGAGTTTGTGTGATACATACTAACATGGTGAAAAGATTAAGAAAGTAAAGATGGTGAAAAGATTAAGAAAGTAAAGATGGAGCTGTTTATGTGACTGTCAGCATGCAGCTGTGTGTGTGTGTGTGTGTGTGTGTGTGCTCCTAGTGTGTGTGTGTGTGTTAGTGTTATATAGGACCTTAACAAGAAGAGAAAGACAAAAATGGTTGATAAGTGGGTCAAACAGAGGATGCTGCAGGAATCTGTCTGGGTTCATTGGAATTACACACATATATATATGTATATGAAAGCAGAGACAGACCTAAATATGAATAAATAGAAAATAGAAAAAGAAAATAGAAATAGAAAATAGAAACAGAAAATAGAAATAGAAAATAGAAATTTTTCAGTGATTTTATCAAATCTGTAAAACCTGATTTCAGAACAAATGAGGTTGGAAAATTCTGGTGTTCAACATTAAAATGAGACTTATGATCACACAAGAGTCTCTTGAGGTCGTGCCGAGCTTTCAGTACCAGCACTGGGTAAGGAAGTTTTGGCGCAGTCGACACTTTTAGTATTGCAGGATCAACATGAAAACACACACCCAAAAATACATAACCTTTACAGAAGCCACAACTGCAAAAAGATGAGCATCACGAACAACCAAAAATAACTCTTTGTATTATAAGAACTTGATCAGTCTGCTCTAATAACATTCCAGTTATTATTACAAAGTTAGGAAATCGTTTCATGACATTCATATGTGCAGGGATTCAGGAACCAGAAGAACATGCATGTTCTGAACTCTATCTATCTCAGCCGGAAAAGGACTTTATGTGCCCAGTGAACAGCAAATGCCAACATCAGCATGATGATATACTCCCAATATACTCCCTAACGTATACCTAAAGTACAGCTGAGGATGATGTGAATGTCATTTGTTTTCCATAAACCAAAGCAGTGGACAAATTACAATTCTGACTTTGCGGTGGTGCTACAGAAAAAGTCAGGTAACCGAAGACTGAGGACTTTATTTTCTGGGCACCATGAATGTCTGTACTAATTTTCATGCATTCAAGTGAACAGTTATGGGCTCCGTCGGTAGAGTGTGCGCCCATGTGTGAGGCCATGAGTCTCACCGCAGCGGCCCGGGGTTTGATTCCTGCCTGGGGCCCATTTGCTGCGTGTCGTCCTCTCTCTCTTCAGCTGTCCTATGAATATTAAGGGTAAAAAAAAAAAAAAATTACAATTTGAATCAAAGTGGTGGACGAACTGACCAAAATTGACACAATGCCAGATTAGCTAAATCACTGCAGTCAAGTTCAGCTCAAATTCAACTGGTCACTTTCTTAAATAAAATAGACAAAAAATATAGAATTATATAGAATTTGGTACAATTCAGACACCAAATGTAATGAATGGAAATGGTAAGACCATTGTCCAAACAGGTTAGTATCTGTTTACTAAAGTTTACTAAAATATATGAATGCTGTGAATTCATTATTATTTCAAAGACAATGAGAATTCAGTGGAAGTATTCGATTATTTATTTACATTATGATGACTTTTCTTTGCTTCTATATGGCTTCATATTGTTGTTTATGGAGCTTGGCGGCTGTTTGTGTGTGTGTGGGCGGTTGTGTATGTTTTTGAATAGTTTCTGTAATTGATCTCATAAAAAGAGAAAAGGTTTTCTGTGTTGAACCTTGAATTGGATCATTCTTCAGTTTTAAACGGTGAAAAGTTGATAGTTCCTCAGAGAATATTTCATGAAGAGCTTCTTTCAACTTAATTAAAGCCCACTTTATATCCTGAGATGATTCCTCAGGCCTCGGCCACACTGTTCCATAACCAATAATTTACAGTGCACCTATAGCCCACACAGGACAAGCGTCAAAGGCTCCCTGTAAGAACACATTTCTTGTTCTCTTTAAGATTTTCATCTTTTAGACTTTGTTTACACTCTGCAGCTTTGAACTCCTTGTTGAATTTCGCTCGCAGCTTTTAAACCTTTTTTTATACCGCTGAAACAAACCTGTGGGGAATTCAGTACAGAACACGCAGTACATTGTTCAGTACGTGGCGCAATAGAGATGTATTCTTTATCATTAAACACCGAACTGTGCTATTTTCAACACTATTGATCCCTCAGAGAGGAGTGGCAATGTTAATCACTCAGAGCTCGAACCATTTGGAGCGCTGACGCAAGTGTAACTTTCTGGGGTCATCACTGCAGGTGCCATGACCCAGTGACTCCACTCGAAAGGGTTACATAATGGTGGCCGGGAGGTGTGATGGGCTGCACCAGCAGGGCTGTTACTGACACTGGCAGCAGCACCGAGGGACAAGAGGCCTGAGCCTAACTGGGTGGCATAACCGTAGGCAACAGCCCGGTGACGAGGGTCCTCCGTCACTGCCAGTAGCTGTTCACTGGCTCAGAAAGTGATGTGGTTCAATTTGTGCCACTTAGATGGGGGCATGTCATTCACACCACAGTGTGTGTGTGTGTGTGTGTGCGTGTGTGTGCGTGTGTGTCACTGTCAAGCGAGTGTTGACAGGCACATCTATTACGTCTTTCCTGTGGATCTCAGCATCCCTCAGCCGATTTCATGCACACTAAACATGAACTAGACACAAACTGTAGTCTAAAGAGCACAATCTTTTAACAAGTTAAGAATTTTTGTCGTGACGTGTTGGAGCTGATATGTTATGTTGTAAACTGGAGGAACGAATGTCACATCCTGTAGAAAGATTTAGATTTTAGTATTTTCACACTGGTAAGCAGCTCAGCATGAACAGTGTGTAGCAGTAACAACACGAGTCTGCAGTCATGCTAGCATCTCTGTGAGGCTGTACTTCGGGATGCTGACACATCTTAGCTCAGCTTCTTATCATAAACAGGAAAATAAAGCTGAGTATTATGAAAATGTAATTAGTTTTACAGGTATTTAGTCCTAAAGCAAAGAACTGGACACATAAAAACTAAACCAGATGATGGCATTTGATGAGAGAGAGGGAAATCATCCTGAGGGAGACATGACTGTCTGAAACAAAATTCATGGTGTTACATTCAGGGGTTTTTGAGACATTTCTCTGAAAAGAAAAAAGGTCAACCAGATGCTGGCGGAAACTGAAAAGTCTAGAACTCATCATAGGGGAACCACAAACCACTGTAACCTATTGAGCAACTGTGATATATCACAGGACAAGTGAAAACTTTAACCTGCTGGTGACACCAGAGGAAAATTTAGAAGATCACCAAAGTAACTGGGATTGGGTTTACCCTCTGGTCACCATGAACACATTTAACAAATTTGAATATAAAATTTTGGATATTTTTGTAAATATACTACAATTAAAACTGGCAAACTGTTGGTGGCATTGGAGAAAAGGTCGGTGGAATTCATTCTCTGTGGATTATGAATGTCAGTAAAATGTCTTTATTCAGTAGTTGTTGAGATATTTAAATCTGCACCAAAGTGGTGGATCAACGAGAAAACATTTAGAGGAAAGACAGAAAGTTTGAAAAGTATTTGAAATATCACAAAACACCTCCCATCCTTTGTCAACCATTGATGTGGTGAATAATTCATGATGTTCATGAAGCATGTGACTTCAACATCCTCTGAAGCGTCTGCTGAAGAGGAAGGATGAAACATCAGATGTTTATATCTCCGATCTCATTTTCCATCATCTTTTCCACAGTGGAGTGGCGTTCTTTTACCTACATTATCTTTCTGCACTCTTTTCTTCAGCAATGGATTAATGGCACTGGACAGCACACCCTACTGTTCATCTCAAGGCGTGTAACTTTTTAATATTAAAAACAAGTAGAGGATTGAAATGCACATTAATTTGCATTTGTTTTAGCCAATATTCTGTCAATTATTTTACATTTTGTGCACATTTGTATGGAAACCTTGCTATTACCATCCCAACTATTGCCAACTATTTCATGCCACTCATTTACCAAACAATGTATAGTTTATGGGAGAGTATGTAATGTACACATGGAGGTCTTGGCACACTTATAATAACTAAGTAACTAAAAGTAGTAAAGACATGTGTGGCTATTTCACCTTTACAGGTAGATGAAATGACACTTGCTTGACAAGGTGAAGCGTGTACATATTGTATCTATGAGTATATGTGTGTAAATATGGTATAAGTAGGTATTTGTATGTTTTGTTAAGATCATCTTTCCTTCTGTGTAGTAAATTGTTTTTATTTTGTATATATTTACTTAATTTAAATATACAAGATATGTGTATATATATTTGTGCTGTTAGGGTTAGGATTAGTATACTGTATACTGTATATAAAAACACTTTTTTGTTATTTATGTGTCAGTTTTTAAAAACAGTTAAAAAAATAATATTCCCAAAAACTTAATTTAAGGGAACAATCTCTGAGCATGTGTTTACATTGCTGAGTATTTAAGTTTCAAAAACACAGTGTGTGGTTCAAATAGTCCTGTGTATTCTCGCATGTTGTCACTGTTTGAACAGTGGCTGCACGTGCTTGTGATGTGGTCAGCCAGCATTAAGGGTCAGGCTCAGTGCTTTCCCATAGTATGAGGGTTGATGACCAAAAGGGAGAGGGAGGCACGAAAAGAAAAGAAATAACCATGATGGAAAATTCAGAAGAAGATGGGGGTGGGGGGAGTGCTGCAGACGTGTTAAAGCTGTGGGAAAACTGAGGCGGTCTGAGTAAAGGTCGTGGGCTGACTGGGTTATTTAAAAGTTGAAAAGCTGTGCTCAGATTACAGTGTGCAGGTATTTTTCTGTGTGTGGTGTGAGTGTAAAAACTACAATTCACAGACGGATATGTCTCTTCTGAAAACTCAGTTGCCTGGCAACTGCTCTCAGCCCGAAAAGAAACAGCACAAAACAAACCCCATGAGACCACACTTTGGCTTGTTGTACAGACTGAACAAATGAAATGTAACATGTTGATTGTTGTTAGAGGTGTTGGTGGGCATATTTTGTTACTTTTAGACAGAGCTAGCTGTTTCCCCTTGTTTTCAGTCTTTGTGCTAATCTAAGCTAAATTGCCTTAGCTTCATGCTAACATATATGGGAAATTATATTGTTATACTAGTGGTTAGCATACATCAATTTACTACAGATTTAGAGCAAACTTGCTATTCATCACTAGCATGAAGCTAAGCCATTTTTTTTCCATATAATTGCTAGTAAATGCGGAAAATGTATGATGTACTGAATGATTTTTTTTCATGAAATTGATGTATATTTTCTTGTGTGTTCAGTTTTACAACAGAATTTCTAAAGCAAGTCATCTATCTATCGAGCTACGCTTGCCGGCAAAGAATACTTTTACTCTTTAACAATTGAAAGGTAAATACTGTACTAAGATAAGATAAGATCTTTTATTGGATCCCACAGTGGGGAAATTCCACTGTTACAGCAGCTCAAAAAGTAAAAGAGACATTAAATAATAGACAAAAAAACACACAAAGACACACAAAAAACAGTATTTACAATAAATAGTGAACAATAGTAATAATAACAGCAGAAAAAGAAAGAAAGAAACAGAAACAGTATTTATATACACAGCCTCACCCAGTTAGATGTGCTGTGGTGAGGTGTTATTGCACAGGTGAATATGGATATGTAGCAGATATGAATTAACAGTATAGTAAATGAGTGGAATGAAAAAAGACCATAAAGTGCATGGCTAGGACATCAGTAAACATCAGTAAACATCAGTGCAATGATGAAACATCAGTAAACATCAGTCCTACTGTGGTATGGAAGTGTTTGTTACAATGACAAAGATTCTTAGTGCAGCATTAAACAGTCTGATGGTGTTTGGGATGAAGGACCTGTGGAAGCGCTCCTTCCTACACCTTGGGTGTCTGAGTCTGTTGCTGAAGGAGCTGCTTAAGGCCCCCACAGTCTGATGCAGAGGGTGGGAGGTGTTGTCAATGATGGTGGACAGTTTGGCCAGAGCCCTCCTCTCCCCCATCACCTCGATGGAGTCCAGGGGGCAGCCACAGACTGAGCTGGCTCTTTTAATCAGTCTGTTGATGCCTCTTCTTATCCCGCTCAGAAGCACCCCCCTCCCCAGCAGACCACTGCATAGGAGACCACAGACTACTGCTACTACTGCTATTGAAAAGATTTTTTAGTATTTAAATATTTCAAATAAAAAGTTCACACATTCACCTCATAACCTTAATATCGTGAGTAACTACAACTGAACAATGTAAATATAGAAACAACCGCTGTCAAAATCAAGGTGAAACTTTAGTTAGTCTGTTCTGGGCTTCTGTAGACACACGGCAGGCTCCTGTTCCTATATCCCATGGATATAAAGGGTTCATGCTAAGCTAATGGAAACAACAATTCTCTGTTTCAGGAGATTCAACACTAATGAAAACATAATTCTGAATAATACTTTCCATTTCTGCCTATAGATCTTCCTTAATCCTACATACTGCTCCTTCAAGGATCTGAGGGCCCCCCTCTACCTGGATGTGAAATTAAATCATTGGCAGGTTTAAAAGGCCTTTTTTCTGACTTAAAATTCACCCCCCTTGGTTAGTTTATTCAGCGTCTCAGCCCTGAGGCAAATAATTAACCTTAATTTTGCACTTACTCTTTGTAGGCAAAGGAAGCATTGAAAGGCTGAGAGGGAACTGGACGTGCGTCATACTTAATTCAGTCACACACTGGCAGCAATTTGTGCCGTCTCGAATGACCTGTTGATTCTGAAAATGGTTTCATTTTCTCATTGCGTCAAGAAGGAGTCTGAGCGGCCGTCTGTCCAAACTAAACAGACCTGATCACAGACTAAATTACAGAAGTTATGTCAAATTTTCCTTTTTTTTCCTTTTTCAGTAAGTAATAGCACATTAAAGTCAGTAAACGGGGCAATAACTCATCAGGACATAACAGATTATAGTGATACAAAGTAAGGGAAGAAAATTCCCATGAAATGAGATTTAAACACACATACAAGAATTCTGTGTTTGACCAAACTGCAATTTTAATGCATGGTTTTATCTTACTTTTATGACAAAGGTCTTCCAGTGCAATATCCTCTTTAAAGTAGAAACTGTGAATAGATTGATATAAATACATATTAACAGAGAGAAAGTGATGTGGGAGAGGAGAGGGGGAAACACAGATATTATATACACCAGGTAATGGGACACAGGTGGAAACACTCAGGAGCGGGCAGACAATCATAGGAGCAGGAAAACACACAAGGGCAAGAAGTCAAGAGACCTGAAACGAGAGTGAGAGGTAACACTAAAACAGGAAATCACAACAGAACATGAACTAAACTCAACAACCTTGACGATGCACCACACAATATCACTAAGATAAGATAAGATAACCCTTTATTAGTCCCACAGAAGGAAAATTTGCATTGTTATAGCAGCAAGACACAGTGAGAATAACAGTAGGAAAATATACGGAGGAGAATATGAACTAAAATAAAACATCAACATAAAAATAAAAAATAAATAATTATACCTTTACATAGTACAGAGGGATATGCTTGAGTATATAAGTATGAATAAATAAATATATATCTCAAGTAACAGCAAACTGCTAAAGTAAACTAGTAACAGCATTGTTTAACCTGTGACCACTTACTATCAATAAACACTGTGTAAGGGCTGCTAGATTGAATTATTCATTATAAGGTCTTGACAAAAAGATTTTGTATTTTGTATTACACTACATATTTAATCTAATCACTGCCATATGATGAAAATGAAGATCGTACAGATTTTACTGGATTTTTAGTATATGTAATATACCAATTATACTAAGATAAACCCTTGAGTAACATTTGTTCCAGGAGTTTAAAAGGAAAATAGTTTCCAAAACACCACTTGTGACTGAATGGGGAAGTGTTTGACTCAAACATCTCAATGGGATTTTTTCCACAACATAGGTGCCTAGAGAGTTTGATATCTTGTGTCCTAGCTGCAGTCTGAGAAATACTAATATTACTGTGTGTTAATAAGTACAGGAATAGACTGCAAGAGGCTTCTGGTGACTTTGTTGATTCATGTGGTCTGTAGGGTTTTATGAGGGTCAGCAAACGTAAGGATGACGAGACTTCAAGAGTAGTTTCGAAGAGATTAAGCTAATCTGTCTTTCAAACTTTATCTGCAGAGTTTTGGATTATTGGGTCTGATGAGTTGGGAGATGTTCAGACTCAAGAGCAAGACCAGGGGCAGATCTGATCAACACAGACTGTCAGGCAATCAATCACTGAAGAAAAAGTAATTAAAAAAGGAAGCAGGCAGGCAGGAAAAAACAGAAACATGCAAGTACACAAGAAGAAAATAGACTGCTAAGGTACAAGGGCACAGCAGAAAGTGAGCAGAAACTATTGTTTAAGAGGAGGGATTTTCTGTAAATATATCAATATCTTGATCTATAATTATTATTTAATTACTTTAACATAACTAGATCTGATAGTTTTCAAACATTTTTTTATCTCTCATTTTAGATTTAAAAGTGTTTTCTTCATAATGAGTTCATTTTACCACTGATTCTTACTGGAGTAGTTCTCCTTTGTGTTTGTGCTATTTTTATTTAAAGTGGCTGTTTCAATATTTTTATTTTAGCGGTGGTTAAAATGATTAACCTGGAGCAAACTGTTGGTTATCTGCACCAAGTCTGGCTTTTTTTATGTGGCTGCTAAATTCTTCACTGTAAACACCAGCTCGTTGCTCAGTCTACGACAACTGGTTATCTGTGGGGTTGTTAATATCCTAATCAACTAATTATTTGACCCACCGCTCATCTAAAAGTATTGATTACAAGGATTTGAAGTTTTTTACCCACCACTGGGTGCTGCACTCAGGAGGTTATTTAATAAGGCTCAAAATTGCCTGAAAGTCTGCATTGACTGGGAGAGAGCAGTGTCATCCTTGGATGGTTGTCTCTTCCCACTGATGTTGACAGATCAGATAAGCACGTGCAGAGGACAATCAAGGACAGTATGATGTGTTGTTGTCTGTGGTTTTCCATCTGCTGTTATAGTGGTTGTGCTGTATGACTAGTTTGCCCCACTGGAGCGGCCCTGTTTAATAATGAACTTGATGGTTACAGTTTCTCCCTCAGCACACTGAGCGTCACCTCCATGTGAAGTCAATATTCAGCGACACTGGAGCCGTTGAGTCATTTGAAACGCTTTCCATTTTTTCCCCGTCAGGAACAATGGTGAACAAAGGAGTCATAAATGTTTTGGCATTTTAGGATTTGCTTCTGTGATCTGATGAATATTCCTTGTTGAGCAAAGATGAGTTGAAAAGATATTGCTACTAGATAGTTTCATCTATAATAATATAAAATAATTTATTAGTTTATATTTTGTAATGATTATCTAAAAATGCAAAGTAATTCAAGCTGTAAAAACAAATGTAGTGGAGTAAAAAGTACAGTATATATTGGATATTTTCCTAGTTGTAATATTTATATCTAAAGTGTTTAATTTAAATTCTTGTACTATTATTTATTTCTATATTTTTATTATTCTTGTGCTATTATTTATTTCTTTATTTCTATATTTTTATTTTTTTATATATTTTAATCTATTTCCCCCTTGAGTTTAAGTTAAGTTTTAAGTTGTTTTATTATATTCTTAAGCATGGTCGTAGGGAGCAAGAGACTTAATAATTTGATTGGCAATGATTTCATGTTGTTATTGTTGTGCAATGACAAATAAATTCTTGAAGTCTTGAAGTATTGAAATGCAGTAGAGAAGAAGTATCATATAAGTATCATAAAATGCTCAAGTGGAAGTAGAGGTACCTCATAATCACTTATGACTGAGTGCTGATATTAGAAGCCAGCATATGATTTAGGGCCACACAACAAAAATACAAACAGGTAAGTCTCGTTGAAATTGTCACGTTTGCACTCTTCATCCATGAACTAGTCGCAGGATTCGTGATTGGCATTCAACATGAAATTCCTTGATTACTGAACTCCTCCATGGTGGCCTTTCAGTCTCACTTCCACATTTACTACTGAGCTGTCAACTGAAATAGTTCACTTTAGCAAACAGCACTGGCACTGAACATACACAGAACATAATCTGAGTATCACTTAGGAGGCCCCACTAGTTGCTACGCAACCAGCAGCTTTCACTCACCTGACAAACACTTGTTAGAGGGCGCCTTTCAACCCAGTAACCGAGTAGTATATTAAATATAGGCTAAGTGGAAGTACTGAAATAGACCACAGATTACTAAAATATAATGCATTCATTTTATGTCATATTAAGCTTCCACACAGAATATTTCTAAGGGCTGCTATTGGCCCATGGGCCGTACTTTGAGTAACTATCTATGCGTACAAGCAGTGTACTGTACTGACCGAAGGCATATCTCACTGTTTATGACTTCAACTTTTCACGTGTGAGAGAAATATTTTGTGTTTTAGTTACATATTTTCTATTTAACATCTTTGATATACGTAGTTTTTTAATACTAGGCTAACAATTAGATGATGGGGCGTAATGTGAAACAACAGAACTAAGAAAAAGTAAAAACTTGATGGATAATGGTTAATTATTGCCACAAGAGGAAAATCTAATTACAGGTTCTTTGGGAACATGTTCAGACAAATTGACATTTAGAACCAGAAACATTTGGTGTGAAATCACTATGGTCATGATTTCATTTTTGCAGACCATAGTGATAAATCATGAAATGGTAACTAATCAAGATAAATCAACATTAATCAAACCACATGAGTCCACACTTTGATATGACAGTGTGGCCTTACACGTTTTCTTCTCACTTAAGTATTGTTACTCAGAACGTCTTATAATGCCACTATAAAAACTTAATTGCCAAATGCCAAGTGAATGCTGTTACTGACTGAAAACACCATGATCCTTTAAGTTGCCCTGAACTCAGTTTCCTCATGAGGGACTGAAGATACAGTAGTTTGTTTAAGTAGAGGGCTGTGCTGTCAGTTCACACAAAGTAACACACACGTACAAAACATCAACATATACTGTGACCCTGCGGTGCGGCTGTACTGACCCCTTCTGGTGTATTTAGGTACTACAACTGGTAAAAACAGGCCTAAGGGTATTTCTAACATGAGATTATTTTAACGTCAGCCATCCAGACATATAAAACATACTCTGCTTTGAACCATAATTTGTGTGTGGTGGGTTTTTTCCAGATAAAGTCCAATTAAGTTTGTTTAAAAGTCGTAAAATTGCATTTCCTCCTTCTTCCTCATCGAAAATACAAAATCTATGAATACAAAAATATAACTTAAAGGTCTTTTCTACATTTAACACATTTATATGAGAGTAGGGTGGCTTTAAAAAAAACAGTGTGACCCATAATTGTCTGTATCATGTGTATTGTGTGTATCGTGAGTGTGACATAGATCCATTTGCATTTTTTTAATGTTCAAGTCTTCTCAGCAGCAACATTGTGATGTTTTAAAAAGCTGTCCATATTTCACATCTACGTGTTCAAAAGATTCCTACAGTTACAAGTACATGATTTGAGATGTCCAGACACTAGGTGGAGGGCTTCATCCACCTGCCTGTACTGAGCTGCAGAAAAGCAACAAGTTTAACTACGACCTAAAAAGCCTCAAAAATACTGAAATACTACACGATTTGACTAAACTGCACGTGCATGTGCTTCCTCTTGGTAAGAAGGAGCACTTCTTAAGCACTTAAACTGGAGACGGAGACAATTCGTCTGACAACAAGCATTCAGACGAGTCACGCTGCCCATCATCTCTGGTGATGTAGTTCAGGAGGTCGATCGCTGTCACGACACCAAACACCATCTGCTTCTGGCAAGCTGAGCCATCAGCTTCATCTGGAGAGAGACAGTAGACACTGACATGACACAGAAGAAAACTGAAAACAGACAATCAAACATTCCAAATACTTCTGGGATTATTCATTTTTTAAGGAAATACTTGTAAAGCCACTTTTGGGAAGCTAGATCAACATTTGGGAAATAAACCTTACTTTCTGGTGGAATACTTGTTTAAGACTATTTATAAAAATACTCCTTTTTACCTGAAAAAGAGATGCAAAGGATGGAGAGAGAGAAACATTAATATGGCCCTTATTTTCACCGGTCACACAAAAGCTGGTTAGTGCTCTGTCGAGTAAGAAACCGGTCCTGTTTTTATGTTTTCATACTACAAGAAATAATATCATCTTATCATAAAATATCATTTTTAAGCACAGATAAGGACACATTGCCTTATAGGGGGTTAGAAAGCAAAACTGACAAACATTTTTTTAGTTCCAGATTTTTAAATGTGAGGACTTGTTGCTTTTCTTTGACTTGTGTAGTAGTGAAGTATTGTCACACACAGGGGACGCATCAGCAAGTGACTGATTTATCTCACAGCACTGATGCACATCAGCTCTCGAGAAGAGCAGCAGTTGTCTTTTGTTGCATCCCTCTCCTTACTTCCTGATCAAATAAAAGAAAAACGCTGAAGATATTTCTTTAAATAAAGTATCTTACACTGGGTGTGATCATGCATCACTAAAGCAAAGTGGTCTGTTTCGAGGATTCGAGACAGCTTCCCCAAGTTGTCTGTCAGATACACCTGAAAGGACGTGTAGGAGTTTAGACAAGCATGTAAACGTGTTCACTTGGAATGCATGTAATGTACAGTGTGCATATTTGCCATCTATGTGACCATGCACTCCGTGTATTTCTGCTGACTGACCTGTTTAAAATCCCTGCAGAGAACTTGGATGACAGCATCTGAAGGATCGACCTTCTCAGACAACAGAGCGGACAGCATGGTTCCCAGAGTCACCGTCCCCAGGATCACACTGAGGAAACACACAGAAGATAGTCAGGTAGTAAAGCTAGTGTCTGCATGTGTACAAAAACACCAGAAGTTGTTCCTTCCTGGTCCAGTTTGATACTGAAGATGATACACACAATTTCTTGAAGCGATATACCCTGACTCATTGATGACTGGGGCCTGATCGAATGAGTTATCCTTCAGGATCTCGAGGGTTTTCTGACAGGACACAGACGGTAACACGGTGACGAGGGCACACAGGTTCAGACACCGGACAGTCATGTTCCACCACCTTAAAGAGAGAGAGATAGTTGAGCCATCAAACATGAAAAGTTGCCCCGTTTTTTTCACCTTAGTTAACTTGCTTACCAGGGTCTGAGGTCCATTGGAGCCTGCGGGCTGAGGAAGCCCTTCTCACACATCCACTTGTCACTCAGGAACTTTGACCTAAAGGCAAAACAAAAGGCAACGAGAATTTGAACAGACAACAAAAAATTCTTTATTGAGTTCAGATCATAGAAGCTCCAGTGAGACAAAGGATGTGGTATTTAATTTCTTTTAAAAGACAAATAAATAGGCACTGCACAGGCACATAAATATTTCAATAATTCTATATCTTGTATCACCACCCATCAGCGCACCAAAACGATGATTACATGGCTCTGGTAAACTTGATAGCATGAAACCAATAACCAATTCTGTATTAATCAGTGTCATGTAACTTGGCTGTTGAATGCTCCACTTGTGTGTGTGTGTGTGTGTGTGTGTGTGTGTGTGTATAAATCTGTCTGTTACATGTAGTTTTGGACGGAGTCAGCCAAGATGACCACACAGCGCTGTCCCTCTTTAAGCTGCTGAGCCACCTTCATCGCTGCTGCCACGGCTGAACCAGAGCTGCCTCCTGCAGTAAATCAGGCAAATGATTAAGCACATAAATTAATTACACGATCAAAGCAAACAAACAAAGAGGGCTTTATGAATCTCCACATGACAGTGCAGTAAAATGTACATTATCAAGAAAACCTGAACAGTACCATTTGGTCAGTGAACTTACCACATAGTAGACCCTCCTCTCTGATCAGCTTACGGGACATGCTGAACGTCTCCATGTCAGTGGATTTATACCACAAGTCGACAAGCTGCACAGAACAGTAAAGTTATGTCACAAAACACATGCTTAATGCTTGGTTACAAAAAGCTTTTTGTGCAGAACAGAACACCACACTCACAGATGTGTCCAACACTGTGGGGGTGAAGTCATATCCAATGCCCTCCACCTCAAAAGAAGACTTCTGTCCGGTCTTCTCTTTAGATTCAGCCAATATGGAGCTCACAGGGTCCACAGCAACGATCTAAAACAAACAGTAACATTTGAATGAACAGGAAAATACATTGATGACTCTGACTTACTGATGAAGTGAATAAAATGAAATCTGATTTGTTAGGAGGAAATACTGGTACTAAGTAACCTCGCCTGTCAAGTCCTCCACACAAATCTCTCTCTAATCATGACCACAAATTTAGCTAAATGAATGTGTGACTCTAAATCACAAAAGTGTTTGTGCGTGTGTGTGTGTCCTGCCTTGACATTGGGGCATTTCTCCTTCAATTTCCGAGCAACACCTGTAAGTGTACCACCTGTGCCAGCTCCGGCCACCAACATGTCCAGTTTACCTGACAGGAAAAGCACATTTTCTTTCATTAATGGATAACAATTATTGGAAAGAGCCTCCAGGATATACAAATGGTGAGTATAAACACTGAACATAAACATAACTTTCATTTACCATGAAATTCAACTGTACACCATTAAATATGATGACTATTTCTAATCTTATTTTAAAATGTCTAATACATGTTGGTCCTCTAAAGGACTTCAGTGTGGTGCTTTGTGTTTGTTAGCATGCTTACATGCAAGTGAACATGGCAACCTTACTTACTTAGGTAACAACACCTCAGTGTAAAAATACTCAAGGTAAAGACCAGCATTTGAAATTCTACTTGAGTAAAAGTAGATGAGTATTAGAAGCAAAATGTACTTCACTAAGCAAAATGGCCCTTTCCACAGAGTTCCATTATGGGGTCCTCAGGTCCTGAAGGATTATCAATATTTATGTTATATACGGTAATAATTTGTACGCTTTGTTGTTGGGTATAAGAAGATTTTTAAAAATTCCAGGTATTTGAGTATTTCTAAAATATAGTTCTGCCACTTTAATTGTATTTATTTAATTTTAAAGTAAAAGATCTGACTACTTTTTCCACAACTGATAACCAAGCCAATATTGTATGAAATGCAAAAATTCGCTTATTTATTTCTTGTGTTTATCAGTTCTTAAGAAAGAAAAGGAATCAATCTGACAAACCATCACACTGTTCCAGTATCTCCTCGGCTGTGGTGTCATAGTGAGCCAGCGGGTTGCTGGCATTGCGATATTGGTCGAGGATGTGCGAGTTGGAGACCTCGTTCTTCAGACGCCAAGCCACACCTATGTGAGAGTCAGGTGAGTCAAACACTGCAGAAGTAGGTGTGCGCACTATTTCTGCCCCAAGAGCTCTCAACACAGCCACCTAAAAACACACAGCAAGGTCAGATCGCAGTTCTGCCAAATGTCTGGTAACAGAAGAATGACAAGTTAATGAAAAGAGCTGCAAACCTTCTCCATGCTCATCTTCTCAGGTATGGTGATGATGCAGCGGTAGCCTTTCACCGCAGCTGTCAGGGCGAGGCCAATACCTGCAGGCGGACAGAGGAGGAGGATTTATGCACCTCGCTATGTTCTCTGCACAGTTTCTGTCTTCACTTTTTTGTTGTTTTTTGTTTCTCCGTGAGGTACCTGTGTTGCCAGAGGTGGGCTCGATGATCGTGTCTCCCGGTTTGAGGATCCCGGCTCTCTCAGCATCCTCCACCATCCGCAGGGCGATCCTGTCTTTCACGCTGCCTCCTGGGCTGAAGAACTCGCACTTGGCCACTAAGCACAGTCCCACACGAGAAAGATCCAAAGTTAAGACTGTGTTAAAAGGTTGCTTCCTTAATTTTCCCCAAATCTATGTTTTTTTTGTTTGTTAAATCATTTATTTCAGTTTTCATCTGTTAATTTGTTAGTCAGGTTACAAAATAACACAACAAAAGCTTGTTTAATTTGTATAGTTTAAGTTTTGTTCAAGGTTATAATGTATTTTTTTGTGTTCTGTTTGTATCCCACATAGTGAGTCCCCAATTCGATTTCCAGCTGGCCTGATCGTTTGCTGCATGTCAGTCCCCTTTTCTCTTTTCCCGTATTTCCTATCATCTTCAATAAGTATGATCTTTAAAAGTAAGAGATGTATTGTGTCTAGTAGTTCAACTGTTCACGTGATTTTTCAGCTCTGCAATCGAAGGTGACTGAGAGCAGATTATATAAGATGACTGAAATTTTATTTGGGGATTGTGGGGTTGTCCAAAGGTCTCTCAGACACAAACTAACGACTGTAGGTGTGCCAACGGAGCTGCCAGCTGCTACAAATTTGGGGCGGCCGCAATAAAGTAATCCCCGTCACATGTAAATCCTGAATTGTAAGTATTGAGTGTAAGGTCCTTTGTTTCATTAAGCTGTGGGAACAAACTAGAATTTCACTTTCATCAGTTTTAGGGAGCGTAAAGGGGCTTTTCTTTGGAGGCTTAAACTGATGCCGCTGACAAGTTTCATCCTCACTGAACCCAAAAACTCCACCAGGCTGCGGGGGTGGCACAGCTGAGGAAACAATAAATTTTAGGTACATGTACCTCTATTCCAATGCAATATAGAGAAAAGTATTGTACTTTGTACTGCACTACATTTATCTAACAACTTTGGTTTGTAGTTACTTTACTAATTAAGCAGTTGCATGTAAAACATATGAAAATATGACAAGTAGCACTAAAAGAATTGACCAAACATTAACTGGCAACTATTTTGATATTCTTTCATTTTTCATGCAAAAATGTTTCATGGGTCCAGCTTCACAAAAATAAAGACTGCTGCTTTAACTTTAAATTATTTTAATAATTTCATTATATTTTTTCATAATTTTGAGTTTCAGTTTAGACAGTTTGTAGGATAAAACAAGCATTGTGAAGGTGTCACTTTGGGCAATCAATCAATCAGTCAAAATAATTTAAAATGAGCTTTACTTCAACCAACTATGACAGTAAAATTGTGCTCTCATATTAATGCATTAGTAATACTAATCTAATGATAAAGAATATGATACTGTAACAGTAAGAGGGGATATTTGTCGGCTTCTTCAACAGGTCTTAATAAAAGCAATGTTTTTAAATACCATGTTAGCCTACATGCCTTTTCCCTGAAAGAAGTCTTTCTTAGTTTTGTACCCAAAGACGGTAACTCTCTAATCTACTGCTGCTGAAGTACAATTGCATCCAGCCAACACTTTTTCTGGACACTGAAACTTCTCAACTTTCTGTGCTAGGAAGGAGAACAATAATGTTGTTGTTAGGAGCTGGGGTCTCTCTTTTCTGAGATGGGGAAACATTTTACTCTTCAGTCCTGTTCACCTTCACTGTACCATTTACATCTCTAGTTTTCTGCATAATAAATATGCAGAGAAGATTTGAAGCTTAGCACTACTGCAGTACAGCTGTCTAGTCCTTGCACAACCTCTGCGAGTTACAAACAAACAGAACTGTCCAGCTCTTCCCATGAATACAAAGTACAGATTCACACAAACTCATAAACAGCAGTTTGAAAATAATGTGATTGTGATGCTTTGTAAAAATATTTGATACATCCATCCATCCATTTCCTAACCCTGCTTATCCTGAGCACACACAGGGTCGCAGGGGTGCTGGAGCCTGTCCCAGCTATCGTGGGTGAGAGGCAGGGTACAGCATGGACTGGACGCCAGTCAGTCGCAGGGCTAATATTTGATACAACTACAAGCAAAAGCATTTCTTCTTGCAACTGATTACCAGATATTGCACAAAAAAAGGTACCAAGTTTGTGCTGAGTGTAGGTGCATGTGTGTTACAGGTTATCTTTACAGGGATTACATGGAAGCTTTTACTCACAAACATCACACTTGAGTCCATACTCTTTTGGGATTTTGTTCAAACGAACCAGAGGTGTGTGTCCAATTTTCCCAAGGATGTTGGGGAGGATGCTGGGAGTACTGATGCTGTGAGGGATAAAAAAAAAATACCATTACCTTTACCTACTGATAGGTTAGTGCAAATATGTCATATCTAACCACATTACATGCAGAGAATGAACTTTTGTTGACTCGTTTGGAGTGTCCCTGTGGAGTTTTTTAGCCACAGTTCAGGCAAAAAAACTAATCTGCAGGAAGACAAATGCTTAACTCATTCACTTGCAGCTGTGAAGGGCACTCCACATCCAGTAAAGTGTATCAATAAAATGGTCTGTGGGATGTAGTTGATACATTTAGGCATCAGCTATGATGCATATTGAAAAAAGCATTACACACCCAGCTGCTTTTATACTATCTGCCATTTAATATGATTAAAAAACACTGATGATGAGTTTCAAAATAATTAATACATGAATACATTTTGTAAATTGATGCATATATATGCCGTATGTCATTTGGTAGATGCAGTGTAAATTCAAAACAATATTTTCCTTTTGAAACTTCTGGATTACTAAGTGAGCTGAGCATTACTGGCCCCTGAGACAAAGCCTCTGCTTAAAGTGACTGCTATTAACATTTCTTATTAGAGAGTTACAGTGTTCAGTTAGAAGCAGGGATGTCCGATAGTGTTCTTGGCTCCTGATCCTTATCAGAGCCTTTTAATATTGAGCCTCTGCAGCCACATCATTTGTGGTCATTTTGTTTCTCTTTCAGTCAAAATGTCTGTCCTTCCTCTGTGTTCAGGGGTCCATTATCTCACAATTTGTCCATAATGTTTTGAATTGTCATGACTCTTACCGTGCTGGGTGACTATGAGGTGACTCTGAAACAGGTGCACCCAGCCTCCAGGTACATCTGCTGGGCAAATCAGGGCGGATCCAGTTCCTATGATCAGCAGCCACTGATGATTCCTCCCGACCCTTAAGACGGTCCTGTTCTCCATTTCCAGATATGCTGTGACCACCAGTGACAGTTACAGCAGCGTGAGGGCAAAGACTGCTAACATCTTCCAAACCAGAACTGTCATAAACAAAAGGCATGGTTCACCTGCAGGGAGATCAGACAGGTATTACACGGCCGGAGTAACATAAACTAAAATTCTAAAATACTGTAAATTCAAAATTTTGACATTAAATTTGGTACACATACTTCTGTCCCCCTCAGAATGAATTTTAAAAACATGATAAAAACATAATAAAGTAATAAAAACATGTTTCAAAGAGCCACAGCAAACTTTGCTTACTAGCTGTAGTTAAAATCTGGTGGTGATGAATGTACATATGCAACCAAAAATACAAGCAAAACTACCACTGAACAGAATCAAAATGTTGTTCTTTTGTTTGGTGTGCTGCAGGAAAGTTAACTTTTTATTAAATCAGGCTCAGCTGAAGATGTCGAGAGATGTAATGATATGGCCTGAACACTAAAGACACACTTAACACAATAACTCTTGTTGTTATTTTCTGACAGGGACGGTGGAAGTTCAGATGTTTTAAACAAGCACACCTGTCTGTTTTTTTTTTTTACTGGATTTGTTATCAGACCTTAGCATACTATATTCAACAGGTAGAAAGACAAAGCATCAGGAAAATGTTCATTTAAAAAGCATAGATAGTACAGTGGAGTAGTAGTAGTAAATAGTATAGTGAAGAGGCTGCTATTTAAAGTTAGAGGTACAGCTTTGGAGATGAATGGATGGGACTCCTGGTCTTGTGCCTGACATTTTTTTTTAAATAGACAGCAGACATTTTAACTTGTCATAGCAGGAAAAATCACAAGTGTTACTAAAATTAACAGTGGAACTGAGCCATCTTCTCTTTTATTATTTGCACAGTGATTTTTCCAGTGACCACTCAAAGTGTCTTCTGTGGGAAAAAAAAAGCCCTCATGCTGCACTTTTATTAGAGCTCAAAACTGATGTGAATATTTGCCACTTTTCTTGCCTTCTGTGATGTTAAGTTTGATATCTTTGGGCAATGAACTGTTGGTTTCAACAATAATAAGCTTTTTTTCTATACTTAAACTAGACAGTTCATTAGCAAAATAATTGATGGATTATTCCAATAACTGTCGATATGCAAACAATAGTTACTTGCAGTCCTACTTTTATTTTGCCTGTATGATCCTGTCAGTTAACAGCAGAAAAAAATGTTAATCATCCTTGTAACCCACAAATGAATCTAGTTTTCATGTTGTTTCATTTAACATTATCCAATATCTCTCCAAATATCCAATCGATCAGTTTGTAAGGACGCATTTTTAATTTATAATAATGCGCAAAATTAATTAACATTTTCAACTGCAACATGAATTTAAATGAAAATCGGATGTTTTGTCACAGACGTAGCCAGATCTAAGTGATGAATAAAAATAAGGCATTAACCTGAAACATACCTCATTCTGTGGAGGATCAGTCTGTGTTCAGGCCACTTTGAGTAAAAATGAGACACCTATGAACTCAGAGCAAGAGAGGTCACCGCCCCCCCTTTAGAGCCGAGCACTCACCTGTCAGAGCTGTTTGACTGCAGACACACTGAGGGTCCAGCAGCTGGTCTGTTTATTTGAGCACTCCTTTGTGAGATGTGGGCAGCACTCAGGCCACCCCAGGTTTTTATAGGCAGGCAGGAGTAGGATCATGCTGATGGGAGGGTTTTTATCACAGCAAGAGAGGCAGCGGGAGGAGACAGACTGTCTTTGATCTAAACCAGGAAAGTGAGAAGAGCCCAAAACCGAACACTTACAGTGATGTGGTTTCTCATCTGCTCCATAAAGATCACTCAGACTTATCCTTCAGGTTGTCATAGCAGTCCCTTTGCAACCAGCCAATAAACTGATGATATACCTGTGATATGAAGTTCGGATGTGGTGTGCAGTCTTTGGTTTGTGCACGGCGGCTTCAGCAGCTTTGGCACAACCACTGGTGCTCATCAGAAGGAGCCAAGTGTAATATAGACAAACCCCTTCACTTATGAGGCAGGATCAGACGAAATTAATCTGTGCCAAAGGCTTTCAAAGTGGGAGGCTCAGTGAATGGAAATGGAAATATATTACATTAGTTAATAAAAGGAGAGCACGTAGAATAGCCTCGTGGTAGTACTACAGTAGTTAGGAGGAATTTTTATCACTTTGCTGAGTCAGAAAAAGATTCAAGTCTGAGGACAGATCTTTTTTATGTATTAGATGTGATCTTAAGTTATTTCAAACAGCAGTATAAGGCTATCTCGGGGTCGGGTGGAGTTGCCTTTTTCCAAGTTTTGTCTGAGGGGTGGCCTGTGCTGTGACTTGTATACTCACGCAGCATGAAAGGGAAATGTTCATTAATTAAATGCCATTTCAAACTTAAACATTATAAATGTTTCTTATCACAGTTTATTGGGGCTTTGTTGTAACTTAATTTGCTTTGTGTCTCTCCACATGCTGTTAGGATGATGAACCCTTCAGACTTGTCTCAATATTAATTTAGCGATCACTAAATTACCCTTTACAAGTTTATTTAACATTGCTATTTAATTTTCATACAGAACATTTATTAGTTTGTGTATTTGTCAAGGATCTATGAGATGTAAAATAATAACCAACTACTCCAGCTGGTGCCAAGTGTTCACAAAACACAAGGTGCTGAAACACCAATAGAAATGAACTTGAAAAGTTGCTTACATGGCTGTGTGGTTAGAGTCCAGGACCAGGACCAGTTATCAGGGTGTCTGTTTGAAACAGTGCCCACTGGAATGAGTTGAATAAGAAATAATGCTTTAGGTTTAATAATTGTCAGTTCTTACTGTATAAAAAAGCACTGCCATCATAACTTGGTAGATTTACTCCAAGTGATGAGAAAGATTCAAGACTCAGCCACATTAAGTAAAAATGTTCAATTTAATGGAGGTGAAAGTCATTTTCAGAAATCAAGAAAAACATGTTCATCAATGCTGTCACAGCTTCAAAATCAGGTACCTTTCAATCACTCCTAGAATAGATCTGAAAGGGTACAAACTTAAAAAAGATTGGGGATGGATACAAGGGAGGGAAGGACAAGTAGTCATGGCTTGTGGTTCAGAATCGTCCTGAACGCTCTCTGTCTCTGGAGCGACGTCTCTCATGGTCACGGCCACCTCCCCGACCTCTGTCCCTCGAGCGAGACCGCCTTTCTCTCGACCGAGACCGGGACCTGTGGCGGCTGTGGAAGTGAGGAGGAGTGGTTATGATATAGATTGTAACTATAAAATAAAACTACACAGGCAGGTTTCCTTAGTGTTTGAATGTAAAGGTTATGGATAGGTTTCTACCCCTTCCTCCGACGCCCATAGAGCTCTCTCCTCAGTTCACGTGAGATGGGCTTAAGATGCATGAAGTTACAGAAGCCACCACGAGTACATTCCCTGTGGAGATAGACAGACGGACATTATTTTAGACAACTTATTTTGGCTTTGATTAGACAAAATAAAATATTTTTTTAAGAAATTATAAAATCATGATTATCAACAGGATTTTGCTGTGCCAAATATTTTAGAGGAGAGGCAGTTTCATTTTGTTTTTCAGTTTGCCAATTTTTGCTAACACAAAATAATAGCTGTTAATAAATAACTGCAGATACAGGTGATACAAAAAGGTGTCAAAACATAGCACTCACCCCATTTCATATTGGCGACAGCAGGCTTCTCTGAAGTCTGTGACCGGAGAAAGCTCAGCATGGATGGGCTGTCCATTAAACCACCGATTATTCAGGTCTATCACGGCCTTCTCTGCGTCCTCTTCATAGCGAAACTACAGCGACAGAATTGAAGGGCAAAATTACCATCTCTGGATCCCAGATACAAACTACGGCATTATTACAGTCGTGATGGCTTTAAGATCCGACACCCACCTTCACGTACACGTTTCCCACTAGGTGGTCCCCAAGGTTGTCACACACGTTCATTTCCTCCACCTCTCCGTACTTTTCTTCCATCTCTGTGAAGACCTCCTGTGGGGATAGGAAAGAAAATTGTGACATTGTATATTATTAGGGCATTATGCTACTCAAAATATCACTCTCAACTCTGCAGAGCAAATATGAAGGTACTGGCAGCAGGCTGTTTAGCTTAGCACAAAGACTGAAAACAGGGGAGAAACAGCCACCCTGGCTCAAATTGTAGGAAAATTCATCTACTAACACTTCAACACCTCTTAAGTTCACTGATTCTTACTTAATATGTCCTTTGTTTAATTCATATGAAAAAGGAGTAACTTCCTGGAGTCTCTGCTGCATTGCTCAATTTCTCCAAGGCATACATAGTCAGGCACATAAGACCTTGTTACACAGCCAATTGTTGGTTTTAGCAAGTAAGTTAAAACATATTAATTATGGAGCTTTAGAGGTGCTGGCAGGCTGATTGTTATTTTTGGAAAAAGCCAACTGGCTGCTGCTGCTGCTGCTTCACATCTACTATACAGAGTGGTATGAACCATGTACTTCTGTTTGAAGTGTCTTAAGGACACTGGGGTCAAAGATCAGCACGACTAAAACAGTTGCTATGGGTAATGTGTAAACAACGAGAAATGATTGTTCATATGTAACACTAATCTTTAGTAAGGTACTGAATGCTGCAGTAATGCAGGTCAGGTTGGAGGGACTACACACCATTCAGTGCACAGCAGAAGTATTTCACTGATCAGATGACTGATCTTGATTAATTAAGCCTCATTTTATTGTGGAAGAATCTTCATTTTCTTGTGGAAGTTCAATTTAGTGTGCCCACAAACCCAAAAATAAAGCTCAACCATCCTAATGTGATTCTCTGATGGTTTAAAACAAAGTATTTTTAAAAAATTGTTAAATAGGTCAAATATTATTACATCACCAACTGCTCTGTACTCTACATAGTTTTAGCTGATAATGAAGGAGGATTCTTGAATTACCTCCTCAAAAGACGTTTAAGAAAATGTATCAGGTTACCTCAAAGAACTCGTCGTAGTGCTCCTGCATCTCCATGTCACTAATGGCACCTAGTGGTTACAAGAGAGAACGACAACAGGAACAGTCAAACTACTGAACATGGACATCATTCGTTCATTTCTGTAATAAATCCAGTGTTACACAAAATAAGACAAACATACACGTTATACACGTTGCCATTTACAGTTGAAGCCAGACCAACCTGGCGACACATCAGTGATTTTTAGGCAGTTTAATGCCTTTAAACAATAAATACACGAGGGAGCTCAGGTGTGACTCCTTCAAGGTTACAGTTGACTTATTTAACGTCGCTCTCTACAGCAAAGGCCTGCTCTTCACTTCCTGTATCTGACTCCACTCACAGAAAACGAACATGAATTAGCAGCTCTGCTGGTGTTATGTGAAGAACTCTTTAGTGCAACTTGGTTATACGCATTAAACTCTTCCTTTGAGTAACTTAATCTGCTTTTCTGTAATCTACTCAACATACTGATACTGTAGGACCACTACTTAGCCACTACCCGGAGTAATATTGATGAGAAAATTAAATCCCTGTCGAGGGTTGAAATACTTACAGGTCAGACCGTCAGCAGACTGGGCACTGTTTTGAGGGTTCCGGTAAATGTTCAGGAGGGCAATTGTCTGAAAAACAAAAATGTTCATTTTTGGGATGATTTGTCATGATTAGGGCTGGATATTAAACATCAGTGCTTTGGTCGAGAATAAAATGTGTCAAAGAGATAAAAACTGTCAAAATACCAATAATTACAAGAAAACAGCTTTTTGTCTTGTTTGTTTGCATCTGAAATGTGTACTTAATCTATCAATGAGACAGTGAAAATATGGGTGAAAACACTATCGATTTCATGTTTTCCTAAACATTAAGTGAGAACCATCTACAGTAACCTTCTACAATACACATTAAATAAAATTTCAAAAGCCCTCCAATAATGATTTTTATTTCTTCAGTTATAATCTTACTTCTTAGTAAGTGAGACTGAGAAGTAAATATGACACATGGAAAATATAAGAACCGCTGTATTGATAGTGAAGGGTGGTCCCTGAACCTAAAACATGAAGAAAGATTCAGTCTTAAACACACAGTTGTGTTTAATATTACCTTGATTAATTTAAATTATCTAAAAGATGATAATGGAAAAAGGCCAGCTGTACTGATTTAATACTGAGGGTTTGACTGCACAATTACACATTGTTCATCTACATTTTTTATGTCAGGGCTTTTCAAAAGAAAAGTAAAAATGTAGGCCATACAAATTTCAAATAATAACCAGAGACAGCACAAAAGTTATCAGTTTTTGTAGCTATTCGGGGGATACATCAAGTCTTGTGTGCAGTACTAGTAAGTTTCAAACAGTTATGATTAAGATATGCGGCTCACAAAGTCCTGTGAGGCAAAGTGTGATTTGTGATACTGGCCTATACAAATAAAAATTACTTGATCAGAGACAATAACAAGTTCAAGTGAAGTTAAGTCAATTTATTTGTAAAGCCTGAACAATATACATTAAATGATAGATATGCAGCCCTTTTCAGACAATAAATCTCCATGTTACTGGACAAATATAGTTTTCCCTTCTCAGTTCATCAATATTGGACATTTTGAAGGAAAAGAAGATCAGTCTTACCTGGCTGAATGTTGGCTTATTGTGTAATCTGGAGCAGCGGTCGCCATGTCGGCAGGCACCAATTTTAAAATAAAAAGAACAGTTGACCCTAAAGAAAAAGAGACAAGGGAGAAGTAGTAATACGGTAAACATAATCTGTTAAAAGAGAAATTATGCCTTGATGCTTGGGCAAATGAAACAGTGTTAACAGGACTTGGGCCAGTTCTTTCTGAGATAGCTGTGAATATCTCTGGACACCACACTCACAATTTTTGACTGAAACAAAATGTTCAGTTGATTTTACACTGTGAGCTCCACTGCAATGAGTTGAGGTTATGTTATATTATGTTATAAGAGCCTGGAGTCTCTGAACATACTGGAAAAATCCCTTCTGACAACATTTCATACTTTTAATGTATCCCTGTCAATATACAAGCTGAGACTTAACAGAAATGTTATGCACTTTAGCTGAATAAAGGCTTTTTACCCTCATCAGCTTTAAGCTGCACCATTCCTGCATGAAAAGTAAAAATAAGACCAAAAAAAAAAAAAACATATGAATCCAATTCCATCTGTGCTTGACCATCATCTCATCAAATTTAAGATCAAACTGATTTGACAAACTGCAGATGCATTTGGCTTGCAGGGGGTAGTTATGTTTATAACACAAAAGTATTGTCTGACATCTGGTGAGATATATAATCTTGTTTACCAATTTATTCTTTAATCAGACTGTTCTGTTTTAATTAAAAAGATATCCAGTTTTAGTACTAGACTTTTCTATGATATAGTGTTGTTATACACTTACTTGTGATGACTAATTTCAAAACTTCTGACTTTTTTTGAAAGAAGAAAAAGAAGGTTTTCTTGGCAAACACGTTTCTGATTCTAATGAGTGCGAAAGAAAGAAATATTGCTTTGATATCACACATCTTGTTGACAATACAAGAGAGCCCTAGTGCCCACTAATATTTGTCTACGGCTGCAACCAATGATTGTTCTCGATATCTATTAACTTATTATTTTCTCAATTAATCCATTTTATCCATAAAATGTCAGAAGAAAAATATACTTTGCCATTATACAAGAGCCCATACTGGTACTGATCAATACCAACAGTGAACAATGATTATATGCCAACTACTCTCCAATTAACTAGATTTACAGTTTAGTGTCTGTTCAGATT
Organism: Scortum barcoo; assembly: GCA_023238725.1. Taxonomy (NCBI): domain Eukaryota; kingdom Metazoa; phylum Chordata; class Actinopteri; order Centrarchiformes; family Terapontidae; genus Scortum; species Scortum barcoo. The sequence continues at coordinate 15,921,890 of CM041550.1, forward strand.
AGTGTGCAAAATACTAATAATATGGGCTATAGTATAAACTGTCGCCTAGCAACAGGAGATGGGAGAAACGTGATGAAATAAAACGCGTTTTTAAAAGTGTCAAAGCATTAAATAGTGGATATACTCCTGTTCTCGTGTATTAAGGTTACTCTAAATTCACTTCCCTAAACTATCAGTAACTGTATAAGATTAAAAGTTAAAAGATAACAGGGTGAGGTCCTTCACTGTGTCTTTCCGTTGTTTTCCCGCTGTAACAAAGACTTCTCTGGGTGAGCTAACTCGGGCTACCGCAAGGATGGATGCCGGTCAGTTTCTCACTTTAATTCGAGTTATATTAGCAGATTAATTGTATATTATATCTGTGGGGGAGTAAGTGGTTATGACTATTTTTTGTTGCCGCCCCGGTTCACTGTTGAGCCTCCGGCCGCGGCGTGGTATTTTACCACCGTTAGCATGTTAGCACTAGCTACTAGTGCTAAAGCCGGTGTAACGGCGCCCGCTACAGACACTTAAACACTACTCAGTTTGATGTGGCCACACAAAGAAGACTGTTCGGGACATGGTTAACTCAAACTCTTCTACAATTAACTAAATAAACTACTTACTTATCTTTTTCTGTCCCAAAGATGGACGCCAGGTATTCTGCCATCTTGGCTCGCCTGCGTTCAACCTGGAACGCTTCCGGTGTCACAGCGCTTTCACAATAAAGGTGTCATCTTCTACAAATAAGAGAGGCAAGAACAGATGATTCTTTATTATTTTTTCCCAAGATTAAGTACTTTACAAATTATATCAGTACAATTTACATTTACAACAGAAATGGTATGAATTACACTGTATTGCTCACTGTATTTAAATAAATTAAATTTGAATAAATTGCACACAAAATATTATAAATATCAAATACAAAGCTTAAATTGGGATTTGTGCAGATATTATATGAGGATTTAACAATTAATTATGTCTGGGCAATCAAATACAATCCAATGCAACCTTTTTGAAGGTCCAGTACAACATACAGTACTAAAATATGTACATACGGGGACAATTCAAAGGGAAAACCTGAATAAAAGGGCGAACAAACACATCAAATGCATCATTGCACCATGGCTCACTGACTGCTTTGTGTGACTATGAAAATGATGTGAATAAAATGTTACAACCTGTACAACCAAGTTTGAAATCTATTCTGTGATGTCCGTGACAGTGTCTGACGCTGTATGTCCTTTTGTTTTATTTGGATTTGTTTGCTTTTTGTTCTTTCTGCTGTACTGTGGTTTCTCTTGCAAAAGAGAGCTTGATCTTAAGATATTATTAAATGAACTAAAGGTATCTCATGAGGAATGCGAGTCATCTCTCCAATAGAGCTCCACACATGCTGTTCTAGAGGTTTGTGGTGGTCTGACTCCATTCTTAGACACTTCATGTGTGGTTTCCCCCTTAATTTGTCACTTATTTGTATAAGGTGTAGTTTGTTGCATGTTGCATGTAGAGTTCTTAGTTTTGTGTTGTACTGGAGTACTTGCCTTAGCCTATTATGTCATAATTATGTTTAAAATGTAGTAAATACAGGTTTGTAAAGTCAGTCTTACACAGTGATTAGGTTTATTGTATAGTAGGTTTCCACACAAAAGGAATTTTCCTTGGTATTTTGTACATAACTACAGTTAGTAGTACAGTAACTGTACATAAAAACAGTTAGTAGAAAATATAAAGAAAGATGAAAATAAGTACTGCAAGACCAGAAGCATACATAGAAAATTAAAAATTGATAATAAAATATGGAAAACAAAACAGTACGTACAAGATGACTGCAAGGCTTTAAAAAACTGCTTTATTTGTACAAAGGCCTGTTTACTGAAGTTGAAAATCTGACTTGTAATGTATAAAAGCTGCCCTAAAAATACCTCTGAAACAGTCTGTAAGACCAAGAATTTAGTTTCAATCCTGTCCTGTTTTTAAATGGGGATATTTGAAAAGTTTGTAATTATGTAGATTACCTTTATTCCTTGACTGGAGAGATTTGTTCTCAAGGAATGGTACCAAAACAAGGTCCTGTAAATTTCCCATTGTTATAGTAAGAAACCCACAAAGTGTAATTGTATATAAATACAAATATGCTGATTCTTTTAAAGTTAACTTTATTCTCAGTACTCTGGGGAGCTATAAGTGAGTGCACATTTTCTAAAGCATGCCTTCTACACAATGATCCAAATGATCTGTTTACAATTATCTAACTTCATATTTAATTTATTATGTTTAATTCTTAGAAGTTCAACCATGTTATACCTTTCTCAAATTACTAAAGCCATAAACAAAACAATTTTAGTTTCAACAATTTGACAATTTGTGGATTTAACTTCAGAAAATTCAGTCAAGAGTTTGTGACTACAAATCATGTACATAATGGCATCTTCACAACTACACTGGTTTGTCCTTCAGATAATGTTCAATAGATTAACAGAAACGCAAACTTACTGATGATTCAATAGGTCCAGGAGTCTGGTTACAGTATATTAAGTATGAGGAGCTTTTCCTCATTTTTAAGAATATGGATCACTGTGTCAGTCTGCTCATCCTATTTATTACAAATACAAAGTGACCAAATATTATGCGGGGTAATATAACAAACATATAACCTTTACCCAACACATTTACACACAAAAACCTTAGTATTGAAGACATAAAACAACTGCCCCAGTGCTCTGCTTATTAGCCACAATGAGACACAGCAATTATTGAAATGGCTCCAAGGTGGGACCTTATCACTTTCACTGAGTGTTGAGATGGTAGAGGGGGTCTGTGCCAAAATGCAGTTTTAATATCAAGCTTATGTTGCATATTCTTTGTTTTTTAAATCAGTATGTCAGAGCAGAGCAGAATCACAGAGCCCCCACAAAGAAAAAAAATATACTATATAAGCCAAAACAAAATTAATAAAACAGAAACAAAAAAACAAAAAACAAAACACCAAACATGACACAGGAGTATAATTTTTTATGTTGTTTATTATGTTGTTTTAATCATATGCATCATAATGTACAAGAAAAACATCAGAGCAGAGTCATAGAGGCCCCCCTCCACAAAAAGGAAATATACTGCTTGAAAAAGCCCAAACAAAATGAAAAAAAAAATCTAAACAAAATATCAAACATTATGCTTATTCTGAAATAAAGGAAAACAAGTCTGAATCTGGGTGAAACCTGTGTGGAGGGGGAATCTGGGCAAATTTTGCCCCAGGCCCCCCTTAAAGAGTAGTCCACACCCTGTTACATATATTTAAAACTGTTTATTTAAAACTAGTTTTACAGATCCTCCTCATATTTACTCATTCATGCACTGATCTCTTTTCACTTGAAAAGCTTGTAGGGAGGAACTTCATAAAAAAAATTACATACAAAAGCACACCAAAATTCATGGTGTAAAATAACAAAATAAAAACATACACTTACATCACTGTCTCGCAAAGAGACGCCTCTTCCAGCGTCTGCACATCTGAGATTGGTAGTCTGTAGTACTAAACCTTGTTAAAACCATGATGATTCCTGCAGCCACAAACACGTCACTTGCACCGTCTATATACATGGTATCATTAAAAGCTAGTTCTGTGAAATCAATGGGAATATCATTTTGTGAAAGAATCAAAATGTGGGAGATAAATTAAAATGGACGACTTGGCATTTAAACTTGGTGGGGAGATCAAGAGGGGCTAGCATTATTATTTTAAAAAACAGCAAATTAATCTGCTACTTGCACATATAAACACACATAGTTATATACAAAGACAGGATGCAAAATACTGAAAAACACCGCTGATGGAAAGTAAACCTTTAGTATTTTCCACAGTAGTTTGAGACAAAACAAACTGTTTCCAGTTAGTCTCCGCCCCTCTGAGTGTGTAGTCCACCTAAAACTTGCATGATACGACTCGACTGTGTGTGAAAATTTGGCTGCTTACCCGCCACAGTTGAACACATTTCTGCAACTTTCACGGCCTGAATTTTCAAAAAAAGAAAGAGAGAGGTATGGATATTTCCCAGATGGTTGTGCTTATTCTGAAGAGACTTGTTTTTTTATATAAATTGCGGTCATGTTTGGGAAGGCTCCTGCTTCGTCGGGCTCTTCCCGCTATTTTGCAGCTAACTACAACTAGCTGCGGTCTATTCACGCTTTAGCTCACAGAAGAGAGGCCGCCTGACTCCAAGCACACAAAAACACTCGGCTAACTTCCTCTAAAGCTCGGCTACCACTGCTGCTTTCGCTTAATCTGAGAAATACGACTTAATTTCGGCGCTAAAACTAAAGCTGAACTAGCCGAGTGCTATCTTGTGTTCGCCGGAGGGAGCCTGCCTGTCTGCCGCCGCGGCCACAAACACACAGTGCGTATACACCCAGAGGCGATAAAACCTGCCTTTTTCGAGTCCATACATCTCTGTAAAGTCTGTTTTTGTGGAACCGGACGGTGTTTTGGTGTATTTTCGACACCCCGCCCGGCTCCGTTGCGTTATTTTCGGGCTGTAGCTGGCGTCGTGTTTTGTCGCGGCTGCTCTCGGAAGTCTTGCGGCGCTGTAAACCTTAGCCAGGATTTCCGGCTCCTTTTCCATTTGCCCTATGCTGTTTTGTTTCCGTTTATTCTATTTCCGTTTCAAAAAAGTTTTCTTCGCGCAGAGTTAAAAGTGTGCTTTTACCAAACGTTATGTTTGGACCGCGCAGCGCACCGCGGCTCCGGGATGTTTTATCCGATGTTCGGGACGCGGGGAGCGGCTGTTGAGTGTCGGGCTGCCTCGCCCTGCCGAGGACTGTTGCTAACTTGCTCCAGTGTTTACCGACACGTGTGGCCTCATGTGTAAACCTGTACTTTCATGTGGTGTTTTTACCCCCCTCAACATGTTTTAACGATGCGTGTTGGTGTCCCGGGGGCTGTTTTTCGTTAACTAAATGGCCTGTGAGTTGGCCTTTAGACGGCAGAGCCTCGCCCTCGAGTTGGCTAACGTTAGCAGCCTGTGAACTGTCCCAGACGGCCAATGAGGAGTCGAGGCTGAGAGGCCTTTATGGCAGAGAGACCCCAAAGTGCTGCTTCATACTCACACCGTGGACACTGAAACACTCCGAAACACACTGATATGAAAGCTGAAATATTACCACATCAGTCACTGTCCATCAGAATCAGGCTTATCGATAATTAGGTTTTCATACATATGGTATTAGCTTTGTTATTTGCCCGCAGCTGCAGCAATTAATTGATTGGTTGTCTTGTCTAGTTTTGACTATTACTCACTTGTTTTTATTTTTTTTTGTTCGGCAAGAGGCCGAAATATTAGTTACACTACACTACTGACAAATCGGTTATTGAAACTTTATAGCTGCTTATCAGAATCAAGTTTATTGATAAGTAGGTTTTTCATACAGTGAATTGACCTTGTTATTAGAGCTGTATGGATAACTAATTGGTTGTCAGCTATTGAATCGATTGCCACATATTTTGATATTCACTCATTAATTTTGAGTTTTTTTGTTTGTTTGTTTTTGTAAGAACAAATGTCCAGTTTTGGGTTTGTTGTTGTTTGTTTGTTTTAGGTCACATTTGTGTAGCATGTCCTGTCAAGCTTAATAAATAAGCTCATTGTCACGTTGTTGGGTATGTTGATCAACATTTTCTTAATTTTACAGGCCAAACAACTAATCGACTGCACAAGAAAATTATTTACAGATTAATCAATACTGTAAATAATCGTTCGCCTGCTTGGTGTGTCAATGTATATCAATAACCTGTAAGAGAAAATGAAAATAAAAAGCATGCATTGCAAACATTAAAAGTAATGAAAACAACTAGAAAAATAGAAATTTAAAATAAGACATCAGTTTCTAAAAAGATGTGTATCTATGTGTATCTGACTATATGCAGTGTACAGAGATAATCCAAAAGATGTACATTAATGTAACCCAGGTAGACAGATGCTAAGCCTTTAAGTTACTGAAATATTGTGTGAAAGTCAATGTTTTTAATAAATTTAAATTTTAATGGGATGATGAATAGAAGACCTACAGCAATTGGTCAGTTAATTGGTGAGTTTTTGTACATTTTCAAGCAAAAGACCATTTTAATGTTTCAAAGGTGACCGTTTTACGCCATTGTAAGCAGATTATTTTTGACTGTTAGTTGGACAAGACAAGAATGAATGCATATATTTAATCAAAGCTTGAAATTTATTTCTCAAGCCATTATTGATGTGGTAATATATATGAATCACAGTGAAACATGTCTTTGATTACTTTTCCACAGCTTGGCTCTGCATAAAACAGAATGTCTAAAAGCGAACCAGAAGAAATGATCGAGATCGAGATTGATGAACGGGAGAAGCAGGCATGCCTGGAGGAAGGGTAGGCAAGATGATGGTAATGTGAATTTTGTACTCTTGCACACGCAGCAGCTCTACATTTACACCTCTGTCCACTCTCTTCTTTAACATATAGTGTCGAGGAGCAGACCATCACTGCTTCAGATCTGATTCAACAAGACATCGACATCAATGAGCCCATCGGCAATCTGAAGAAGCTTTTGGAGCCTCGTATCCAAATGTCACTGGACGCGTATGAGATCTGCTTACAGGACATTCAGGTAGCAATGTACACTAATAGAATCAAGATCTCTTTATGTTAGGATCATTTTGTTGCTGTGTCGTTAACCCTGATTCAGCTCATCTGTTGTGTTCTTGTTTTTAGCTTCACCCTGATCACAGCCTCTTCGATCAAGGAGTAAAGACAGATGGCACAGTGCAACTCAGCCTGCAGATTATAACCAAACCAGGTGCAGATAAGATGCTTCAAAGATCAGAAACCATCATGTAATGGTGTTCCTGTTCCCACACCAACCTCTCTCATTTGTTTCTTTTTTGTTTTTCCTTGACCAGGTGAGGAGAAGTTGAACATTTTGGAAATTGTGAAGCCGGTAGAAACCGTAGAGGTGGTGATTGATCCAGATGCAGCAGGAGAGGAGGGAGCTCTGGTGGAGGAGGGTCACCTCATTGCTGTGGACCGATCTGGCCTGTCCGATGAGACGTCGGAGCAGGTCACACGCTGGGCCGCAGCACTTGAAGGCTACCGCAAAGAGCAAGTTCGCCTGGGCATACCATATGGTGTGTAACGCTTTGATTAAAAATAAATTACTGTGGGGAAAAACAGTCCTCAATGTGGTGACAAATTAATGTGGGTTTCTCTCTCTCTCTCTCTCTCTCTCTCTCTCTCTCTCTCTCTCTCTCTCTCTCTCTCTCTATTCAGACCCTGTGCTCTGGACAGCTGACCAGGTGATCCACTGGGCTGTGTGGGTAATGAAGGAGTTTAATATAGATGAGATGGAAATAGGAAGCATTCACATACCAGGTCGAGACCTCTGCGCATTTAGCCAGGATGAGTTTCTCCAGAAAGTGCCCAACGGAGAGATTCTCTGGAGTCACCTGGAACTCCTGCGCAAATGTAAGTCAGATAGCGCTGTAGTAAGGTATTTTTTTGTTTGTTTTGTTTCTTTAGTGTATGTGTCCAGTTTGAGCACTCTGTTCATCATGGACGGTGTGTGTGTGGGACATGTAATTATGGCCAGATGAAGTTGATATAGAATTTTCCTTAATACCTGTCATTTATTCCAGATGTGTTGGCAAGCCAGGACCAGTCTGGAGGAGACGCTACTGTTACCATTGATCAGCGTAAGTGTTTCATTGAAAAAATATGCCAAAACAGCAATTAAAGGTAATTAAAATGTTCCACATGAAACCCAAGATTGACACGCCTGACTGTGGACTAGATTTGGCAAGTTTAGTGGGTTTCTAAGGTACACAGTGAACACATCTACTTAGAGACGTGATTTCAAAAACAAGTTAGAACAGTTCTGCATTCTAAATCCAGAACACCAGCAGTCTTTCTGATCATTAATAATCTTATCTCTAACTTTTTCATCTGTGTCTCCAGCTGTGCAGATCATCCCGGCTCAAGTTAGCACCCCCACTGCCATAAAGGTGTTGAAGCAGAGCCGTGGCCCCAGAGCTCCCCGGATTTCAGGGGGAGAGGAGCGGAGCTCACCTGGAAACCGCACAGGTAGTAATGTCTTCTGTATGTAAGCAGCTCAGATGACTCCTCAGGTGTTCAGTTTAGTTGGACTGAAAATTGCTGAAAATCATTCAGGGAATAATTTAATATTAAAAGCAGACAATCTGACAGTAATGTTGTTTTGCAATGTTTTACGATTAGCCTGGTGTGTGCAGATGTGAAAATAGGCAGCGCTCCAAGCTGTAACAGTCAATCCATTAATCGATTAGTGAATGTACAGAGAATTAAATAACAACTAAATTGTCTATTTTGTTTCTTTGTTTTCTGCCAAAAGTTAACGTACAGACATCTTTTTCTCACATTTTATAGATCAAACAATTGATTCAACAAAATATCTGGCAGTTTAATAATCAATATAAATATAATTATTCATACTAATAGCTCAGCCCTGCGACTGACTGGCGTCCAGTCCAGGGTGTACCCCTGCCTCTTCGCCCAAGATAGCTGGGACAGGCTCCAGCACCCCCTGCAACCCTGTGTGTGCTCAGGATAAGCAGATTTAGAAGATGGATGGATGGATGGATACTAATAGCTCTCCACAAGTGTTTGAGTCCACATTTCTAGTGTTACGGCACATTGTTTTTGAAGGCAAATGCATCTGTTATTTCAAGTGAACGTAATTTGTATAACTGTTTATAACATTTGACATTGAGTGCTTTGTTTCTGTGGTGCTAGGCAACAATGGTCAGATCCAGCTGTGGCAGTTCCTGCTGGAGCTGCTGACAGACAAGGATGCAAGAGATTGCATCTCCTGGGTGGGTGAAGAAGGCGAGTTCAAACTCAACCAGCCTGAGCTTGTGGCACAGAAATGGGGCCAGCGGAAGAACAAGCCTACTATGAACTATGAGAAACTCAGCAGAGCCCTCAGGTTTGTTTCTTTTGTCTCTTTTTTGCATTTCCAATAAGTTGGAAACTAAAATGGTTGACATACCTGACTTTTATTCTGTAGTAGGGGTTAAGCTCCAGAAACTAGGATCCTACATTTTTCACTTTCTTATCAACTTCTCTGCTTGGTAAACACCCATACCTTTCAAACTCAATATTATAACACAGGCGCTTTGTTAAAAACTTTACATCATCAAGCCCAAGATGATGATGATGATGACGACAGGTTCCTCTCTCACAATGGTGGCTTATTTAAAATCATCATAATGGCGATATTGGAAACATGACATTTTTTCATGTGACAGCATGATGACGTGATTTGATTTCTGATCTGTATATCAAGATTCTGACTGATATTCTCATTTAGGTATTACTACGATGGGGACATGATCAGCAAGGTGCAGGGCAAGCGCTTTGTCTATAAGTTTGTGTGCGATCTGAGAACTCTGATTGGCTACAGCGCTGCTGAGCTCAACAACCTGGTGACCGAGTGTGAACAGAAGAAACTGGCTCGCATGCAGATGCACGGCATCAGTCAGCCCATCACTACAGTCACCCTGGCTACCACGACGCTAGACAAAGACAGTTGAAGGAGGCCGCGTCACAGCGCTCTCCAGCTGCAACAGGCAAATTTTGCTTTCCACCACTGATCGGAAATCAGCTGTCCTCTTTTTTTGACACAGCTGTACTCATTTGGCAAAGAACTGAATGCTGATCGCTGATCATTGTGGATCAACATATTTGTTATTGTCTTTTACAGTTTGATCTAAGTTTGACTGAAGCAGGTAAAAAATTTTTTTAGCTTTTCTTTAACTCTAACCAAGAGGAGAAGAGTGTTCACGATGAGGAGGCGACTGTCTGTGATTTCTGAGAAATGCTGTTGTTGTGTGCATGTGACTGAATGCTTGAATGTGCGGCTGAAAACCCAGTTATGAGCTTTGTGTAATGTGTTCCTTGTCTGTAGTTTAGATTTCCACTGTATATACCGGTACTTCATGTTTTTGATAGCCACAAGGACAAGTGTATTTTCATATTTTCCATTTATAGAGGACCCGTTTTGTATTTTATCTAGTGTTTGTTCCCTGAATTGTTGGACCCTTTTTTGTCCACTAGGGGGAATAAAGTGGCAAGCATTTTTCTTAACGTTTGTGATTTAGTCATTTCAGTGCTGCATAAATCATAGTAAGAAATTCAAAATGACACAACAGCCAAAATGTTATATGTACATTCAAAATTTTATTTATGGTATAGTGAGTGTAGAAAGCTTTTTCTTACTTGAAGCAAATTATTCATTTAACAACACACAGAGGGAGGTTGCTGAATCAATGAGAGAGGGGAAAAATGGCATCATTTACTTAAACACTAACCTCCAAAGACACCCAGAGTGAGCATCAATACAAATTTTAAACATTCAGCTGATTAAGAGCTTCAGTTAGTGTCGGTACATACAATGTGTAGAGAGGTCATATGTGTTGTATTTTCTATGGTATAAATGCACAATATACAGGTCACATTCATGTTTACTGGAGGGGGAGTTAATAACTTAATTAAGGGAAATGTATCTCTATGCTGATGTGAGTGGTGGTCCTTCTGCCAGTGTTGATGGGTCATTCTTCACCTCTTCGTGAGGATGACTAACACCTGATAAGCAGGCAAAGAAATGTCCACCACAGGACGAACAGAAGCACTGTACATGTATACACAGGAAATGTAGAAAAATAGAATGAGAGGAGATGGGACCATCTAGAAAACAGTTTTCTGACCGCCCAACAAGTCCCGTCTTGTTTTTTTTTTGCTTTTTAAATCAAATACTTCCATGTGATGCATTGCACAATACTGCTGACACAGCCAGAAAGACAGGATAAACAGGACAAATGAGGGTTTGCAAAAAGGACTGAAGAACACAAACAACAGAGGGTAAGGATAATGAAACTGGGCCACTGAGAACTGGATCTCCATCTTCCAAATATTTACAATCAGGAGAGACACTGGAATGGTAAATCTGGAATGATACATTTTCAGGAAACCTTCATTCTAGTAAAAACCTGATGTGCAGCAACAGCGTGAAGTAACAGCAATAATATTTGGTGATCATAATCTTCCAAAATGACAGAGTGCATAGAACGCAAACAGTAACAAAATTGTCTTCCTTTCGGACACTATTACATTTCATATATGACATATAGAGCTTTTTTTTTTTTGCCCATGCAGCTAACACAACAGTGAAGCATGGAGATGAGCGTAACGAGCCAAGATTCAGTTAAAGCAAGTCTGTGTGACAACAAAGCAGACCAGATTCTGAATACTCTTTTTCTTCTTCATATCACAAGGTCACAAAGAAGACACTAGAAATGTACAATCCTACTAAAATATCTAGAGGAACACCCCCCCCCCCACCAACTTCAACATACAGTATACTGTATCTGTCATTGATATTACCATGCACTACATATACTTACAGCTAAACTCTGTCTTTATATGTTACACATTAAAAAAAAAAAAAAACATTCAGTATTTTTCATCTTGTACATATTTTGATTATCTTGCCATTTCTGCTTTTTTTTTTTTTGGTTATTTTACTCCTTTTTTGAAAAACGAAAAACAAACCTGGAACACTTGGGCTTTAATCGTGCGGAGAGATGCTCTGAGAACCCATCCTCCTATCGCCAGCTATAAGTGCTGTTATGTCATCAAACGCAGCCCAGCTGTCAACAGAGAGCGGAAATGTACAGCGGGTGGGGGGAGTGGTTTGAAAAAAATTAAACAAACTCTTGGAGAGATGAGGGAGAGGCTAGGAACAAAACTGCTTGGGTTTAACACGTTTCTGGTGTTGTGTGTCCGAGCACAGTGACTTCATATAAATCTTCTAGAGGGTGTTTCAGTACAAACACTATGAAGTTTTCGTTGTGATTGGCTGAAATGTGCAGGTGAAACAGGGAACCCTTGTCTGACCAAATGCAGGTAAATTGAAGGGGTGAGGGCAAGGGACCCTACGAGTGAGTGTGCGGAGGTCGGGACACGCCTGAAGAAAAGGTTGTTCTTTAGTGCTGCATCTGCTCAAAGAATTTGTAGGTGGGATTCTCATAGCCATTCTGCTGCATCTTGGCTAGATGGCGCTCCTCTGGTGTCACGGCAGCATCCACCTACCAACACGGACAAAAAGTGGGTTATTAAAATTAAAAGATGCTGTAATGTAAGGAAAAAAGCACCTGTTCACAAAAGGCCTTTCTTTACCTCAATTACACCGTGATGAATAGAAGTGTATTGTTTCTTCCTCAGCATCACCAAGGTAATGACGATGACAGTTGCTATGACAACCCCTCCGACCATAAGTCCGATAATGGCACCTTTATTAGATCCCACATCCTCTGCGAAAAACACCTGCCATGAAAAAAAATTAAAGAATTTTCATATAAGCGCTGCAGACACAGAGTGCAGCAGTATAAGGCCAATGTGGATTACACTGTATGTTACACTATGATGTGTGTGTAGTGGTGGATTCAACTGGTTTCCATACCAGTTTTTGATGGTAAACTTCATAACCAGCACTTTGCCTCTCTTCAATCTCCATGTGCACTTCTGGCATCTCCTCAGGTTTCAGGGCAGATACTGATAAAAAAAGGTAAACATAAAATGATGTACTGAAATATTTGTGCTATTAAACACAATTAAATGATAGAAATGAAGCAAAATACTTTCTTGATTATTTATATTATTCTGCTGATCAACAGCTGGTCTAAGTCAGTGAAGAAGCAGACTGATAGCAAGCAAGCATGATGTAAACAATGCAGGATTTACAATGATTTACAATTAAATCATTAAAAATAAATAAATAAATAAATAAATAAATATACACACAATAGTATTTATCAGGAAGGAAGTGCATTCAGCGCATTTGTTAGAGCAAAAAGATGCATGCAAAAACTCCATATGGCACCTCTTAATTTATTTATCAAGCACCCTGTTGCGGCCAGAAACACACACTCACCAGGTCGTGTGGGAAGTCCTCTATCTGGAATTGGACGAGCATCAACAGGCTCAACTGCACAGAAAAACATCTTAAGTCATATACTAATGCGTCATAATACAAGTTAAGGCACATGTGTGTGTGTGTGTGTGTGTGTATTAGTTACCATGGTTCTCTGTGTTGGGCTGGTTAAAGCTCTCAGGGTGGATGAAGCCCAGCCCGTCCAGGCCAGGATCCATAGGAGCAGAGCTGTAGGCCTGATCGGGCATCAGAGCGTCATTGCCGTAACTCACCCTGCCGTCCACCTGCAAAACACACACAAAATATTCATCTGTGGGTGCCAATGTGGGGACAGACAGGGAGGCTTACTTTGAAAATCTGATCCAATCCTGATGATTATTTCCCAGAACTTCAGCTCACTGTCCTGGTTATGTGCCCAAAACCTTCCCATTGATTTTGGAGTAAAGGTGAAAATCTGTCTGAAGTCTTTTCTGCACTTCAGATACATTATCCTCCTGGGAGAAAACATTTTTATCAAATTAATCTGTTTGATGTCTGTGTGTCTATTTATTCATTGTACATGATTAGCATTATTATTCTCTTCCTTTTTGCCATTTCTTACGGTGCTTTCTGCATTAAATCCACTTTTCCCCTGCCAAAACTGCATCTAAGTTTCTCTCAGTTGTTGTGTGTGACCTTGTCCTGCATCAGTGTACGGCAGGGGTGAGTCTATTTATATTTCATATGTGAGAGAGAGTGTAGTTTCTACAAGACAGGCTCTGTGCATATGTGAGTGGGTGCGACTCGACTCACCCGCCCGTCGCTCTGCAATGAAGAGACTTGCTGAGACAGCTCCGACTGAACTCTCTGCACTATTACAGCTAGGAGGAAGAGGGAGAAAGAGCATCAGAGAGCCACACCATAATGATGGATGGGGTGGAGGGAGGTAGGAATGACTGGTGAGGTCCGGGCGGCATCCTGATTACTGAAGGCAAACTAACAGTGGAGACGCTGCGATATCAGCACAATGTTCATCACAGGACTTCACACCCGCTGTTAAACTCTCGCTGTTAAAGTCAGCAGCACAAGAGACTTAATTAAGCCTGTACTCTCTTTCTGCACACTGAAAGTGGAAATAATTAATTAGATGTTTTTCCAACATAAGGTCGCCTCTCTTTAAAATGAACAGACTAATTTAAGACACATGCAAATATAGAAGAGTTCATTTTCTTGGCAAGCTGACGACTGCAACTTATTTTCATTATCACTTGAACTACAGATTATTTAAATGTAAGTTATTAACTGACTTAGAAAAACAATGAAAAACTTCACAATCAAGATTTCCCTCAGAGACAGGCAACATGCTTAGTTCACTCTCATAAAAAAAAACCAAAAGAAAATATTCAGGTTTTAGATCTTAAAAATGACTTAAATGTTTGATCTATTTTCTAAATTTGTTGCAGATAAACTTTCTGTCAATTTACTAATCAAATAATCAATTAATTCTTTCAGAATTAAGGCATTTACTTAAAACTTAAAGCTCTGGCAACTCTAGAACCATTGTTGTTTTGGGAGTTTTGAGAAATATTATTGCCAATTATTTATTGTCCATGAGGTGAAAGTCCATATTCCTTTAATCTTCACTGTGTGTCATCACTGAATGAGATCTAGTTGTTAATGTACAGGAAAAAGGAAAAACTAAAATATTTGCACATAAAAATATGTGTTTTTATGTGCAGATTTTTCGTTTAATACAACCTTTGATGCATTTTTGTTTATGGGAGTCTGCTTCCTTATGATGAGACATAATCTTTATAGTATTAGTATTTTTTATCATTCTGAAATGTTTTATAGTATTTGGACAGAGAACAGTGAATCCCTATGTTGTAAGATAAGTCAATCATTCTGTTAGTAAGAAGCATACACTTACAGACTTGGTTTTGGATCTCAATTGCAACACTGGGCACTTTGTAGAGGAGACCCAACGACTGATTCATCCTCTCATCAATCACACGTAGGTGTGTCAAAACCTAAAGGTCAGGAGAAAGTTCTGAAGTCATCATTTTCTACACAGAGTAATATGATCTTCTCATCACATCAAAGGTTTGCCACGCCTGAAGGATTTTGACTGTACGTGTCAGTACCTGAGGTCGGATCTGCGCAGCCTTCTTGGGATCGACTGTGTAGACATGTTCGTAATGTTTCAGTGTGTGCTGCCTGTCCTTCTGCTCCGCACGGACGTACTTCTTCAGCAGGCTCAGCACCTGTCGAGCCTGAGGGTGGCAGTTTTGAACGTTGTTAGTGGGATAATTGCACTTATGGAGACCTTTTAAAAACAAACTTAACACGTAGGGGAAATGTACTGAGAAAGTCTCTAAACTCTCCGATTAAATGAATTCCTTTGACGGTGGACACACTCTGCACTTCATGTAAGTGCATAGGTGTGTGTGTGGATGTGTGTGCGTGTACCCGTGGAGGGTTGGCCTGTAGGGCACTAAGGTAATTTTCCAGAGCCAGGCGTCGGCGGCTGTTGAGCAGAGCCTCCACCCGGGCCATGTGGGTTTCCACCAGCTGCTGCCTCTCTCCTGCTGCCTCCCGCTCCAGAGCCTCCACCTTCTCTTGGAAGTGCTGCAAATACAGTACATTTAAAATGCAACAGACATTTATTTTTTGTTTTACTTTCAATTGAGTTTAACATTTTCTTCCTGAAGTTACACATGTTGTTCTGACATAAACAGTATTTCTTTACGTTTTTGTTTAAAAATGGGATCTTCCATTGTTTTTGCCTTTTACATTTTAATCATGTTTTAGATATTATCAGGCTAATAAACAATATTAATAAACTTACAGATGATATATATATATATATATATATATATATATATATATATATATATATATATATATATATATATATATATATTGTTAACCTAATCATGTGTCTCTGTGTTAATAGTTACATCTCTCCAAAAATTATCATACATGGAAAAGCAAATATTTTTTAAATGTTTTTATTTGAAAATGTCTTTTATAATAGTTTTGATGACTCATCCTCATATATAAAACTATGTGATCTAAAGTGATAAAAAAATTGCAATAAATAAAAGCACACAGGACTATTAGCTTGTAGCTAGTAGCAACCAGCAGAACAATCAGTTATCAAGAAATCTGAATCTCAACATGCAAGTTGGCTGTTGAATGTTTGTCTGTCTTGAAAAAAAATCAATACATGAAATTTGGAGGGAAAAAAAATGTTGGCAAAATCCTCATCCTGCTCATCCTGGGTTAACAAAGCAGGTGACAGAAAATAGTTCTCTACTGTTGTATACCTCAGTACATATCACTCTGTGTTCACTAGGTCACACTAGGATTTACACAATCCAAATAAATCTGAGAGGTTTTCAGTCATTTAAAGCATGATAATGGAAGTCAAATATTTTCATTGCAAGCCACCTTCGACATGTACAAATGATGGTAGAAAACCGACAAATGCAGGAGAAGTTGTGGCTGTCCTACCTGGATGACAGCTTTCTTGTCAGCACGAGGAAGTTTCTTAGCCTGCCTCTCAGCCTCCTCCCAGTCCCTCATCACCTGGACAAAAGTAACAGTTACACACGGACAAGTCCATGGCTTTGTTGTCAGGCAAGACATTTGGGCACTTTGAGAGGGAAAACTCACAAAAGAAATGTCAACCCCTGACACATAAACACACCTGAGACATCCTTTCACGGTGTTTGGCCTCCAGGCTTTCCTTGGCCTTCTGGAAGTCAGCATGTTCGTTGTCCTCCCCAGGAGATTCAAGGTATCGATCCACGGCATCTGGAGGACTGGGCGCCATGGTGGGCACTGATAGAAATAGAGCCAGGGAAGAGAACAGTATGAGATGAGGCAAAGCAACTTGGGGGATATAAAAAGTACAAATAAAGAGGATGCATGGAAGATAAAACAGAAGAAAAAACACTGATCCAAGTGCGGCTAAAACACAGTGCATTCCATAGGCAATTTTCAGTGTTTCAGGTCAACACACATCAGAGAGACAAACAAACAGTCATGAACAATATTTAACAAGTTAAAACAGGTGTGTTAAAAATGTACTATATGTTTAGTACATACAGATGGTTTTAATACAAACACACAGGTTATCAGGGCCCTAAGGGTGATTAGTTTCCCATTACAGGCAGGTGTTGTGCGTATGTCTGTGTTTGATATGGGAGCCTGGAGATAAAACAAAAAGTGCCAAGTCAGGATCAGGGCAGATGCTGAGAAGTGTGGTGTTTCACTGGGTGGAAACAGCATATGAACCTATTACCTTTTAACAACACCCTCCCCCACTCACACATGTGCACACTAAGGCCATAAACAAACTGCAACACTCAGCTGGTTAAGACATGTTGATGACATTGTTAGAGACCAGGTCAGACGACTACAGAGACTGCAACTGCAAGGCATGCAAACACGTGTGTGCAGAAACGCATGCAGATGCATGCTGACAGTGATAGGTCAATACTGATGTTCAACTTGTCCACATGTTGCAAAAAGTCAGTGTCATTGGTAAGAGAAAGAGCATCATGGCTGCTTTCCAACAGGCACTTGACCCATTTGCATCTACATTTTTTCTTTTCGTTTTCCCTTTAATGTTCACACAGTTAAACTACTGCCTGTTGATGTAAAATAGTCTTAAAGCGTTGAAGCTTGAAGGATGAAGGATGAAATTGATCTTATTGTCAACAAATATTTATTGTCTGTGTAGTCAAAGTGTGACATATCTTATTTATCTGTGTCACAGATCTCCATTGTTGTCCAATAAACATAAAAAAGCACATCAATGAGCCACACTGTTGCATTAAGCAACATGTTTGTTCTGTGCAATGAACATGGGGACTGTATTTCAGTTTCTTCATTATATTGGTTGCTACAAATTATGGAACAAAAGATGGTCTATTTACCCCTCTTTGGGTAACATTAGTTAAAAAGTACAGCGGCAAGATGTTTTATGGAATTATTCACCCTTTTCAAACAATAAAACTACCTATTTCGGACCAATTTTTAAAGGACTGTATCTTCTATAGGGCTAAGAGCCACAGATAGAGCGGAGTTCAGCAGTACTGAGAGACAGACTTATGCATGGTTGGTTTTAGTCTTTAAATTGGATTTGTTGACAATGAGACAAACAGTGAAAATCATCAGCCTCATCATTTAAGCCAAAAATAATGCTATTAAAGTTAACACGTGACTAGAAGAAAAGCAACCAAATCTATTTGTCAGTGCTCTGAGTGGTTAAGAGCCACCATACACCCAGGACAGGGGGAGACAGAGAGAGTGACTGAGACAGAGAGACAGTCTGTAGCAGCCTGAGGATAGGATTCAGGCCGGTGGTGTGGACGCTTCGGGGTTCATACAGCTCCGGGCCCGGGACTTACACGAGCTGCTACAGACAGCCAGGCAGTATTCCTCCGACTCAAAGTTATTCCTGTTGCCCCCACAGCCCCCAAACAAGAAGGGAGCACAGCGGCCCTTCTCAGGCACGAAGAACCAACGCTCCAGCATGGAATGACACGGACCTGACTCGGCACGAGCCCAACAAACGGCTGAGACACG